>OZ038497.1:74958256-74975756 GCA_964036315.1 Acanthosepion esculentum | reverse complement strand
GAACTACGAAAATGGTTCAAAATCTAAATATATTGGTTTTTATTATTTTACAAGTAGGTTGCTCTTAATAATACAAATACAATGTCAATTCGATCCCATCTGAGTTATCTGTACACTTGTTTTTATTTACAAGTAAAGAAACTGTACTTATGTCATTAATAATTGCGTATTAATACAAATTCGAAAAAAATGGACAGCGAATTTATTGTTTATACATATTTCAGTAATGTGTATAGCCACGGTTTCACGCTTCGGTGCAAGCTTCAGACCACACAATCAACACATATATACTTTATACTTGTCGCCACAATTTTATTTAATAATCTACAAATTAAATACTCTTTGTATTAATTTAATTTTACTTTTGTGCAAGTTAACGGATGTTTGCAAGTTTTGTTTCGTACACGATAAAGGATGTTTGTACGTGTAAAATCCTCACATCGGGGTTACCAATTTTGTTGCGGATTTGAATCAACTCACAACAATGAAAGAAGCGAGAAAGGTTTTTAAATATAAAAATATAAAATATTTTTATTTTCGTGTTTTTACAACTACATTTTTCTCCGCGTGTACGAGTATTAAATTTCTTGTGGTAAAGATCCTTTTGTGTCGTTGTTTAAGATGAAGAGAAATGTGATTTCTCCGCGTGTATGTGTGAGAAAAGGGGGCAAGGGAGAAAGTAATTAGGGAAGTGTACTTGTCACGTTGCTTGATGAGGAACAGTGTTGATTTTTACCTTGCTTGGTCAGGAAGAGTGTATGTTTCACGTAGCTTGGTGGAGAAGACTTGTGAGTGTCACGTAGCTTGGTAAGGAAGAGCGTACGTGTCACGTAGCTTCGCGAGGAAGCGTGTTAAGGGTCATGTAGATTTTCGAGGAAGAGTGTACATATCACGAAGCTTCACGAGGAAGATTTGTGAATGTCAGGTAGCTTAGAGTGTATATGTCACGTATCTTGGCGAGGAAGACTAGTTAATGAGTAAGGGAATACCTTTGGAGCCTTGTCGTCAACAGTTGCCATCCGTTACCGATCCTTACTTCCTTACCGGATTGTTTGGCGTGGTGACTATACTTACATACTCTTAAAAGTGATAACGACACATGACTTTTATTCTTCGCTCCACACTTATATGTTATAGTTCATTGTTGTAATGGAATGTCCCACACTCCCTATCGCCTATGTCAACTGAATATATCAGTAACTACATATGGTGAGCACAGAATATACCTGGGTGCTTGCTTCGGAAATTACTAGCCTGCCACCCGATTCCCTGTCTTTCAGTAATGTATTCTCTTTTACAATAAACCTCTATGCACATGTGCTGTTCCTTCACCCGAGTATCACCTTTATCTGTTTGTAACCTCTTTAAGGATACAACACGCTTGGTTATTTTCAAGAAGAGGAATTATATGATATGATTTTGAAATTAAATTTGAAATCAACTTTAATATATTCGTTCTTTTTCTCCAGGCGTTTAATGCCGAGAACTTAATTCTAAATCCTATTTAAACCGTGTTGAGAACATCGTTTGAGGTTTGTTTAGAACTTTGTTTATGGGACTCTTGGAACATTGCGGGCCGCTTAGAACATAGATAAAGCCGCTTGTGGCATTATGTAAATTGCTTTATGTTTATTAATTGTTGAATATATTTCATCCGCCGATTCACACGCTGAAAGTCATTTTGTGCAATGTAGCTTATTTTTGGTTTCATTGCTGCAAGTAGCGTACTCTTTTACATTTTATATTTTATTTTATCTTTGTTCTAATACTAATATTATGCAGATAGCATGTATAGATATATGATGATTTGGTTAATACACTATATCAGATTTTTTTTATGCAAGTCAATGTTTCCAGATTAACCGTCGGTATGAAATTGTCAGGATATATTTGTATAAACAAAATATTGATGCGTTTCAACATATCTATCCTAATTAGAAATACTGGGTGTCATGTTTTATTATGCAGACAAAACAAACGCGATTGAATCTTTTGCATTTATTTTCAATAAATTCGAAAGATATATGCCTAAGAAACTTATATTTAAATCCCACAATATCGCATTTATCTAAACGAGTCTATTTTGTCTATAACGGATTTTGACGTTCCATAATTGGCGTTATTCTTTCGTCAAGTGAGTTTATTAACGTTTTTACTATACCGACTTTAACATGACTTGATGTTTCGAAATTATAGATATATTTTTCTGACATTGTTTCTACAATTAATTTTACCTATTTTATCCATCTTCAAGGAGTAAAGTTGTTTTCAATCACCCGAGAGTTATTTGTAAAAAGACGCAAAAATTCTATACAACATCAACTGTAAGAAATTATTACGAATATTAGATTATATAATTGTAAAAACAAACACCCTACTATAAACACAATCAATAAGCATAGGATCAAGCGTTTATATTTAAAACAACATAAGCAAAAAGCAGCAAAATTAAAGAAAATTATATAACATCATAATGTCTAACATATCTATATAAATAAAGCGCAGTGTATGTGTTTCCGCCCGTCCGTCCTTCAGTTTCTCGATCTCGGCGAATCATAAGCAACCTGAAGTAACAGGTAGTAACTACTGTAGTTATATGCGATTAAAAATTAGATAAATTACTATTAAAGTTAAATTTAAATATCGAACAAAATTTAAGGTTTAAAACAACAATTCTTTATTAAAGTTTGAAATTTAATTTCGCTTTTCGTTGTTGCAATTGATATCTTCTAATTTAACCGTAATTAAAACTTATGATTTTTTTTTCTTTTTCTAGCTTACGTATTACATAGTTCGGGTTCCCTAATGTTTTTTAAGTGTGACTTTATGTGAAGGGATCATAAAGAATGGTGATTTTAAATGAAAATAAAAATTACGCGCAAAATAAATGTAAACAAACTACGTATATTGATTGCGTATACGAAGATAGATTATGCGGAATTAATTCTTATAACTTTTATGAATGCTGAAGGTAAAAGGCCGGATTCTCAAAAACCGTCCACAGGAGTTAGCCTATATTCCGCACGAAAGGCAGCTTTTAGGCTAGTTGCAAATATAACGGTAAAAAGATGTGATCAGTAAAGATATATTAATTCTTAAAAAAAAAACCTAAAGTATTTTTAGTCTATAGTCTTATGTTGAAAAGTTCTCGTTCTGCGTTGGAACGAGTGGGCGTTCTGTTTCGTTTTCTTTGTTCATTTCGCCCCAAATAAGACCACTAATATGCAATGGGTAACTGAGTGTGAAAGAACAGTGAAAAAAAAAGCGTTCAAGGAGACAAGCGATGATGATGGACACTGTATTTAAATATTTGAAGATTGTAGTTGATATGAAAGCAGGAAGCTGGAATGGAGTTTAGCAAACGAGAAGGTTAAGAGAAGAAACTAAGAATAGAATTCGTCTCTCTCTCTCTTGAGAGGCGTAGTATACATAGTGTTAGGAAGAGTTCATTCTGTAGTTATAGGTAAGGACACATAACACCCCCCTCCCAAGCTTTTACCTTGCAGGGGTCTTTAATATTTTTCCTCTGCGGATTAATCATCAAAGGCTCTGTAAATTTTCTTTTTCTACTTGATTTCCGCTGTTCTGAAATTGCTTGAGGCCTTTGCATATTGAATGTGTTAAATATTGTGTCCATTATTTCCTCTTCTTCCTGAGGTAGACCGTTAGCATCCTCTAACAGCATCTTTCTGATCTGATTTAAGTGCTTTTTATGCGAAGACTTCGGACCCTGAATTATGTAAATCACGTTCACGATTCGTTTCTCTATTGTACCTGGCTCCCAATAGGATGTGTTGTTTTTTAACATTTTAAAAAAACTTTCTCCCCTGGGTTAAATTTTCTTTTTGGTACAAATGACGTTGGTGATTGCTTTGCCTGTTTTGACAGTAATTTGTCGAATACCGATCTAATTTTTCGGGCGAACATTACTTCCGCCGGCGACAATGCCAATGGCGTAGTACTGTTCGGTGTAATTTTATACACTTGCAAGAATTGTTGTAAAGCATTTTCTGTTGGTATGTCATAAGCTTTCTTTAGTGCTCTTTTTAATGTATCTACAAACCTCCCGCTTGCCCGTTTGATCTTGGGTGATATGGCGGGGATTTGATGTGTTTCACCTGAAAAGTTTCGCAAAATTCTTGAAAATCCGCAGATGTAAATTGTGTCCCATTATCGGTGACTAATCAAACAACGACTCCGAAACGAGCAAACAGCTCGTGAAGGCAATTTATTGTAGTTTTAGAAGTAGGTTTTCTACAACGAAATACTTCTGGCCATTTGCTGTAACTGTCTACTACAATCAAGTAGTAGAAACCCACTAATGGACCTGCGAAATCTACATGGATTCTCGACCACGGTCGATCTGTCTTAGGCCATGGCTTATGAGTGATCGGAGGTGCCTTGGCTGCTAAGCAACAGCCCTTGCATTTGTCCACCATATGTATAATATCTTGATCCACGTTTGGCAAGTACACGTAACTTCGCATTAAGGATTTCATCCTGTTCTTTCCTGGGTGGCCAATGTGAAAATCCTTGAGTATTCGCCTTTGTAGCGTTTTCGGGGTTACTACTCTTTCATTATATATCAGAACATCATCACATAACGAAAAATTATCTGATATATGTTTATCTTTTCCTATAATTTTTGTTTTCGTTTCCTTTATAAATTCGTCATTCACTGCTTCGTTTCTTATTTCCTGTAATGTGACGGGGAGGTCTCGAATTGTACTATATAATGATGTTCTAATATCTTCCTCATATCGTAGAGCTGCAATTAAGGAATCTTCTAATGGTGCCGTTTCTTTGGTATTAGTCTAGAAAGACCATCTGCATGCCCGATTTTGTTTGATGGAAGATACTCCATTTTCAAGTTATAGTTTAATAAAATCGTCCCCCATCTTAGCAATCTATTTGCAGTGTAGACAGGTAGACCTTTCTTTGATCCAAATATTGTCAATAACGGCTTGTGGTCCATCTGTAAGGTGAAAAATCTACCGTAAATATATCTGTGGAATCTCGTAACCACAAAAATAATCCCCAGTACTTTTTCGATTTGCGAGTAATTTTGTTCGGCTGGTAAAACGTTCTTGACGCATGCACGATGGGTTTTAGTGTCACATCCGACATTTTATGAAATATACATGCCCCAACACCATAGGCACTCGCGTCACTCGCGACTATTATTTCCAATTTTGGATCATAATGCGCTTAAAATAAATCTGCTGTTAGAGTCTTAATGATTTTGTCGAAAGTTTTCTGACATTCATATGACCATTCCCAAAATTTTTCCTTCTTCAACAGTTCGTTTAGGGGTGCGCGTAATTTGTGCATGTTAGGAACAAATTCTTGATAATAATTTACTAAGCCCAAGAAACTTTGTAACTCGGCTAAATTTTTTGGAGCCGGCATTTTTTTTATTGCCGTGGCTCTTTCTAGGTCTGGTCTTCTCCCTTCTTCGTCAATAATATGGCCCAGATATTTTATCTCCTTCATAAAGAAGTCACATTTATTTTCCTTTACCTTAAAACCGTAATTTTGTATCTGCCTGAAAACCTCTTGAACGTGTTCCCAGTGTTGTTCAATATTTTTGCTATTTATCAGGATGTCATCAAGGTATGCGATCGTGAAATCCAGTCCGCCTCGCATAGTGTCCATTATTTGCTGAAATATCGCCGGCGCGACCTTGATCCCGAATGGTAATCTCTGGAACTTATATAACCCTTTATGTGTGTTTATGCACAACAACCTCGAGCTTTCCTCATCTACTGGTACTTGTAGGTATGCTTCGTTCAAGTCTATCTTTGAGAAAATTTTTCCCCCGCTCAACTTTGTGAAAACTTCCTCTGGACTAGGGAGAGTATAGTGATAATCCTTAATCGCTGCATTCAATCCCGTCGAGAAATCAGCGCATACTCGTATCTCACTCGATTTCTTTTTCACGTAAACCGTAGGTGCTGCATATTGACTATATTCCACCATTGTCAATATACTAGTTTTCACATGTCTATCGAACTCTGCGTCTATTTTGTCTAATGATGCGAAAGGTACATTTCTTTTCTTCTTGAAAATGGGTTGTACATATTCTTTTAGTTCGATTTTGGCCGCTATTTTTTTACACCTCACGAGGCCGACTGAAAATACGTTGGAGGAACTCTCCTTTAATTTCTCTTTCAATTGCTCTGCCTCCGTCGATAACCTTTCCACTTTTTGGCAGAACGTATTTATCCGTAAATCCCAGAGGTCAAATTTCTGCATCCAGTCAGTTCCAAATAAATTTTCCGTATTTTTTAGAACATACATCTTTACTTTCTTGGTCATCCCGTTGAACGTCACATTTGTGATAATCTCCCCTCAAATTTGATTTTTCTCTCTGTTACGGACCTGGCTATTTTATCTGTTCTCAACATGGTCGGTTTGTTTTATTTCTTCCACGTCTGTAAGCTAATAATGGTTAAATCTGATCCGTAATCTAATTGTAATCTGATTTTTTTGTTTAACATTTCTACTTGTACGTATTTTCGTATATTTATCCTGTCCGCTCGGTCAGTTCTAGTGACTCTTACTCAGCTTTTCTTTTTCTTTCTTTGTTCTACAGTGCAAACTTTTATGTCCCACTTTATTGCACGACAGACAAGTCTTATAGCGGCATGGACAATCTTTGCACCAATGCAAAGTCCCACAGCGATATCATGGACTGGATGGTGGTTTCTTCTGAGGTTTCATTTGACTTTTTGTAGTAAAATAATTTGTTTGGTTTGCTTTTGAGGAGGGAGAAAAACATGTTTGTCGTTGTACTTTTCGTACGTGAGCGATGTCAGACTCTTCGATATCTTTCGAGTCCTTTTTACGCTTATACATCTCTGACAGTCCACAGCCAATTTTTGTAGCGTCGATTCTGGTTCACTCTCCAGTTTTGTTAGAATTCTCTGTCTGATCTCCGCATCTTTAGTCGAAAGCATGCCTTGGACGAATATCAAACATTTAAAATTGTCATGGCTGAGTTCAGACAACTTAAAGTCATCGCAGTGTTTGTTTACTACGGAAGCGAATGTTATATAGTCTCCGCTATCCTTTTTTGTTAAATTTAAACATTTCCACCTTTTGTGGAATAGTGAAATGTTCGGACTAAATAATTCCGTTAAAAGTTTCACGGCTTCCTTGAAAGCCAACTCATTCGTTTTCCTCGGTAGGATGTAGTCTACGAATTTAGTGTATTCGCTTGATCCTAGTTTCCTCAGTAGTAGACGTACTTTTTTCGCGTCTGACCAATTCCCGCAATCAAACTCATATGACTCTTCATATCTTCTGAAGTAAGCCGCGAAGGTTTTGTCTTCGTCCGATGCATAAGTGAAGTCTTTGATAGAGCTCCATATAGCATTTTGCGAGAATGCCGCTTCATTTCCAGAATATTGTCCTTTATTTGTTACTGGCCGTAGTAGTAATTTTTGTAGTTCGAGTTGCTTCTCCTCGTTTTTCTGTTGAATTTCTAATTGTTTTTTTAGAGCCTATTCTGTCTTTCCTAATTTTTTTGTTGCTGCTCGAATTGCATTTTCATTAGTTCCAATACGGTTGCCTTAAAGTCTTCCATGTTTACACCGTAATTTTGTGTAACGATCTTTCCTTTTTTCTCAGTGTAGACTTCAGGTCTTTGTCGTCTGTTGTTCTGGAACCTTAGTACGAAAAAATGCGTAGAATTCGATTCTGTTCTGGCTGACAAGTAAAATTCGTGTCTTCGTTACCACTGTTAAGGTGGGTGTCCAAAAATATTTTTTTTATCTTCGCGTAGAACTTGTTTTTTTTTCAATACCTCCGTCGCCTCTGTTATGGACGACCGATAGCAAAAAGTTTTTTTTTGTTTCTTCTATATCCTCGTCGCCACTATTAAGGTCCAGGTTAGGACCAAGGAAGAGCAACACGAACACAAGAGTAGAAATAACGAAGATATTTTACACGGAATAATAATACAAGATGTGGAAGGTGTTAGTATGACTGTCAGTCTGGTTTGGAGTGAACTATTATCGGCTCGACTCGATTCGTCCCTCTCTCTTGAGAGGTGTAGTATACATAGTGCTAGGAAGAGTTCATTCTGTAGTTATAGGAAAGGACCCAAAACACTAGTACAACGCATAAATATCATTGTTGGATATCGGCTGATGAAAGACCTTTCTCCATATTTCCGCTGCATCAGTGTGTGAGCGGAAACTAGTGATATCATAGGCAGGAAATGCAGCCAGTAGCTAAAATAAACAGGGCGCACAGTTGTCATGAGCCTAGAATAAACAGGGCGCGCAGGTGTCCTGAGCCTAGAAATAAACAGGGCGCTCAGGCGTACTGTGCGGAAGGAAATGCGTGCTTGCGTGGGCGCATGCTGGAAGAGGCGTGGCCACACGAATTTGCGTAGATGTCCAAACATTATTTAACCGTTCTGATGCTTGATGTTGACAGAGAGGCTGGCTAGAGGTTCACTGATTATTCCCGTGTGTTCAGTCCTAACCTCTTTGATTCTCCCTCACTTACCCATTCGCCGCAACTCGAACAATAAAGATATTTATATATTTTATTTGAGCCCAGCAGCAATATACTATATATTAACGTTAAAATATGATAACAAGAGGATCTCAGAATATGCCGATGGAGAGCATAAAGTCATATCATCATAAAGCAGCATTATAATCAATAGTACAAAAACAAGAAATGCTACCAAAAAAATATCATATTTCCTTCTAATATATTCCTCACAAATGAGTCAAATATAGACCATTATCATTATCAGAAGCATTACTGTCGACAGTAACACAGGGAATACTTTCTTGTTTGAATCATCGTGGCATTTTGAGTATGTCACATCTTAACTTTAAATAGACGTGTGACGTACTAATGTTTTGTGTTGAACCGTTTCACAGGGCTCGACAGCAGTAGAGGATGATCAGTAGCGTACAGAACGGGTGGGAAGAGGGTGCCGAGCCCCGGTCATCCATATCATATCGGGAAGAAATCCAATCAAAGATTGAAATAAAAATTTAGTTTTTGAAATTGTCTCTGCTAACTTCGTCGTACAAGCGCATAACAGTCACAGAAGCTGATGTCAACGTGGATCCGTGTTTTGATAAGCGAGACTAGAGTAGGCTACCCTACACGAGTTTAGCGTCATACAATCAAGCCGCGGGCATCACCAAACCGGTACTGAGGACAATGGTATTAAATATTATATCGTCATTTTAATTATGCGGTGCACATTTTAAATATTTTAAACGTATTCTAAAATATGACCTCCAGTAATATATTTTATTTAACGTTTCTTTTTCTTTTTTTTCTTTACAGTAAGTGTTGTATCATATTTTGATATCATTTATCATATAGATAATAAATGTACTATGGTTATTTTTCATATCATAATCGATATGTGCACAAACTGCAATACTTTCAATAAGTGACAAGGTATCTGGCGAGAGACTGTTTTGTTTGTGTGACCAATGTCAGAAGTTAATATTGGTTTTTGAGCCTCAGTGTCATAGATTTATAAACAATACTGTTTTTACATACGGGGAATTCTTTAGTTCTAGAGAAACTATGTTATTTTAATTCAGTATAAAAAGTTTAAAGCATCTAACCTAATCAGGTTATATCTTTTAAACTTTTTATAGTAAATGATAAATATGAGGTATTTATTGCAATCATTAAGTGATATGTACCGTTGAATAATATTTTAATAGCCTTTTACGGTAGAATAAGTTAATGATATTCCCATATCACTATTGTTATATATTTTATTTTTGTAAAATTCTTTTGAGCTAATTTTATTTATTCGTCAACGACGTGGTTAGGAATCGCATGGTCGATAAGTGTTTGTTTTATGGAGCTCAATACTTTAATGTGTCTGAAGAAGAAATTATTTTTTCTCGGTCAATCGTGTTCATTATAACAGCTATTTTATATCAGTGAGGGCATTCACTTTTATAATTAAGAAGACAAATGGTTTTGCTTTTAGATTTTTTTATATGCTGAAGTAGTAATAATATGAACTTAACATTAATAAGAGAATATCTTTCAATGACGTTTTAATAGATGAACTGGTAACAGTAATGGTAATAGTAATATTAACCGTTTCCTTACAAGGAAACATTTGCCATTCATTCACCGAGCATCCAATACTACTCATAAAATATTTCCCTTAAAACAAGTTATGTAGCTATTATCGCTCTTTCCGGTATTGTTGTGGGTTTCCTTCCAGTTATATAGGAATAAAGTGTCGCTGCCGACACTATTTTGAACATAGATCGCCAGTGAGTTATCACAGGCGATCCCATTATTGAATTAAATAGACCACGTGACCATAGAGGAAACATATATATATGGCAGGTATCCTGTGTCTAATTTATCGTCATTTCTATACTATCCTCTATACTATACGGATTACTATTTCTACTTTATCCTCTATTACTATTCGGACCGCTATTCTCTACGCTATTCCCTATAATATTTCTCTATTCAGATCACTGTTCGATGGTTACTTTTCGAGCAAGTACTATTAGTGTGAGTGTTATTCGAAGGCGTCTGACACCAGTACTGTTCAACGACGTACTATAGTTGTATCTGCTATTACAAAGTCACTATTACAACGAGCGTTATGAAAGTGACGACAAGTATTCGTTGACATCAGAAAAGTGGTAACGAGTTTTCGTAGACATCACAAAACTTCCTAACATTTTATTGGAAGTAGTGTGCAATTTCAACAATATGATTAATTAATTATTTTTGCTTCCAGTTACATGTGATATCCATTTCAGCTGTTGTTGCTGTTGTTAATTCCCAAGTGATGTGGTTTCTTTTATTTGGTACAGAATCTCTGGCACCAGTCCACAATGCATGTTCAGGAAGTCTTTACTCGCTAAAAAGCTATTTTAACCATTGATCTTAGAAAGCGATTGTTTATAACTGAGTGTTAGGATATTTCTTAAAGGGTTTCTTGTGAATCTCTGGCACCAATCCACAATGTATGTTCAGGAAGGCTTTACTCGTTAAAACTATTTTAAGCATTGATCTTAGAAAGCGGTTGTGAGTGTTTATACATTTTTTAAAAGGGTTCTTCACTATGCATGGCATTTATATGAAAGTCTCGATCTGACGAGTCTTTTTAAGAACATCATTCGAGTTTTCAGATTGATATTTTGGTTTTGTAGCAATTGGCAGTGTTGGGCGAAACTACCTCTTGTATAATCTATGTTATGTCTAACTTCCTTTTTCTCCGATACTTTATTTATTATAAATGATTCATATTTCTTTGTATTTGAAGTGTTTACCAATTACTAATTCCACATGTTGAATTTTTAAGATATATTCAATGTATGTGCCTTCACTGATTTCATTCCAATTCTAGATCATACTTTCTGTTTTGGAAAGATTTATCCTGAGTCCTTTTTCTTGTAAAACTTGACAGAGGATGTTGGCTTTCTGTTCAAGATTATTCTTATATCAAGTATGCATACCTATGTCATCAGCATAGCTTCCCCTCATCATCAGTACATTGGCCTCTGAAGGGAAAGAGGGATCATTGTCTTCTATTGATAGATTCGTTTGGGATGTGGTATGGAATACTTAAAGGGTCAGTGTCACATCTCTTTACATCTGTGTTTGTAAATTCACAGAGCAGGAAAACATTAAATAGACTGATGCTCTCATTTTTCTGCTTGTCCTACCCCCGGTGAGGCTTGACAGCGTGTGTATTAAAACATCAAGAAAAGAGATTTTGTAATTAATCTTAAGCTCATAGGTAAAGAGCGGAGTTTTCATCAAAGTTTTATTTTTTTATATGTCTATCATAGCACGGGAAGTTCTCAAAAACCTTGATTCTAAGAAGGAAAACGGTCCGGATAAAATCCCAGTTGTTGTTCTTAAGCCCAGAGTTGTGGCTAAACAGTTTAAGCGCTGCCTCAAGGAGAGATATTTCTCGAATCTATGGAAGCTTTCAATTGTGTTTTGTTTTTACGAATGCAGATGATCGCTCATCTTTGCCGTAATATCGACCCAATAGCTTCTTTAATGTCAACAACTATTTGAGTCTATAATCAACAAAAAGTTTGTTGAAAACCTTAGCAGGGACAAGCTCCTGAGGGATTAGCAGTGTAGATTTCGCTCTGCCAGGTCGACTTTTTTTTTTTTTTTAAGCTTATCACCCCAAGCAAGGCTGGATGCCACTAGCACGCAAGGGGTTAAAGAAGATTTGGAGGAAGAGCAGATAGGAGTGGTAAAGGAGAGGATGTGGAGAAAGTTAGTGGATCGATCAAGGCAAGGGGGTTACAGAAGATTTGGAGCGAGAGCAGATAGGACTGAAAGGTGAAAGGATGTAGAGAAGGGAAGTGGATAGATCAAGGCAACTGGAGATGTCGATTGACATTACACTTAAATAGTTGGAGATTGTATTTGTCAGGGAAACAGGACTGCTGATGTCCTATCATTACTCACAGAACCAATGAATGTTAACAAATTCAACACGTGGGCGATCGTCTTAGATATATCAAAAGCAGTTGACAAGATTTGTTCAATTTTTGGATAAGTATTGTACACGACATTGTGGATGAAGTGACCAAAGAAGTTATTTTGTTATGTGAGTCAAGAAAATTAACCTTAGTAACCTAAAATCGAAACACCTTAACCCTTGTATTCAAGTAATTCCGACTTTCGCAGTCATTATCAAGAACCGATGTGGCGTCTGTTTAGTAAGTAGAATTCCTTTGTCTGCATCCTGGTATTATTTTGGAACCTGGACGTTTGAAATAGTCAAGCGTAACGTCAAGTTTAATGGCTATTAGGAACAAGGCCACATAAAAAGAATGCGATTTAATTATGTATTAATTGAATGATATTTTATTTAATAAAGGACTCATATACATAGCATCATAAAGAGGCCGTTGAAATTTCTAGAGCACATAATGGGGAAAGAAAGCTTGGAAAAGTTGGCATTTACATGACATATTAAAGGTTAATTGATTGATTTGTTTTATTTACGGCGTATCAACTTTTTTTAGGTTATTTAAAGCCCAAAATGTTTTTAGATTTTAAGATTTTTTAAAAGTTAATAATGATTTACTGATACAAGTCTGACTAATTAATCCATGGTTGGGGGATGGAAGAGATGGAGTCATACCGTCTCTAAGTCATTTGAATATAACGAACCCGACTGGAATTAGAACTTGGATTTTAGCTTTCCAATTCTGAACCGTTATCCATTACAATAACCGCACATACAAGCTTTCAGTACCTGCTATTCGCAAGCAGTTACCCATTTAGGTACTGACCAAGTTCGACTTCGGTGATTGTACGGGAAACGGTGTTTCAGCGTGATATGGCCGTAAGCCACATATTGAAGTCAAGGGTAGAGAGTAAAGCAGCGCATAACTTGACTGATGAACTTGTGTAAATGTTTGGCAGAATAGGGATTAGGAAATATAGACAAAAAATCAAATTTTACTAACGTCTACAAAGGAGAGTAAGCTGTGGAGAGCCAAGATTGTTCCTTACTGTAACATGAAAACCCACGGCACAACTCGGAGCAATTTGAGATCCCCAAATTCGGATAAACAAATGAATCAATATCAAGAATAGATAAGTACAATCAGCGAGCTGTAGGTTAGTTATTGTCGTTGCTATTTCAAGTGTGATAAGCAAAATGTATGGTTTGAAGAATGGTCAAAGCGATAAAGCCACTAAAACGCAAGAGGGCTAATGGGAGTGTTTTTGAACAGGAGTAAAGGTTTATTCCTTGTTTATTGTTTAGGATTGGGTTTCCGGTTCCTTATAAATTCTTCTCGTTCGCTTTTACTCTCATCAGCCCTCTTGCATCGTAGTGGCTTTATCGCCTTGACCGATCTTCAAATCAGACCGCGGAGGTTTGTGAACCGTACGATAGGCGAAGCTATCTACTTCTTTTAAGGAGAATAAAATAATTAGTGAATAAAAGTTCAAGCGAAGACCTAAGAAATATAGAGATGAAGTAGACTTTATAAGAAAGAAGAAACGCCACCCCAAGCAGGAAACTCTATTCCTGTTCAAAAGACCTAGGAAGAGTGAGAAGGGAACTATAGCTGAACGTATCGACTCCCATTAAGAAAAGAGAGAAAAAAAATAAAGAAACAGTAAATAAAATTTCAGAGTTTAGGCGGAGACGTTAGAAGTATGAAAGTGAAGTAGACTTTAAAAGGAACCGGAAAATCAATCCCAAACAGAAAACATGATCAAATGTAAAACCTTTTTGAATTAATTAATGTAAATTTCTTGTATGGGGCATCAACTGATGATCGAACTCAATACTCATTAGTAAGAGTCAACAATTTTAACTAATTGACGTATAGTTCGCAGATAGCTGCACGTTACTTTAAAGTTTGGCAAGCTTGCCACAAATTTGCTAAAGGGCGTTCTAAAATGTCGTTCTATTTGCACCCCACTTTTCAGTACTTTAATAATTTTGTTGTTGTTGTCTCCCCTGAATCTTGTTTCGCCATCCATTTGCACAAGCTCGCTAGGTTATACGTTGTTTTCCTCTTGCCTTTGGTTATGTTTTGTGAGTCGCAAACTTTCCAAGCCATCTTTCCTCATTATGTACCTTATAAATGTCAACTCTCTTTCCATTATGTTAAGTTAAGCGTCCTTTTTTATAAACATGTTCTCACAGTTGATCACTTGTTTAGTTCATAGTATTCTCAGCTTCCTTCTGTAGAACCACATCTTCTTCATATGTGGGAAGGTTGTTCAGCATTCCTTGCTATATAGAAGGACTGATATTATCCAACAGTCCAGTACTCTTTTATTTTTTTCTAACGAAATTTTCCTGTTTCTTAATACTTTACTTAGCTTCTGGAAGACATTTTTCCCTGTACCAATGCGTCTTCGGATATCAGTGACAGACTTTCCATCTTCTTTTAAAACACTTCCGAGATATGTAAATTGTTTTTCTTGTTTAATTTTGGTATCTCCAATTTGTAATTAGCTTGTGTAGGAGTTATTGTAGTTTCCTTTCTGTGTACGTTGGTGTTACAACTCGAAATTTACCATCTGTGCATCTGATGGTCATTGTAAATATGAAGTTAGCTACGCGAATATGACTATGTGAACTTCATTATTACATTGGTTTGTTATGATTCATAATGATGATGATATTTCATCATTCTAGAAATAAAGATCTGAAATTTCATCATTCTAAAAACAACCTTTCTATCAGTGATGATTGATGATGATGATATTTCATCATTCCATAAATAAAGATCTGAAACTTCATCAATATAAAACGACCGTTCCACCACAAGCAAAGGTAGCAGTAGTAAAAAGAACAACACCGACGTATCTTCTTCGCTCCGTGAAAATCCAGAGTTGACGGTTTCAAAGGATTCACTTAACCACGAAATTTTCGGAACAGTTATAAACAAGAAAACGCAAATTTTAAAGAAACAAAAGGAGACAATAACCCTGAGGACATTAAACACACACAAAACCAATATTGTAAATAACATTGACGAAAAGAAAATACACATTCATATCATTAATTTCAACACGCGTCCCAAAGTTTTATTGTTGTATGTTATTGTTGTACGTTTTATTAATTTCTTTTTCAGTATAAAAAAGAGAATCCTCTATCAACTACTAATATGTGTAACACAGGGTAACTTACATTATCAAATCAACCTTCTATTCCGTTACAGGTTAAACACATTGGTGCCTTTATCTGACGGTGTCTATTTGGAAATTGTCTGTCTCTTTTATTGAATTAAAGGAATCGTGGATGTTAATTCTTATCACGAAACACTGGATAAGATTATACTATATTTTGTCTCGATTATTCCTCTATCAGGTTAGTCAGAATAAAAGAACCCAGGTTATATAGGGATCAAATGGCGCTCTTATATGGCTAACAGTTTCCTGTCTTTTAGGCATCGTCTGCGTTTACTATTTTACCGCGACCTGTCTATCGGTTCTATTTAGATTATTCTGCAGCTCTATCAACAGGGATTCACATTCTATCTTCGAAATGATCTAGATATATTCTCATCTGCAATTCTTTATTTCTTCTGTTGAAATTGTCGCATAATTTCATTTCCCGTTCCTCGTTTTTAGCTTTCTGTTTTTATATTTTCTGTTTCTTCATTAATAAACGCAACCTTTTTGTTAGAAAACAAAGAAAAGAGTTCTAAACTGTTTTATTCATATTTACCAGCAGTATAACCCGACTCTGACCGGGTGTTTCATTACTGAGAATTTTTGCCGTTCAATTGGAGCAGTTTAAGTTTAAAGTCAGCGTTCACGAAAATCAATATTAGTAAAAAGATTTGGGTGCAACTGAGACACATCCCCAAATGGGGGGGGGGGTTAACAATTTGAATGGAAGGTGGCCCTGAAAAGTGCCGTTTTTGCGTTGTCAATCTTGTTTCAGCCTCACGCGCAACTCAGCTGGCGTATCTCCTCAGCCGTTGAGTCCTTTGATCAGCAGTTTCAGTTTATTATAAATAATAATTAATTCTAATAATAATTATAATTAACATTATTATTTATAATTATATCAATTATAATATTAATAATAATTAATTATTATTTATATAATTAATATAATTAATTATATAAATTTAACTGTATAATAATGAATAATATATTGTAATAATTTAAAGTATTTATTTTTATTAAAGTTTTTATGAAAGATATATATCCAAGAACAGATAATAAATAGTAAAACGTTGCTGAGATTTATAATGGACAGGAGGTAGTGGAGAGTCATTGTCGCCAACAATTAGGACTGAATACCGGCACTGAAGATTTATCTATCAAACAAATCGGTTGAAAACTGTAAAAATACATAAACAGCATCCGATCACACACACACACACACACACACACACACACACACACACACACACACACACACACACACACACACACTTTGAGAATTATAGGTATAGATGCCGCTAGAGAATTTCCTTACAAATGAAGCGAAGTGACAGTGATATGGTTCTACAGAATGATGTTGGGAACACCATGGACAATTCAAGTAGGCAATGAGAAAGTTATAAAGAAAATGGGAATCGGTAAAACCAGGAAGAGATTGTTTAAATTTCTGAGAAACTTCATGAAGAAAGTGGTCTTGGAAAATTTGATACTCACATGACTTATCGAAAATGAAATAAAACTTTCAAATTCGCTGTAAAATATAGCAATAACTAAATTACTTGTTCTGTCGGGACATATAAAGGGATTGCCCTCTTTGTGGACTCTTCTGGTGATGTCAGTGTCGAGAGACAAGTTCGACTTTTGTTCTTCGTGGACATCTTAGAGAGCCACATTGTCTGATTTCCCAAATACCATCGACCGCCATGTTTGATGCTTTATTATTTACTTGATAACATCACATGTACATGACGAGACTTTTACTGAAATTTGTGTTATTACGATCAGAGCAAAGAAGGGTAGGCGAAGGACGGAATTCGAACTCGGTCCATGGAATTTATATGCGTACTTATGA
>OZ038497.1:74933256-74953256 GCA_964036315.1 Acanthosepion esculentum | reverse complement strand
GAGGGCTCTTGATTAGGCTTCGGCTTGTTCAGATATATGAGTGTCCCTACGTGTATGCATATTCTCTTATTAGAAACTCTCCTATCCTCCGTTTGATCTAGGTTCTCATTTGCACTAGATTTCCTTTTCCTTGCTCCAGCCTTGGCCTTTTTGATTGCAATCTGGTCCTCTGTTGGCAGAGATTCCTTTTTGTGAGGCATACTGCTGTCGTCCAGATGAAATCAAAATTGATCGCTGCATTTGAGTATTGCATTAATACTTACGCTTATCTTTTAAAAGTTCAACGATAATTCTTCTGTTGCCACTTAATTTAAAAGCAATTTGATGTGCGTAGGTCTTTACTTTTCGTACAAACAATTATGTATTGATAACTTTCGCTGGATTTGGCAATTAATTTCAATTATTCAAAAATTTATATAAAGATGTTATCATGCAAACAAAAACGTTACTGAAAACAATCGCAGTAATGAAAACTTGGGAAGCCAAAACGTCTGTAACATGAGCTATTGAAAGTTAGGGAGTTGTGTCCCTTTAAATGAAAAAGTCTGACACAATGACATTGACATTTATTATATAGAATAAGATGAGCTATTGGAAGTTGTGTCCCTTTAATTGAAAAAGTGACATTTATATATAGAAAGCATATAGAAGAAATATAGAAGAAAGAGATGAGCTATTGAGAGTTTTGTCCCTTTAACTGAAAAACTGTGATACATTGAAATTATATATATATATATATATATATATATATATATATATATATATATATATATATATATATATATATATATATATATATATTAATCCTCTCAAGTTCTCGAATCAACTTCTTAATGTTGATATTAAATTCATTAAGGAAGGCGCCGTGTTTTTTTTTTTTCATTTCTTTTATTTTCTCAAGTTCTTTCAATCTCATCCAAGAATATCTTACTAAGACACAAAAATAAAATAATATAACGTGGTCCGTTATAAATAATTTAAACGTGGTCCGTTATAAATAATTTAAACTGTTACAGCTATAATGTTTTATATAAGAGAGGTAACTTTAATTTAAATTATATGATTGTAATTTAAAAAAAAAACAATTACAATTTAAGTGTTTTAAAACATTGCTGTTATAATCAATTTAAAACATTGTTGATATACTCATAATTAAACCTATTTCGTGTTGGTTATATTTTTCGTATATAGAGGACATTTTGTTTTTATTTTCATGGTGGAGTATACTTGTATTGTCAATTAATATTTATCTAAATCGTCAATGTGGATAGGAACGTTCATTTAAATGTTGTGCGATCGAACTTAAATCTGACATATGTAAATGTAAGTCTCTTTGATAATGTTGGTGTCGTAAAACAACACATCTATACTTACTTTTTTGTCACAGATACAATCTCCCAAAGGACATTTAAATTGATATACAATGTTGGTCTTTTGCAAAACAAACATTAGTTGACGGAGAATATTTATTGCGGATGATTAAGTTGGCTGTATTAAATTTAGTACAATTAGTTTTATTTTTTACTGGTATTAGTAGGGGATATATTAGTACTTAACTTTTTTACGATTTTTTCATCTTGTTTGTAGTTAGAGTGTATCTGATTGCGATGTAGTAGGTTGATATGTTTAGAGTTATTTCAGGAATCATTATGTTCTTTTTTATTTATGTCAATATTTCTGATAGAAATGAAAATTATACGGCGTTTTCCTTAATGAATTTAATTTCTACATTAAGAAGTTGAACGGGGAACTCGAAAGGATTAAAATAAAACAAATTGACATAATATTATTCAAACAAACGTACTTGAATGAAGATATGGTGCCTAAATACACACACACACACACACACACACACACACACACACACACACATATATATATATATATATATATATATATATATATATATATTTAGATGAACCAACAAACTAAGGATTTTCCGCATAATTTACCAATGTGCCTGAATTTAGGTACATATATCTAGTACGCATTAGTTTTTTAAATTCTAGCAAATATTAGCAAACGAATATATATATATATATATATATATATATATATATATATATATATATATCAGGTATGTATGCATATATATTACTAATTCAAATCCAACTACTTTGCCACCGCCCTCTTCTAAGAACGAGAGTTGGACGAGTTGGTCACAATGTCGACTTTCCCAACGTTTCTACGCTCCTGACGCATGGTTTTCTTTTCAAGATATCAAAGTGTCTAGACTGACACTCCTCCGACCTACACTGGCACATTAGCCCTTTATTCATCCACCCACCCAATACATACCTCTCCCTTTAAAACGCCTTTTCTCTTTACACCAACCTCCACCTTTCAGGCCCTGTTCATTTTAATATCCCTGACGCCCCAGAACGACCCAACTTTCCCCCCTATCCACAAATTCAATAATTCGCCCGGATTGTCAAAACATACATAATTTCTATTTTTGTTCTATCCAGACCAAGCGTCATTTTGACTTTTTGTTGTTGGTGGTGTTTTTTATCTTTACTTTTTTTGTGGGTGTAGGTGAGGATGATAAGCGGATGTGGGGAATGTTTTGGTGGAGTCTGGAAGGAACGGCGTTTGGTCGGGGCCTGCCAGACTTATCCGTTGCTAGCGAGGGGTGTAAAACTGTATATAGGCTCTGTTTGTCAGTCCAATAATAGACGCTGTTGTCTTCAGCGGAATTCTGCTTCCCTGTTTCTTCCTATATATATATATATATATATATATATATATATATATATATATATATATATATATATATGCTTGAGGATTAAACTGCCACCCAGTGGTTAAGGTTTAATATTGGAATTAAAGTTAAATACTGCTGACCAGTTTCGAAACATAGTAATTTTTGTGTCGCGATAGAATCATGTTTTTTATTTTAAATAATTATAATCGATGCTCTACTTGTGCATCGAGCACTGTTTTTTATAAATAAAAATAAAGAACAAAAATACTAAAGAACTTCGGATCATCAATCTAACGGTTCTTTTCTATTATATCAATATATTTGCGCGTGCGCGCACACACGCACACACACATATATATTTAAGCAGCAAGAATTCATCTAAACAAGTAAATTAAATGCAATCAACAAAATATGTCTGTTTTATTTTACAGTATTTTTCCAATTTTCGAAAAATTGTTGCACAGTTCCTGTCTTCCATTTTTATTTCGAGTACTTTCGAAAGTATCTGTTATTATTAGGGAAATACATTTTATCCGCATCTTAGAGAAGATTTTGTTATCTATAGCCTAGTATTTTCGGGAACGTTATATAAAAATTTACGTATATCGTAAAGTCATGCCCTGTGTTGAACTGTTTGAAAGAGCTTGACAAACACGTCTATATATATTTTATACTTACTATAATTATTTTATACGCATTTAAAATATTTCTACACATTTTAAGATTTCCTCTGCTGTGGTGAAAGAAACTTAATTTGATGTAGTTTGTTTTGTATAATAATAGCTTCGATTTTTTGCTGCTTTTCTTTTTTAAGACAACAGAACAAAAACAAGATCTTTGTCCATAAATTTGATCCGGGTCTGCAACAGATTATTGGAAAATTGGACAAGTATAGATAATAAAACAGTTATACCTTATCGGTTGTATTAATTGCAACTTCCTGGATATATATTGGTTTACCAAATATATGTGGGCAGCCTTAATAGTACATGTTATAGGCACAGATATTTACACAAGCATTAGATGGGAACGGCCGGAGAAAGGTCGGCAGAACGAAAATGAAAGTTTTATTTCATAAAACGAGGACATATTAACAAGGTAATTAGAATGTGTTATATGCCTTCTCTCCAACCGTGAAAAAGAATAGTTAGCGATTTTTATAAATTTCTGACTTTTTTTACGATTCCAGCACATAATGTTACACGAGGATGTATGTTTTTGTTTTTATTCCTCGTGTCAGACAGGGGTATTCCTTTTATGTCATCTCCCTAAAAACTTTTCGCGGGTGGCCCAGAGAAGGCGTTAAAGGTCGGATTAACGTTAAGGTTAAGCGCGGTGGGTATAATTAGGGAACAGGAAGGAAAGTTAAAAACTTACATTGCTAATACGTTCAGAGTATGAAATTGGTTGATTTGGCTGATTTTATTTAGCGGCATAACAACACATTTATGGGTTATTTAATGCTGAAATCTAAATATTCTGTGAGTAGTTTTATGCTATCAACTACAGAATCTTTTGTACATAATTTTATACTTTGAGTGTAAAGGTATGTTTTTTAGATATATAATTTGTAGACCATAAATGGTTTTGTTACTCTTATTACTATAGAAATGTTTTTTTTATATCTTCTAGTGTTTCAATGATTGTATTGTTGCTATAAAATGTATACTTGGTCATTTTATTATAAACATGTACTGTTGATGTTTGTTTGGGGATCACTGTTTGCCCATATCTGGGGCCATGTAAAGTTGTATCTGGGAAGAATTAAATAATGTTTAGCAAGGTTGTGTCTCTGGTTTTTGCTACCGAGTAGTCAGTAAGATCCTTACTGATTGCTCTGTACGTGTGCGTGGGCTTGTGCCCAAACTAAGCAACACTGAGTAAATAACAACAGGAATGAATCACTACGAAAAACAACGAAATAAAATAAAAGAGAAGCTGTTCAGTATATAAATGAACAGAAATTAAATACGCGTAGAAGAGTAGGGATTTAAAAGTACATAGGCCGACAACGAAGCACCATCTGACCAAAAATATGAAAAATTAAAAAAGAAACAACTTAACGAAAATAGCCGAAATTCTTGTCAATGAAAATAACAAATTATGAATTACTAAAGCAATCTCTAATATCTGCGAAGCCGCAGGGAACGCAAATGATAATTGAAGCCAGTTAAGAAGCAAGCAGCTTTTGCGGAAAATGGATGTTTAAATCGGATTTGCAGCAAGAAAATTAGAAACAATATTCAATCTGTTCACGGAGAAAATGCACTTACTTTACTTTTTCGTTTTTTTTTCTGTTGTAGTTATTTATTGCTTTATTCTTAAGAAAAATTGCGAAACATTGGATCGAACAATGCAATAAAGGAGTATGTTGAAGTCAGTCCTGGGTAAGATGATAAACTACATCCCGCAGCGAGGCCACTTCTTGGGAGATTGATGGTTTTGCAGAGCACGGAACCACCTCTTAATTACTGTTGATCCCAGGTCCACACTGACCCTGAGTGGTAGCACAGGTTAGTGACCCACCTTTGGGCAAATAGTGAACCCCAAAACAAATACAAAATGCCATGAAAGCGTAAAAATAGTTTTATAGTAAACTTACCAGCAATGGATTTTTTATATAATAAAATGACCAATAATACCTATTTATAGTCAAATGACCAGGAATACAATTTTATTTATGGAGTACTGTTTTCATATTTGGGCGGGAGCTTCCCAGATCTTTCTAGTCTAGTTCAAAAGCGTCTCAAAGTCCTTTTCCACCCTCCAACCTCTCACTCACAGGCGGGATGTGGCTAGTCTTTCATTGATCTATCGCTACTAGTGCTCGGTTCATGCCTTCACGGCTAAGACCCGTCATGCCATTTACATAGCAAACCACCCACAATCCCTTCGTATTACATCGGCGAGAAGTTCCACACCAACAGCTTCTTCCCGCGAATCACCGTCCTCTAATACAGACTCCCAAGAGGATGTTTCCCCGATCACTACAATCTTAACCCGTTCAAGTCTAAATTCTTAATTTGACGTGACAATCTCAGTCTCAAGTGTTACGTATTTTATGGGGAGTCTGGGAAGTTGGACCTTCAAAAGCAGCCACCAACTTGACCAAAAGAGAAAACGAATAATAGTTAAATAAATGAAAACTTTTGGGAAAAACAGACAACAACCCAGACGTTGAGGACTTCCGATTGGCTTATATTGGCTGTCACAGTTGAGATTGAGGTCATTCTAGCCCACCAATTAACGGGAACATACTGTCAACCATGGTGTTCTAATGCCGCCCGTTAGAGTTACCAGCCGCGAGAGATTTGATAGTGGGAGAAGCTGATCTGTTGGGAACATCAGAAACAGAAGACGCTGTCGCCAAGTGTCACCTACCTAGCCACGTTGCAACGGGCTTTTCCCAGTTTTTTGGTGAACACTGACACGCAAATAGAAAACACAACGTGGGACGGTAATTATCTGGTCGCTTAAAAAGACGAATTAATATATGTAAAGACGAATTAATGCAGAGGTTAGCAGGAAACGCATTCGCAACATTTGTCGATTATGATAAACTCACACAACACTAGAACAGTAATGTGCTCAAAGCGGATCGCATTCAAAGTATTAACAAATACATCTACAAGAAGAGATGGAATCTGTTGCGCCATAGTGCAGGTATTATAAGAGTTATTGGCATGGAAAATGGAACTAGCGAGCCGGGTTCAAATTCCGGTTACGTCTGTTATGATGACTTTCACACTAATGTGTTTTCTTAACCCTAGAACACTAACCATTAATTAAAGTTACACTACTACTAACCATGGGTATACCATACCCGATTTTGAAATATCAAAAAAAAAAAAAATTAAATATAAATCTTTATTTTAAATATTTTACATGCAGGCACTTCAAAATTTGTACTTTCAGTTAACATTAATAGGAACTGAAAAACATTATTTAGGTAAGAAAATCAGGTACTGAAAATTGCAATTAAAAAAAAGGAAAATTTGCGCTGGGTACTATATACATGGTTAGTGTTCTCGGGTTAATCTCATAACTGGGGGTAAGAAGACACTTTATAGCGTGATTCGCCGCAACAGAAAGGTGTAGACTGGAATCTGTAGACTTGTTTATTTTGCATCCATTCCAGAAGAAGAGCAAATCTGACTTGAAAACTATGTAGAATTGGAGTTAAATACCAGGGTAAACTGGGTTTTTTAAACTGGATGACATTCAGTCGAGGAGGACGATAGCTCTATCCAAATCGTAGGGGACGGGTTTCAATAGCAGGTTAGTTTGAGTACTCTAACCTTGAGTGATATCCAGTCTAGACGAAAGAAGACTCTGGATTCAAAACTAGTGAAATGAGATTAATAATAACGTATATTGCGTTCCTCCATCTTGGCTAATCATCCAGTTTATTCAAGGGAAAATGTCATCATTTACGAGTTACAAGTGCTATCCAGTTCAGTTGTTGAAATTCCTCATGGGATGTGTTTTCAGTCAACTGGTACAGTTTTTTATGTGATTCTGTAGCGCAAGTCCTGGAAGTGAAGAACATCGTTCTTTGATCCAAAGAACGATGTTCTTCACTACAGATTATTTTTGCATCACACTGACGCACGTCGAAATCCTACAGGATTCATTCGATTAAAGCCGTCGATCTGAGAAAGAAGTTGTACACATTTGACAGTATAAATATTATAGATATGAGTTTGGCGCTATGCTTAACCTCCGTATGAGTGTTTAGAACT
Source organism: Acanthosepion esculentum (assembly GCA_964036315.1). Taxonomy (NCBI): domain Eukaryota; kingdom Metazoa; phylum Mollusca; class Cephalopoda; order Sepiida; family Sepiidae; genus Acanthosepion; species Acanthosepion esculentum. Next base: position 74,945,810 of record OZ038497.1, on the reverse strand, counting down.
GTAAATGTCTCGATTTTTTAGGTTTATATTTTGGTTGCGCGAAAAATAGCACATTATTTTATGGTCAAATTCTTTATCTCCTATACTAAATTTGTTATGGCGTCCATGAGTGACTGAAAATAACCAATAAGCTATTCAACATAACAGTTTCCAGTTAAAGTCAAATATCGGCGCATTCAAACAATGTTACGTGAACAGATTCCACGCCACCATCATTTTTTTTATAGTAAGGTTTCCCCTTTACAAAGCCCATGGCTAGGAGTGGAAGATAGCCCTGAACAGGTTAAGATTGGGAGTCGATTCCACAGGGCAATGGGACGCGGGAAGAAGCTGCTCTATAGGAACTTTGTTCTCACAGGTGGAATACGGAGGGAATGTGGGTGATTTGCTGCTATGTAAGTGGCATGTTCTTGCCGTGAAGTATGACTTGGAGGGTCCAGGGAGTGTAGTCCGACCGAGCACTTTCCATGGAAGTAGGGGTAGAGCAGCGAGAGGGGTTGAAGGGTGGAGAATAATTATATACCAGTGATTGAATTTAGCATAAAAAATAACTTCAACTTGGGAATTTCACCTTCAAGCCATGATCGTTAAAGAAAGTAATATTTTCTTTTACAACGACGTTCACTCTTTACAAGGCCCGGGGCCACTCGAGGTAGAGGGATACGTTTGGAGGCCATTTATGTGCCTAGGAGTGGAAGATAACTATTAACCCTATCGTTGAACAGGTTATGATTGTAGTGATCGGGGAACAATCCTGTTGGGAGTTGGTTCCAGAAGGTAGTGTTTAGCGGGAAGAAGCTGTTCGAGTGGATCTTACTTCTCACCGACGGAATACGGAGGGAATGTGGGTAGTTTGCGTGTTCTTGCCGCGAAGGTTTTACTTGGCAGGACTATGGAATGTAGTTCTTTCCGTGGAATTAGCCGTAGAGCAGGGAGATTCTACACGGTGCTTTGTTGACAACAGATATCGTCTTCGTCACACCCTAATTCAACCATCAGCCTCAAACAATTGGAAGCTGAATCACCGGATCATGCCACACGTTTCAATTCCCCTAGACACTAGGTTATTTAATTTATCGCTATTTGTGCTCTCGGCCCTTGAGCACAAATAAGCGATAACCTAAATGCTGTTAATGAAAATTCACTGTTACTACTGTAAAACGAATCTCATCTCTTTGAAGGGAGCAAAAAAAACATTGTCTGAACTTAAACTTACGAGACAATCTTTACGGGGTTTGTCTTCTTACTATTGGAGTGGTCAGAACCTTCTTTCGGTTATTAAGTACGAAATTTACATATCTGTCTATATCTCTGAGATGAGGTATTATGATTAATTGCATTATTTACATTATCCTCATTTACGTTGCATTATTTACGTTGTCCTCATCTTCATTGCCATATTTACAACGTTTTGACTGCTGTACTGGTTAGACCCAATGACTAGACCCAAGGAGTTGCGAGTTCAATTCCAGGTCGCAGCAGTGGTGAACCAAAACTTGGAGAGTTGGGTTAAAGGTAAAAAAAACTGAGACATCCGGAAGGGGCACGGCACGTGGAACTAGAACAATCTACACCCGGTGGACGAAATAAAGGGTCAGTTTGAAATTCCAATCACCTGAAGAAGGCCGGAGCGTACAACGGTCGAAACGTTGAGTATATGGCAATGAAGATAAGGATAACAGTCCGAATAATATAAATAATGCGAGTACAATTTACATAATCTTTTGGTCAACCCAATATGACTGCATATTTTCAATGGCTGCTTTTCTTATTGATTTTTTGATTTTTTTATGGCTGATAAAAATTTTGCCGGCTATTTAAAGCCATGGCATATTTTTAGATTGTAAGAATTATTTTTGAGATAATTCTGATTTTCATTGATACAAGTTCTAACTAATTAACCGATAGGTGGGGGAAGAAGCGTATTCATACCTTTATGAAAGCTATTTGTTCGTAAGTGAATATAAAAAACGAGACTGACTTTAGAACTTGGCTTTCCGATTAACAATTCCGAACTAATTTCCATTACATCAGCCGCACATCCGAGCTTACAGCACCTCGTATTCCTAAGCGGTCATCCATCTAGGTACTGTTATCCTTATCTTCATACTACATATATGTAGGAATTGACTGACATCTAAACGATCTGCTATTTCTAGTTTATCTTTTATACAGATCACCATTTATTGTCGATACTATTTCTCTATTCGGATCACTATACGGGTTACATTTTACTTGAATTAAGTAGACCACGTAATTATTGTTATGTATATAGTTAAGTGTGAGAGAGTGTGTCAGTGAACAAGTGAGAATAAAACAAAACTAATGAAATTTTTGTTGTATAGGAATAAAGTGTCGCTGCTTGATTTTGAACATAGAATGCCAGTGAGCAAACACAGACGATCCCATTATTGAATTAAGTAGATCACGTGACCATAGAGGAAACGCATATATGTAGGAAGTAGGGTGCTATATTCTATTCTATCCTCTATTACTATACGGACCGCTGTTCTCTATTCTATTTACTATACTATTTCTCTATTCGGATCACTATATGGATTAATATTCGAGCGAGTATTATCGAGCAAGTGCGAGGGCTATTCGAAGGCGTATGATATCCAGCATTATTCAACGGCATACTATAGTTGTATCTGCAATTACAAAGTCTCTACTACAAAGAGCATTACAAAAATGACAACGAGTATTCGTTGGCATCACAAAACAAAATCAAACAAGTACAAAAATTTAAATATCTTGGAAATATTTTAACAGAGGTCGGAAATGCTAAGCAAAGTATTAAGAAACAGAAGAAATATATTAAAATCAAAGAAAAGAGTAATTAACTGTTACGTATTATCAGTCCTTCTATATGGCAGTGAAGAATTAGCAACAGAAGGATACTGAGAATGCCATGGACCAAACATGTAGGCAGCGACGAAGTTTTAGGGAAAATAGAAAGAAAAAGGAGTTTCATAATTAGCATCAAAAAGAGACAGATCAAATTTCTAGGGCACATAATGAGGAAAGACAGCTTTGAATATTTGGAACTCACCGGAAAGATTGAAGGCAAGAGTGAGAGAGGAAAACAACGCATAACCTAACTAGCGAGCTAACTAGTGGAACCTAACTAGTGGAACAGGTGAGATAACAAAAAGACAATATTTACTAAGAGCTACAAAGGACAGGAAATTGATCGCCAACGTCTTAAATGAATACAGCATATAGCAGAAGAAAAAATAATATTTTCAGGAATACCTAGAACCACAAGCGGCCAGGCTGCTGAGGGATGGGTGTTTTTTTTATCATGTCACCATATAAGGTTAAAGAGCTTCTACTCTATTTGAGGACTTGTGGCTTTAACTCCAGTTTTGACTGCTGTAGATCAGTTCCATCTATCCAGTTTCACTCACGTCTTGGTCTTCATGGTTTTTAGGTACTGGTTTTCAGGTACTTTCCCACGGTACCGTATGTTGAGATAGTCTCCAGCCGACAGGAAGGTACCTTGACAAATCGCTCATTGTCAGATTCGTAAAGACTTAGATGGTCACACCAATAATGCTCTATCTTTTTTACACTTGTCGAACTCTTGAAATATTTTTCATTTCTCAGGGTACCCCTGTTCCCATCAATAAAAGCGATAACAGTTAGTAGACTTGAAACACAGTTTTAAGAGAAAGATATGATGAATTTAACCTGCAATTTCTCAGTTAAAAAACGGAAACATCTAGTTATCATTACCATGTACTCTAACAACGGTGGGTTATTCCAGAAGGATAATACATTGTGGTATGGATTGCCCAAGTTACCCAGAATTGGTTTGAGGGGAATTCTACAGTCTTCCAGTGAATGGTGTGTCCACAACGTCTGCCTGACATGAGCCCAATCATGTATTTACGGGTCGTTGTAGATAGGTTTATAGTCATACATGATCCTGTACATAGAAATAGCAAGGCTGTGGAGACGGCATGAATCAATATCTCTCGAGAAGTCGTCGATTAGTGGTGGAATCGATCCCACGTCGAGTTGCTGCGTTTCGACAGGCTGGCGGAGGTGTTACACGATGCAACACTAAACCCATGACTTCTGCTATGATAAAATATATCTGTGTGTATAAAAGGCGGATGCATCAGGAATGTAGCCTGCAAGGAGTTGTAAAATTTATGCGCTGATCACGTGATCAACAGCAGGCAGACTATGCCGAAAATAACTGCTTAAAAGTGTTGAATGGAATATTTATTTTAGAAAAAAAACAGAAACTGCGAATTTGAACTATGCGAAAGTGAGCAAATCCCTTTAAATATATGCAATTTAGCCTTAAAAAAATAAAATTACTGAAAAATAAATTTGAATTCGGGTTAGTTATATCGCCCAAGAGACATCCGAAAAATATTTTTACAAACTGCTTTTTTATTGGCAAGGATTTTCTTTTTTCGATTTGCTAGAAAATATATTTTCCGGTTCTGACAAGATAAAGAAATCGATTGCAGAAATGTCATGTGACCTTTGATGCTAAATATGTCCTTAGTTTATGCCCAAAATAAAGATAATGTTGGGTTGGAACAAATAGTTGACTGTTAAACATGTGATTTTGTTTCACACGTGACTGAAAATTATGACCTCTGTAGATATTCTGAAAAGTGACGTTTCGATGCGCCTTTTTTACAAGATTTGTGTGTGGATTGTAAATTTTAAATGTTTTTCTTTAGTGAATTTTTTATCATTTGTTGCTCTTTTATTTACGGACAGAAAAGCGCCATATAAAGAGCTATGTGGCATTCATGGAGATGGTATTTTTTGATTTTGTTTGTTTAACAACATATCAACACCTTATGGGTCATTTAATGCCGAAATTTAATTTTCTTAGAAACATTAGTAATTTCTTTTACAAAAATGTTTTGCGGGTACTATTTTTTTTTTACAAAAATATAACGTTGGTAATAATTTTTCCCTTACAAAAATATATCGTTGGTAATATTTTTTCCGTTACAAAAATATATCGTTGGTAATATTTTTTCCCTTACAAAAATATATCGTTGATAATATTTTTTCCTTACAAAAATATATTGCAAGTAATATTTTTCCCTTACAAAAATATATCTTTGGTAATAATTTTTCCCTTACAAAAATATATCGTTGGTAATATTTTTTCCCTTACAAAAACATATCGTTGGTAATATTTTTTCCCTTACAAAAATATATCGTTGATAATATTTTTTCCTTACAAAAATATATTGCAGGTAATATTTTTCCCTTACAAAAATATATCGTTGGTAATAATTTTTCCCTTACAAAAATATATCGTTGGTAATATTTTTCCCTATAAAATGTATTTCTGGTAATATATATATATATATTTTTTTACGAAAATGTATTGCTGGTAATATTTTGTTTTTACAAAAATATATTGTTGACAATAATTTTCCTTTACAAAAATGTATTGCTGGTAATATTTATTTATCTATTTTTTTTACAAAAACGTATTGCTGGTATTTTTTTTAGTATGGAAATGTATTTTTGGCACTTTCACAATATAAATGTATTTCTACAATTTAATAGTGTTTTGATCCCATTTTGGGGGTTCACTATTTGCCCGTAGCTGGTACCTTAACAGGTGTTACCACCTCGGGTCAAAGTGGACCTGGAAATAACAGCAATTAAGAGGTCGTTCCACGCTCCTGAGAACCTCCCGATCAAAAGTCTTGCTGTCGGCTGTAGTTCATCGTCTTACCCAGGACGGATTACTGTTTGTAAGGGATCTGCTAAGTGCTGAACTGGAAACTTTATCTGGAAGGCCCAGACCATTCCTGAATGCATGCAGTCGTTGATAAGTGGCCAAAGTGAAGCACTGATTATGTTCAGACAACACGGGAACACTTCAGATATACTCCAATATCTAGTACGGGTATTGACAAGTATTTGCATATGTGAATCGCTACGCTGTTCGGATGCCTCAAGATTTAACAGAAAAAATGTATTAGACCGCAAGTCCATCTGCGATTCTCGGCAACACACACACACACACACACACACACACACACGCACACGCACACGCACACGCGCGCGACGCTATTTCAAACCGGTTAGCTATCCATAGATCTACGGTACAGTCCGTTATAAAGAAGTTTAAACAGTTTGACACGACAGAGAATTTGCTTGGGCGTGGAAGAAAATACAAATTGTCCACGAAAACTACACGAAAATTGTGTCGTGAAGTTAATATAAATACAAGAGTTGTTTTGAAAGACATCGCCAAAAGTTTGGATACAATGGGTATCAGCGTAAGTACTCGCACAATACAACAGTGTATGGAAACAGACCACGACGAACCCCTCTTCACAAACCATGTCACATTGTTGGTCGTTTTAAATTTGCCAAGACGTTCTTAAGCAAAGAAAATTGCTTTTGGGGACTAGCACTATGGAGTGATGAAACAAAAACTGAGCATAATGATGTACAGAAGATTTGGCGCAAAAGGGTAATGCTCTCCCCCCAAAAAGCACAGTGGCATCATTAAAACATGGAGGCGGTTCGGTGATGTTTTGGGGCTGTTTTAGCTGAAGGGGAACATGACAATTAATTGCAATGAGAGGAATAATTAAATTGCAGACTATGTCAAAATTCTGAATGACAATCTACAACTGTCAGCGCAAAATCTTCAACTATGTGGGCAATTTACTCTCCACCAAGACAATGAACCCCAACACACGTCTAAATTAGTGACTGCCTGGCTTCAAAAAAGAGGATTACGGTTCTTCCATGGCCTTCAATAAGTTCTGACTTGAATTCTATTGAAAATCTATGAGAAGAATTAAAAGTTCGAATACATCGTCGGTTACCAATAACCTTCAGGAATTAGAACGTGTAACCATTGAAGTATGGAAGAAAATCCCAGAAAAGACTTGATCAAACATCATCACTTTAGAAAACAATTGCAACAAGTTATAAAGATGAGAGGCCATGCTATTGACTATTAATATTGTGAAAATTGTTCATTTTTTCTATTTTTCATACAGTACAAATCATTTTTGCCTTTTCCTATTTTGCATAATTCACTTGTCAAATTTATTGTATTTAACCTATTGTTCTGAAAATTGAGTTTTATATTCCCCTTTTTTGTGCTTATTAAGATAGTTAAAAATACGGACATTACATTCTGAGAAATGGATAAAAATATTCAAAATTGATGTGTGTACGAATAATTTTCCTTTTCGTTCCCATTTACCCTCAAACTTCGTCGTTGCGTACATATTAGTTTCATGGTATGCTAATCATCCTTCTGTAGAACTACACTTCTGTTGCTTCAAGTTTCTTTTTCATCTTTGAAAAGATTGTCTAGCATTCACTGCCATATAGGAGGACAGATATCACATAACGGATCAGTATTTTTTTTTACTTAATGAACGGAATAACATTTTGTTTCATTCTTTGCGGGATTAGCAGGTCTTAGACTGCAAAAGGGTAAGATACCCTTGAAAGGCGTCACCTTCCGTGTGTATACTGTCAGACCAAACCAATATCTGTTTGTTTTTTTATCGTGAGGTAAACCCAGATAATTTCTACATTTTTGTCCCCAATGTAAACAGAAAAAAATGTCTTCTTTTTTTACCCAGGTGATTATATCCTATGACATTTATATCTGGCATTCATGTTCACCAATCCGGTAAACTTCTAGGGGTTGTAAGAGCAACACATCTACTGCAGCGACAGCCTCCCGGATCTCAACGCTTTCCGGGCTGGTTTTAATTCAGAGTTTTTTTTCCTAGACTGGTTGCCAACCAAGGCAATCTGTCCTGTTATTTACCCATAACTGGGAGGAAGTGTGGGATTGACGCCTTTCCCAAGGGTATTAGAACGTAAGTAATAAACTCAAAATGTCTCATTAAATTAAAAGATCTTCCTTCCTTCTCTGATTCCCTCTCTTTCTCATTCTTACACACACACTTTCTCTCTTTTCCTCTTTCTCATACACATGTATACATATGAGTGTTTTTGTGTGAAATACACCAAGGAACAAAGCTGTTATTTATATGAAAGAAGTGGTTTCTTGCAACCAATGTACTTCCGTCTAGATAGACAAATAAAAATTGGTGTTCACAAGAGGAAAGAAAATGAAAAAGATTTTTCAAAAAGATTGTAATTTAATAATGGAGTCATACAAGTCAAATATAGAAATAAAATGAAAGGACGTTGAGAGACGAGTCGTTTTGTCATTGCAAAAGAAGAAAAACATAGAAAGAGAAACAGTGATTCAACTAATAAAGCCTGTCTTTCTATATTTTAAAGTCAGTTTATCTGTCAAGACTGGCACAGAAATCCCAGACTTGTTCCCTTTCTCATGATCATGCCAGGAATCCGTTGACATTTCTGGTACCAAATTATAACCACGTCCTTACCGATGAAAACGCTTGCTGCAAATTGAATTCTTATGATTTCCGTAGTCGAATAACATGGCGAATATCTCTCTAATCTTGTTGCTGAACCAGCCGCTCACAAAAAGAAAACGCTGGTCGATTCACGATTTTTCTCTGCATAGATTGATTTTTCTCACTTGCTATAATCCTACTCTAGCAGACATTGTATTGTTTCGGAAGAAATGTAGCGTTTTTAAATGAATTTCAAAAACAATATTTAAATATGTGTACATGCAAAATTATTCAACTACACTCCAATAGCTTCATGTTTCGCACCTCTCGCCTGTGGAACTCCCTCCGCTTTTCCTGTTTACCTGATAGCTATAATCTCCAACTATTCAAATGTAATGTCAATCGACGTACCCAGATGCCTTGATCTCTCCCCTATCCTTCTCGTCATCCTTTCCTCTATCACTCTTATTTGCTCTCGCTTCAACTCTCTGTAACGCTTGCGTGCGAGTGGCTTCCCGCCTTGCTTGGGGCGAAACGCTTTTAAAAAAAATAGGTGGGGAAAGAAAGATGTTCCATCTTGTTTCGCTACCTTTCGCCATGTTTCAGGCAGCTTCATAATTATTTCCTCCCGCAGCTTGGTATCGTTCTGGGTGATGGATTGGTCCAAATGGGTTTTTAAAAGTTTCCGGTGAACTTAATTTCTTCCGATTAAGAGAATTTTATAAGGATTGAAAAAGTGGTAATGCGAGGGTGCGATATCGGGTGAGTACAATATATCATCCAAGATGTAATAATGTCTGCCAGGGATACGAAGGGAGATAATGTCTGGCGTTGTCCTGATGGAAGACGATTCTTTTCCGAGTGGCCATTTTTGGGGCGCTTTTCATCAATTGCAGCCTTTAATTGGCCCAATTCAAAGACATATTTTGCGGTAGGTGTACGTAACACGCAATACTTTCAGACACAAGGCAAACCTGCATTTGGTGAGGTCAACGGTAGTGCATTTCGTTTTCTCCCGAATGTTTATTCATTATGCATTGTTGTAAACAATTCCTTTTTCATCGCTTGTGATAGGTCTTTTTAAAAAAATTATTCGTTTTTTTTTTGTGTGTGTGTGTGTGTGTATGTGAATGTGTGTGTGTGTGTGTGTGTGTGTGTGTGTAACTATTTCCCTACTAGTGGAAACTAATAATTCTCTGTCACATTTCAACGCTAAGTTTCTTTTGTCTTTCCTATCGTGTTGTTGACGTAAGAATAACAATGCTCTATGCACCATGTGATGTTCTTTCCTGGAATTATCACAAATAGTTTACTGAATAAAAAGTCTAGAAGTCTTCACCGTTAAACTAATTATGTAAATTACTTATACCTACACGAATCAATCAATTTAAAACGATATTTTCTACTGTATGAATAACTTTGTTTTTTTTTCTGTTTTGCATAATTCGTCTGTTAAATTAGTTGTATTTAACTTATTGTTCTGAAAATTGAGTTTTATATTCGTTTTTCTGTGCTTATTAATCATAAGATTCTGTGAAATGGATTAAAAATATTCAAAACTGATGGGTGTGCGAATAATTTTGTCGTTGACTGTAATGTCGGAAAAAGACAGGTGAAATTTCTATGACACATAATGAGGAAATAAGGCTTGGAAAATCTAATACTCACATGACAGATTGAAGGCAAGAAGGACAGGAGAAAACAACACATAACATAGTGAGCTTGAATAAAAGGATGGTAGAACAGGGTTTGAGAGAAATAACAAAAAGACAAAATTTATTAAGAGCTACAAAAGACAATAAATTGTGGAGCGCAATGCTCACCTACGTCCTGAGGGGGCACATCACAAGAAGAAGAAGAAGAAGAAGAAGAAGAAGAAGAAGAAGAAGAAGAAGAAGAAGAAGAATTAAAAAATATTATTAACTTTATTGAACGATCTTTATACGGTTTTCTTTTAATAAATTCTGCAATTCATGTTACTATTGATGTTTCTGAAATCGTAACTACTGCAGGTGCTTTTTGGTTGTCTGCCGTGGAATTTTTTTGGCTGACATCCCGTGAGGAGAGATTCTGCACCTAGTGACTATGAGTTCACCGTCGAGGTCAATCTTCTTTTCTGCATATAGGTTTCGTCACAGATCAACTCCACTTAGAAGAAGGGTTCGTTATCGTCGTTAAATTCAATTAATGCCAATCTTTCCTGATGTTAATCACATATTGCTAAATGATCATCATCATTATGATTATAATGATAATGACCATCAAAAACCGCCTCACGTCCTGGTGTAGTCGTAGGATCACTGCGAAGCTGAGCGCTTTACAATTTCCTGCCATAGATCTAGGATTAAACCGTTGAGCCACTCAGTCATGCGTAGCGTGTCTTAATCAAGTAGACCTGTCGAAGCTTATTCCTCTCCAGGTCAAACCTCACTCACGGATGCGAGGTAGCAGATTCTGTCGGGGTATGGGGGTTGAGGGAGGAAAGCATAATCTCCACAAAATAATTATTTCCTTCCATCATCATATTAGGAATCACCTAGCAAAAATATGCCAAATTTCCCAAAATTAAAAATGGCGTGTTGATGTGATATCTCTCAATAGAATATCAAAAGCTGTCTTTGTGTGTTTAATTAAAACTAAGCACTTTAAATGCCATCTAGCAACGAAGAAGGAATACACCTTTCGGGTGTTCCTTTATCAAGAAATTGTCTAAAAAGCTGTCACTTTTGTATAGTATTGTTAATATCCAAAATCAAACATTCAGTAAGAATATTGAAAGAATAAGGAATTGGAATAATGATCCGGAGAAATGAGAAAATTGCGAATAATTTTCTGGCCTAAAAGGTTTCCATTAAAAGCGTCTATAATTAAAGACACGTTGTAAGGTCGTCTCAGATCAAAGGGAGATATAACGTTCTGAAGCTTGGAACAACACAAATTCGAACGAAATTGGCTCTTGAATAGCAGCATGCGAGAAGCAAACGTTTCATCAGGGCTTGAACACCGTCAGTTTTATGCAGTGCTGTGAATATTTTAAATCAAATATTGGTTCAGTAAGAACATTAAAAGAATAACTTTTGTGATGTCAGCGAACATGCGTTGTCGCTTTTGTGATTTCAACGAATACTCGTTGTCACTTTCGTAATGGTCGTTGTAGTAGAGACTTTGTAATCGCAGATACAACTATAGTAACGCTGTTGAACAATACTGGTGTCAGACGTCTTCGAATAGCACTCGCACTAATAGTACTTGCTCGATAATACTCCTGGTAAAGTTATGGATGGCAACCGGTGTACCGCAGAAAGAAATGACAACCTACTTGTATCAGTAAATCATTAGTATCTCCAAAATATTCTCACAATCTCAAAATAATTTCTGGTTTTAAATAATCAGGAAAAGGTTGATAAACCGTAAAAAGTAAAGAAATGAGCTAATCGGGGATCTTAATGTGTAACCAGGTGAACAAATTGGCGTTGATAATGGAGAAGGTGCATTTACCATATTTTCTGGCTTACAAGACGCACTTTTTTACCTAAAATATATCCTGAAAAATACGTGTGTTTCTTCCAAGACGAATGTAAGGCAACGCCCAGGCTCAAGTAAGCTCGGACGGTCACCTAATTGGCTTGACTGATAGAGACGCGGATTTGTATGTTGAGTCATTATACTTTAATATTAGCTATCTATCTAATTCGGCCTTTTATATGATACAACCTCAGTACTTAGATGTTACAAGGATTTCCAAGACTATAAACCTTCCTGGAGCCGAGCCACAAGCTTAAACATGCTCTGTTTACTAGCAGCAGCGGGACACTTTCTGCTTTTGACTAGTATGTCATTGCCATACACACAAAATTGGATGAGTGATTAATGTAAACAATACGTGGGACCAGTATGTGAGGGACGCATGGTGAATGTGTTGTATGAAAATGATTTTTTTTAGAATTTTCTTTCTAATATTAGGGTGCGTCTTACAAGCCGCATCAACTTGTAAACCGGAAAATACGGTATTATTCAATAATCTGTATTTATTTATAATTTCAACAAAAATGTCTGGCACATAGAGTCCTACAGTCTCTGGGATTGCTAAACATATAGAATTCAGTACTTTGTGTGAGTTTATGTGACCTCAGTACTTAGATGTTACAAGTATTTCCAAGATTATAAACCTTCCTGGAGCCGAGCCACAAG
>OZ038497.1:74925756-74928256 GCA_964036315.1 Acanthosepion esculentum | reverse complement strand
GTGGCATAGCGGTTCTTCGTGAAAGTTTTGAAGAACTGGTGGTACTAAGGAATGTGGTTCGCCTGTACACTTTCCATGGAAATAGCGACAAAGTAGAAAGAGGTTTGCAATGTTTGGCCTGTGAGAAAGGTGTTGTAGGGTGGGAAATGATTCCTCCCCCACAAGGTCGCGAAGACGCTTTTGGACGCTGTTGAAAATGGAAAGTGAAAACTGGGCAGCTCCTTTCCAGATATGACAGAAGTACTTCATTTTCAACTTGATTTGACCCTTGTAAAAGTAGAGGTTTGCAGGAGGTCATAATATATTGTTCATTTTATTTTGGTTAAAGCGGATGTATGCGTGGAGCCGATGCGCAGAAAACGTATTTACGCCGTCTGCTTTGTGTCGTCGAGCGGTCCACATCCGGTTTGTGTAGAAAATGTAAAAGTCACAACAGACATAAATTTCACTTTTTTTATCGTTTCACCAAAAGCAAGGTAATAAAGTCACTAAGCCACTAAGAATTACTGAGTGTGAGAGAATACGAAAAAAAGAAAACATTGTTAAGGAGAGCCAATAAAGGAGCAGGGATTAAGAAGGCGCAAAATAACTATTAACATTGAATTTGAATTTTTGAAAATCAAACTTGACTGGAAAACAAGAAAATTCCATTAGCGAGAAGTGCGAGAGAAGGAGCTGTTAACATAACACTAGCCAGTTCAGTTGTAAATTGGTGAGACCTTGCCGCCAATCTAGTACTGAGCTTAATTTCATAAAGTCTACGTATCAAAGAGGAAATACGTATCAAAGAGGAAATATCAACAGAGCAATTACGAATGAGAATATTTATGGAAAAGGCACAAGGAAGCTGCGTTATGGTGTTAGAAAAGTAACTGAAGTCGAGATGCCAGGTCAGAAACAATAACATTGCAGATTCTTTTTTGTATTTTCTCTGAAATCTCAAAGTACAGTGCAGCATCACTACACCAGATATGACAGTAATCTTCAAAACATGGATAAATAGGATACTTCTACATTTGTAAGATAGATTCTGGTAAAAAAACAAAACAAAAAGAAACTGTCTAGCAAGGCATAGTTTCTTAACAGCAGACCTAGTAACTGATTTCCATTTCATGTCAGCCGAAGTCATTAGACCAAGATGGTGCAATGAGTCTCTTTCCTGGAGGTTAGCATCAGCCATGCTGATGGAAGTCAAAAGAGATTCTCTCAGACGATTAAAAAAAAGCAGTTTCGTTTTGATGGCTTTAGAATTAACAAGCCATTTCTTGCTCTAGTTAACAACAAATTTTAGGTAATTTTTGAGACCAGGTGCTAATTTGACCATATTGATCTTAAAAACAAAAGCAATCAAACATAATGTCTACGCAAACACGTGTACCACGCAAAATAACGTTTACTGTAATACGAAATAGTCAGATTTTTAAAAAATCAATTAATTATTTAAAAAATTACTAGTAATACAAAACTACGATATCACATCACACAAACGGCAAAAAATAATAAAACAAAAAAGGCAAAAGTAAAATGATTACAAATACTAAGAGTAAATAACACAAAATCAATACAATTTTTAACAGATTTTGGCGTAAACGTACTAAATGTGTTTAGTAAAATAAAAAAAAAACATGACACATGAACTGTCGCGTAAAAACACACTACTTTAAAAACTGAAATTACGTGTGAAGATGCGATATCTCTAAAAAAACGAAAAAGATGAACTTTACATAGCACAATATAACTATTTGATAACGACTTATGAAAAGTGAAGGTGCACAAACATTTGTCAGTTTATATTTTAATTTTTACCGAAAACCATGAAAAAACAGAAAATATTAAAAATATTAGCAACATTTTTAACAAGAAAAGTTCGTTGGTCTTTAACCAAACATGTATATATATATATATATATATATATATATATATATATATATATATGTGTGTGTGTGTGTGTGTGTGTGTGTGCATGGGTTAAAGAAGGGTGTAATTCAGTATTGTTCAGAATTTATAGGGATAGAACACATAACTGAACCTGATAATTTTGTCAGCGAATGCACCGTTTCTCCAGCAAAAGAAAACTGAATGATTCCTTGGCCGAAGGCGAATTCTATTTTGAATCGGCGTAATTCCTGTTATCTGACGTGATGTCCCAGAGAAATTCTCGGCAAATGCATGAAAGAAAGAGTTTTTCCTACTGACCTTCAAGAAACACAAAATAGAATCGGAGTATCAGAAATAAAACACAGTTTTCGAAAAAGGAGGAATTGGACGAAGAATTTTCAGAGACGTATTTTTATCAAATTTTTTCTTGCTGGAAAGAAGAAATTGAAGGACTTTTTGGCGATAAAAATAGAATAATTGAAATCGTAGGAGAAAGCATAAAATCATAAAAGGAGAAGAAGAAAATTATCGATATTATAAACTGAAAAGGAAAGTGAATTTATGACGTTAAAAAGAAAGAACGACCGTGAAAAAAAAAACAAATAAAGAAATATGGAGATTT
>OZ038497.1:74905756-74920756 GCA_964036315.1 Acanthosepion esculentum | reverse complement strand
GTTTCTCATATATAAAATACATTCATAACTGCACATGGCGTATCAAGTGTAAACAAATGACGTCACACATTATATCCTATAATATGGAAAAAACTATTTCATAAAAATCCATCAGTACATTTATTTTAAGGGGGAGATCTCCCTCCTTAGCTCCCCCCAAATAAATCAAACATAGTTCATTACACTCCCTTTTATGTCTACTATCTATGTTCCACATATAATGAAAATCGCGGAAGTAGGTTTTCTTCCTATAGATGTACCGACATAAACACAGACGTTCATCTTTATTAATTAATATATATATATATATATATATATATATATATATATATATATATATATATATATATATATATGTGTGTGTGTGTATTAATAAAGATGACTCTTCGGCAGAATTGAGTCACTGTCAGTCACTGTGTGTTTATCGAAATCTAAAAATAAACACGCTAAAATTCACCTTCATCCCTGCCGTGAGCCGACGGCTTAGTGGTAGAAGTTCCGACTGACGCCAATGATGAGCTGTGAAACAGCGAAACAGTCTGTCTGTAGATGACAAATATATATATATATATATATATATATATATTTGTCATATGTGGATGACAAATATATATATATATATATATTTGTCATCCATATATATATATATATATATATATATATATATATATATATATATATATATATATATATATATATATATATATATATATATATGCCCAGTCCCACACTGTTCACATATGTTTATGCTTTTGTGAGCTCCGGTGAGTGAGCGTGCGTGCGTATGTGTGTGTCTGCGTACGTCAATGAATGTATGTGCGTGTATGTATGTTTGCATATGTATGAGTGGCGTCCCGACGACAATTTTCTCTCCCACTTCCATACAAACACCAATATACGCAACTATATATAAATCCAAAATTTAAAAATTAATCAGTTTCTCTGAATAGCCTGAAACACAGGGTCACAAACTCACATCAATACAACGAAATATATATATATATATATATATATATATATATATTATATGAAAATATTATTTAATATTGAGCAATATAAATATATCTGCTGTTTCTTAAATCTTATATATATGTGTGTGTGTTTCATTGAATAATGTAGATATACTGCGTCTACTAATTTTCATACTGATCCTTTCCAGTTGTCTAATCAGTTTTTTGATGTTAAGATGTTAAGATGAAATTCATCAAGGAGGGCGCCGTATTTTCTTCTAACCCAAGTACTTTCAGTGTTCACCAAGATCATCTTCAGGGGTAAATTACAGACTTATTGTAGGTGTGACAAAATCTCCCTTCCGTCGTGATGGTAATTATTAAAACAAGGAACAGCAACAGTTCAGAAATGGTGACACACTCCTCAAAACCTCCAATCACCAGATCAGAAGTGAGACTTCCAGAGAATATTATTGTTGGTTATAGGACTCCCTGTGGAGTTTATATTCTCTGAGGAAACCCAAATCTATGTTTAATATTTTAATTAAATAAAATCCGAAAATTCCGACCTTAAAACATTTCTCTTCGTGCTTCAATTTAGTCAAAAGGTCTATAAATATATATCATCAATCCTGTTCTTAATATTATCACTTTATTGCCTTCTTATTCTTCACATTTCATTAACAGGTCAAATAAATCTACATATGAAAAGCAAACGTAGATCATCTTTCGTTATATATATATATATATATATATATATATATATATATATATATATATATATATATATATATATATATATTTAAAGACATTTTTTATGATATCTTTAACGTTCTTTTCATAGATACAAGTATTTAAGCAAATGCTCTGTTTTATAATAAACAGTATTAAATAACATTTACCGGCCTGAATGTCCGAGAAATTTTCATACAAAATTTTCGTTCTATGAAAATTTCTTGGACATTCAGGCCAGTAAATGTTTATTATAAAACAGAGCATTTGCTTAAATACTTGTATCTATAAAAAGAACGTTAAACATATCATAAAAAATGTCTTTAAATAAATTGTCGGACCTTGTCCAATTCAAATATATATATATATATATATATATATATATATATATATATATATATATATATATATATATATATCCACAGACAGATTGTTTAGCGATATCACAGCTCATCAGTGTATCTAGACATCCAATTACTTCAAGCACGGGATCGAAACTCGAGCGATTTGACATAGAATCAGAGTCCCTTACCCTTAGTCTATCGGCGCAGGGTAGAGAAAGGAAGTTTTTAACGCATTATATACGCGATATATACAAACTTTATACCAGTCGCCATATTGCTAAAATTCTTTCGAAGAGCGATGCATTTAAAGTAGCATCAGCCATTAAAAATCCCTTTCCCCATAGTGCTCAATCGGGGAACCAGAGCATATATATATATATATATATATATATATATATATATATATATATATATATATATATATAAAGGATTTTGGCATCTGGGACGCATTTCTCTTTAAGTGTGTTAATGGACTGTGGGTCGATGACTTATAACCGTACATATGATAAGAGTTTTTTTTAATGGTGCATAAACAATATATTTTTAAAAAATAACTTAATATAATATTAAAGGATAAATAAATAAAAATTACTTCTCGACTCTGATTTTTATGACTAGGATTAAAAATATGTAGTGGACTAGTCCGGCGATAGACTATGAAACAGTCACGGCAACATTATGAGCTTTTTAACTAGGCCCAACCACTGTAGTAAACGTTATCGTTTGTTGTATTGGACTCACCCAGTGTATACATATACTACTGCCAGTGAATACCCGAAGAGTCGAGGCGGAAGGACAGAAGAGTAGTAGAGTTCAGTAGTAGTAGAGTAAGTCACACACAGAGACGGCGGCAAGCGTCACCGTTAGCGAGCACGTAGACTCAGTAAGGAGTCATACCGCGATACTTCAATACCAAGACTGTATATATATTAGTGCTACTAACCCGCATTCCTGGATCTACTAACCCGTATTACCAGTTTGTATTATTACGTTAATACATTTATTTTCCTTATCCATTCCTGGCGTTTGTTATTCATTGATATCGGATTCATCCCGGAATCCACAACAGTATCCACTTTTCATCGCGCATCTCTCAATGTGATCAAGAAATTTAACGTTCTTGGAAGCAAATAGCAGAATTCTTAATGGCGATTTTTCGCGTTTTAGTTCAGTTCTTATAGAACCCAATTTTCAAACTTCTTCCATTATCAAATTAGGTTAAAATATCCGGAATTTTTTCCAATGCTTAGATATCACTCTCCGGCAAGCTCTGGAATAGTTTTGCAATGATTTGCTTCCACAAAAGCTTTCGTCGTTATGGTATCCCCAACATTCCTTGTCTGTAACAGTCATTTCACCACGAGGGTATATTTGATATCAACTACTTAATATTCGTTAACGCTTCATTGATGCTTCTAGGCGTTTGTTCTGCACTGTGGCTGAGTTTAAACTTATAGAAATGAATTTGGCAACATTCCTATTTTGGCAAATTATCATCAAAGATTTTAAAATTAACAAAATGTATTTAAAACGGATTGAACAGAAACAAAATACATTCAATAAGATTTTAAATAATACGTAATTTTGCACATCTTGTGTGAGTTTTTATTCTTAAAATTATCGAAACAAATAAAACTAAATCTGCATTAATTTCTGAAAAAAATAATCTAATGAATAAAGATTTCAAACATTAGCAGATCCCCGGAGAAAAGAATAAATTATTTAACTATAGCCGAGAAACAACAGGCAATCCATTTCAATATTTCATGTCGCTGCATGTTGGAGAATATTTTATAAAATATTATAACGAGTTGGATTTGGATCGTATGGCAAAAGTACAAGCCTCGAATTTTTCAAAAGATTTCCTGCGAAATTTTAAAAAAAATTCTTTCTATCTTTGTTTTTCCTTAAGCTTTTGAACAAAATATATCAATAAGTTAAAGGCTTCTTGTATTTTTTTGGTTTGGTTGGAATATTTTCTTATCTAGCAAGGGTTTTGGGCTCAGTCACAAAAGTTGGTGAATTTGTTCAATCACTTTGTGATCTGAGTTGCATAAAAGCTTATGAACGTAGAGAAAAGCTTTAGAAACTCACTTTTCAAAGTTCAAATAATGTTTTTAAGTTGACTTTATAAAGAAAAGAATTTTCGACATTCCAAGCAAATAAAATAGAAGAAAGACAAAATATAAAATCGGCTATCAAAGAAAAATCTGCGAATCTTCCCACTGTTTCTTCTGGTTGCTTTCACAGGTGGAAGTGTCGGCGTCTTTGATGTACAATTTTTGTTTATTTTGTTTTTCGATTGCGTGGAAGAAAGATCATTTGATTTAACTTCTAAATACATCTAGCATGGCGAGCGTCTTCTAACATACGGACCTATGTGTAGAGTACTCAGTAAAGAGCAAATAGCAATTTACAAATCTTAACCTGACACAAGATCATAAATGTGGAGTATTTTGTCGGAAACAAACCGTTTAAATACATACAGAAAATGAAATGTGTTAGTACAAAAAAAAACAAAACAAGAGGCATAAGACATGGGGATTTGGAGAAACTACTCATTGAATAATAATTATTAAAATTCTCAGGGGAGAGGGTTGAATGCTTAAGAGAAAATGAAAAAAGAAACCGAGTAAAAATGATGCTTTAAACGGATAAAACTTAATTTTTGAACAGTTCCAAGAAGAATCGAACCCAGAATTAAATAGACAAGATTCAGTAAGATTGACAAAGCCAAGTTACCAACCATATCTACCTCCCGCTGATTGAAAGAAAACATGATTAATGTGCTGTCTGAATTTCTTCGGTCCTGAGAAATTAAAATTTGAAATTTGTTTACATTATGCTATCTATCCAAAACGTATGTGGTCTTGCAGAGCGTAATGATTCAAATTCTTTTAAACAAAAAAAAAATGAGCATCTGTTTTTGTTTTTCTCATCATAGGAGTTTGTTTAAATTATACTATCTATCTAAAATGTATGTGCTTTTATAAATTATTCTACACAAAGAAGAATTTTAAATGTTATTAATTTCTATGCTGGTGATTTGTTTATCTTTACTATAACACATTTAGGGAGATTCTAAACAAAAAGAGTATCATATGGCTAATTATCAGGATCTCCAAAGATTAAGACGGTTAGAGTAATTAGACATATTACTAATTAGATAAATCAGCATTCCCTCCGTATTTCATCGGCGGGAAGTTCCACTGAAAAAGTTTTTTTCCACGAACCACTACCATGTGGAACAGACTCTCTAGAGGAAGTTTCTCGGGACCCCTATAATCTTAATCTGTTCAAGCATTATCTTCCCCTCCTATCCGTATAAACTTCCCTTATCGTAACACTCTACCTTGAGTCGACCCCGAGCCCTGTACAGGGTGAAGGTTACTGTAATAAATATCAAATTTGGTGGGGTTTGTCTATATAAAAAACAGACAGACAGTCGGTGAGTCACGCTCGACAAGGAAGGATGTCAGAAAATCGCTCCGGTCGAATTTATTGTGACCGGAGCGAAAGCAAGATTGACAGAAGGAGACGGGTCCTACAGGAAGTTGACTCGTAGAGACCCGAGATTTCTCGTAAGACGGTTGTCGCTAAAAATCACACACGCAATTCCCATGGTTGGAGTGAAAATATCTACATTTTTCTGTAGGTGCTGAACAATTATGCATCTCCACATCTTCTTTATTGTTTCTTTTGTCACTGTGATACATGTTCTGCCATCAATTCATTTATAATTATCAAGTAATTTTCACACAGTTTTCTCCTGTCTCTCTTGCTTCAACGTGCAACTGTGAAGCCTTCTTTTCTAATTTATCTGAAAGATGTTCATCCCTCCCTATCTAATTTTTAACAACTGTTTCTTTGTTGTTCCTATTTTTCTTAAAACTTCCTTGTTTCTCACATACTCTGTCCATGGTATTCTCACTGGTCAGCGATAGACCTACATCTCTAACGTTTCAACTCGTCGCTGTTGCCATAATGTTGCCCGGGATTCACTGTAATATACGAGATTAAACATTATATAGCAGTTTAGTTCTCTGCCTGTTAAGGTTACGTCCATTGATAGCTATTCTCTTCCTTTATGAATCACCACGTAAGTACGACCCCAATGATTTTTAATATTGATTTTCTATATAAGTGACCATGATGCTGTATTGCACCAGTCAGTGCAGGACTTAGTTATGAGATAAATAAGCTATAGCTTATGATCTCACACCCTCCTGGGGCCTAATGTTTTAAATACCGTATTTTTCGGAATATAAGACGCACCAGCGTATAAGACGCATCCATATTATAAATCCACTTTTTTTCCGAGTATCCAATGAAAATTGAAATATCGATTATGCGATGACCGACATTGAATTGCATTAACCACCCTGATTAGTGATGTGCATTTCATATTTGAAATCCTTCATACTGATATAAATACCACATTCAAGGGAAATGAACCATTACTATATATATATATATATATATATATATATATATATATATATATATATATATATAGAGAGAGAGAGAGAGAGAGAGAGAGAGAGAGAGAAAATAGAAATTCAAAAACATAGGGAAACATTTTTCTTTAAGGGCTCTTTTCAACCAATACTTCAGCAGAAGAATACGTTGGTCATTATTAAAATGACAGAATAACTATTCGCACTGTGAAAAAAAGTAAAAGGAGGAGAAAAAAGGAACCATGATATCTATCTATCTATCTATCTATCTATCTATATATATATATATATATATATATATATATATATAAATATATATATGGCCTGTGTATATATATCACATACACATATGTATGTATATATAATTATAAACTTCGATGTATAGGACGCAATCACATTTTGACATTAAATTTGCATTTTATACACTGAAAAATACGACCAGTGCGGTGGGAAAACCCGCCCTTTTCCTATATTCTCTTTCTGTTTTTTCGTATTCACTGGAATACTTCTCTATCCACATTCAAGACCTTTTTTTTGATCACGGAATAACTGAATATCCTTTCTGTTTAGATAAAGCTTTCAATTAGTTTTGTAGATTCTAAGCTTCCTTAAGTGTTTTTCTTATCGTACCTTATTCATTGCGATTACGTAATCTAAGAAGCAAAGATACAGATTTCCTCTGTAAATAAAGACTTGTTCATCGAAAATATCATGTTAATAATTATAGGTCTGTAGTATAATTAAAAGTATTTGTTAATCTCAGTGTAATCGATACAATTTTAGATGTGTCGGTCATCTTGAAAGAATCGAAGTCACGGCAGGTGTCTTGCCCGTCATCGCTCAATGGGATGAGACTAGGTAAAAAATATAATTAACCGTATTTCCCATTGTTGCATAATATACATTTTAGAGCAAAAAGAAAGTCCTATAATCATTTCACCCCCAGCAATACACTAAAGCCACTAAGACGCAAGTATTTACTGTGTGTGAGAGACTATTAGTAAAGAAGAGAATATTAAAGAGAGAGAATAATAAAAGAACAGCAAGTAGCCAGGAGAGCCTTCCGCAAGTGAGAAGTGCGAAAGAAGAAATTCTTAACATAGAACTGACGGTTACGTCGAGCAATTTAAACTGTAAAATAATGAGACCATCTGCCGATCTAGTACTAGTTCGTAGAACCGAGATACTAAAGAGGAAAGCTCATTCGAACAATTACCATCAAAATAGTTATTAAAAAAGGCATAGGGAAGCTACGTGACACCAGTGGGAAAGAGAGTGAATCCGATATGTCAGGTTAAGACCGATGACATTGCAGATTCTTCTTTGTACACCCTTGTGCAAATTAATTGGAACAAATCGAATAATTCCGTTATTATTTACTTTTTTTCATATTTTTCCAATGAAGCATGACCTAGTCCATATGTTAGTACTTCGTATGTCCATCCCTCGAAGTCGTTTCTTGCAGACTGACCATAGATTCTCGATTGAATTTAAATCAGGAGAGTTTCCGGGACAGTCTATAGTACTTTGATTTGATCACTGGTAAGGTTTGCCAGTGTGTTTGTGCAGCGTTTCAATTTTTGTAAGCTGCTTTGTAGTAATTTCCCCCACAGACAATGACTGTAGGACAACTAATTGACACTCAAGACAATAGTCTCTGGGCGTGAGAAAAATCTGATGCAATCATCGCTGACGCAATATTTTTCAAGGTCAATCAAATTGCATCACACACCCTGAAAATAGATTCATGTTACTTGTTTAGAAATGCAAATGATCTAATCGGAGGAAAAAATAGAATTCGATTACACCCTGTCACTCCAGCGGGTCAAAACTGACCTTATGATATAAAAAAGGAAACTAAAGCATTTGTTTCATTTAATTTGCATCAGGGTGTATTTTAAACTCTAAATACACAGCAGAAGCACCAGACCAGATGTGACTGTAATATTCATTGCCTGGACGTATAGTAGACTTATAAACATGTAAAATAGTTTTAGGAGAGAAATATTTCTAACAGTAGACTTAGCATTTGACTAAATATAATCTTTCCTCTTCATGTCAGCGGATAAAGTTAGCCATATATGTACTTTTACAACCAAGTATAACGAAGAGGGTTTAGATTATCTGCCGAGAGGAGATATTTTCTAAAGGGGATTTGTTGATGGATAGATGAGGTTGGGGTAATGTTCTGAGCTCGCATTATAGGCAGTAAAATTATATATCTATATAATCAATGATGTTGTTAAGAAAAATATATACAATTCTTCTCATTTCTTGGTCACAGGCTACCAAAATAAATAAATAAATAAAAACTCAAGTACTTGTCGAAAGACAATGTTTGTTATATTCTTCACTGCGCATTCTTGTTCAATTTGCCAAAATGCTTTAAAGAATCACGAAATTTTATTTGCAGCTTCAATATATTCATCCGTTATCATTTGTGGCCCAAGCTTAAAAGTATATACAATCGAATATTCAACATACATTGGAAGCAATAGGATCTATTTCAAGTAGTGGTGAATTCGAAGTAGAAAAGATAACAAAATGAACGATTGAAATACTGATGAGGGTTATAGAATGTTAACTTGCAGAATATAGAAATAATTTATTAAGATTTTAATTCAGTATTTTTTATATAAATAAGCTACTGTAAATTGCATTTTTTTCTTTTATATTAATCAATATTTTAGATTGTTAATTATCGCTCTAATTATTTGTATATAAAACCCAATCGTGTATAATAAGCTTCTTTAACGACATTCTGTAAAATGTTTTGAAATACGATATTTACACAGTATTTCAGGAAAACGTACAGACATGCTCACATAAAAATGCAACAAGCTTGCGATAAAAATGAAATTATACTATTAGCATTATAATTATAAGCAAGCATTAGAATGGAAAACAATATACCAAGTGTATATTTTGTTAAAGATTTTAATGAACCCGACAAGCATTGATGACCTACAGTCTCCACTGATATATATATATATATATATATATATATATATATATATATATATATATATATATATATATATATATATATATAATATCTGGATAAAATAAATGAAACAAAATTGGGTGTTTTTTTATGAAAGTATTTATTTCTGTGTTTTTGTATATATTTAATATTTCACAGAAATAAATACTTTCATAAAAAAAACACCCAATTTTGTTTCATTTATTTTATCCAGATATTATCTACATATCAAGAAAGTATACGTGGCCTCTCATTATGCTATATATATATATATATATATATATATATATATATATATATATATATATATATATATATATATATATATATTAACTGGTTCTAAATTCCTATGTTCAGAAAAAAATATTTTTAAACGTCTTGTCCGGACGAGCGAACGTCCATATCTGCTCATGGGAAATTTGTAGTATAAAAGCAGTAAAATCGACATTGCTGATCAGACGATCTTTCGTAGCTAAACTGGTATAGCACGTCAGGCTATATGACGGCTTCGTGTAAGATACAGGTTCGATTCCTGTCGGAACATGCACATTTTCTATGAAACGTACAGGCGGGTAAATGTTAATACATTTTATTATAAACACAGCATTTACTTAAATATGTGTGTATATATAAGTAACGTATAACAATAAAAAATGTATAAAAACAATAGTCTGACAATCCATTTCGCATATATATATATATATTTATATATTAAAGGAAAAAACTTAACGCATCAGTTATAAATTATAATTTATTTCAACAGCTAAGTTTTTGATACCTCTCTCTCTCTCTCTCTCTCTGTCTCTCTCTCTCTCTCTCTGTCTCTCTCTCTCTCTCTCTCTATATATATATATATATATATATACACACATATACACACACATATATATATATATAACAATGATATATATTGTTTTATATGTAAAGAAAACAATTGGGTAAAATGTATGATAAAGTGAAAAAAGTTTTAGTGAATTAGTTTATGTTGGTGCAAATACACACGCGCACGAATGAGGAAAATCGTCAATCAACCAATCTGATATAAAATGTTCTGAATTTATTAAATATTTGTATTCTCGTAAATATTCTTTTGATTTTATACTTATTTAATATTTTTACGTATATTTTCTTACTGAGTTATAGGTATTTTATATTTTATGTAGTAGTGACATTTGGTCTGAAGATCGCTTTGTAGCATGAAACTGACGTTCATGATGCAAGGGTGATTCCTATGTCCACACTGACTATGTCTATACACAATCCGTCTTTGATACTGTGCACTTGTAGCTAATAAATACCAAAAGAACTTTTTTTTACGCTAAGGTTCACCATTTACAAGGCTAACAATAGTGAATATGATATTCGAGGAAAAAAGACAGGATAACTCTGTGGACATCGAAGTGAGACCAACGATGAAAAAAACATCAAATAAGCTGACAACATCGATGATATTTCCATGGCGACTATCTTTGACAAAGCCTACAACTATCTTTTGACGGAGAAAAGCGTATTTAATTAAAGACCATATCTTGGAAGCAATACCAAATATTGCAAATAATGATGAAGTCAAAGACAACCGAAGAAATACTGATGAATATTACTTGAGGCAGCAGATGTGTGGTTCTACAGAAGTTCTACAGTACCATGCACTTCTTTGATATTTTCTCGTTTCTGTGACACTCCATGAAAAATTTTCTTTCTTCAAATATTGGCCGTACTCTATTATTTAGTGTATTGGATCTGAAAAAACAAAAAAAAAAAACAAATTAAAGACGCTACAAGATATCAAAAAAGGAATACATTTTTTCGATCACCCAGTATTTATATATGAGTATATCTTGGGAATTCTCGAAGCACTGGGTATTTCAAACCAATTTTCTTGTAAAACCCAGTAGTCGGAATGATAAAATATGAAATTATATCGGCGAATCAAAATAATCCTTTGTTATTAGTAAGTTGGCCGGCAAGTCCTGACTCGCTTAAGAAGTGTAAAGAAAACAATAAATCTTGATCTGTCTGGTGGAATTTCCAAGCAGTATTTCGAGCTTGTTCCACTTGGTCGAGATCAACGCTAAACTTTATTGCTAGTAGCTAGACAGCGCGTACGACAAACTAAAGAAGGAGTATCCTGTTTTGGACAACCGAGACCGGATTTTGTTTCAACAAGACAATGTGAGGCCAGCTTGACTAAGGAGAAATTCAAACAGATGGACGGTGTTGAAATTCTCCCACATCCATCATTCAGCCCCGATTCTATTCCGAGTGACTATGGTCTATTCCACTCAATGGCACACTTCCTTCGCGATCAGCGATGAAACGCTTTTGATGAAGTGAAAGAAACTTGTTGATTCAAAGCCAGCGTACTGATATCAGGGACAGATTCGTATGCTGGCTGAAGATCGCCGAGAATGATGGACTTATTTTGAAGAATAAATGTTGGTGTTGCTCCATAAAATTTTGTTGCTTTCTTTCCGTTTCCTAAGTGACTCAGGACTTTCTGGCCAAAATAATAATATTATTTTTCGAGTGAGAGAGAGCAGAACATCAGCAAAGTGACGTTGGCGTACAAATATAGGAAGCCCAATGTACCCATCATGATATTTAGTCTTATAAGGTTACATCAGACTTATGTATTACAACATAATGTGCGTGTTCTGTTGACCCGTTTTGATAGAAGAAGCGCATAATCTTGTAACTGGTGCCTAACATGGTCAACTCGGTCTGAGAATGATGGTGTTTCCAGGTATCCAGACGTAATTCTCCTGCATGTAGAGGAACGTCCTCGAGGATGTCGCACCTAGAAACCATCCTCTACTGCCATCCATAGTCTTTTCAGATGCCCTACTTGCGGTAAAAGTGTGGCGTTACCGTGTTGGTCTACTCAGCAATACCTGAACTAATCCACCATGATGGGAACCGAAAGACGTTGTTTGAAAAGACAATGACAGCAACGACGATATGATTTGACTATTTGGCTGCGTCATGAATTAAAGTTAAAGAAAAAAAAAAAAAACAACCGGCCATGATGCTCCCACAATACATTATTATTATTATTATTATTATTATTATTATTATTATTATTATTATTATTGTTGTTGTTGTTGTTGTTTTATTTCCTTTGGTTTCTGTTGTATACTTATTTTATTCCGGGTCCCGACTAGAGACGTAAGGTCAGAAATGGCATCATAGCGTTTTCCACTGAGCAGTTTTGGAAAAAAACGCATATATTTTACATAGATAAAGCCCTTCGTAAGGTGTGAGCTGTACATGTGAGTACAATTTTTTGTATTTCTTTAAGGCATGGACTACCAGAGATTCTTTCAATAAGTCTATTGGAATCTTTTCCAATCAATCCGAGGACTCCAACTATAAATGGAATTGTTAATGTCCTCATGTGCTACATTTTGAGATTTCGATTATATTTTGTATTTGATAGTTTTTGAAGATCTTCAGAGATACGTTGCAGTCTGCAGGGGCTGCCACGCCAATAAAGAGGCACATTTTGTCTTTGCGGTCTCTAATCACAATTATTATTATTATTATTATTATTATTATTATTATTATTATAAATTCCGCTTTTAGTCTCTGGATTAAAAAAAATAATGATTGATTCATTCATTTTTTACGGTTTATCAACCCTTTGCAGTTTATTTATAGCCGAAAAATATTTTAGATTGTAAGAATATTTGGGGGGCATAATAATGATTTAGAGATGCAATTCTTACTAATGAACCTATATCTGGGGGAAGGAAGATGCGAATTCATCCTTTTCCCAATGGTATTCGCGCGTAAGTGAATATAACGAACCCAGTGGGAACTGGAACTCGGCTCTTCGATTAAAAATTCCGAGTTGTTATCGATTACACCACCCGCAACATTCCAAGTTTTCAGAACCTAGTATTACCAAGCGGTCACCCATCTAGGTAATGACTAGGCTTGACATTTGCATAACTTTGGTGATCGTACGGGAACCGGTGTTTCAACGTGATATGGCCGTGAGCCTAAAAAGAAAATAAGTGTATTATTTCATTTTTGTTTTTCTGGCCTCTTGTCTCGAATTTCTCTATCCTTTGTGGTTAGCCGAAATGATTTACCGATTCCCAAGATGTAGAAATTCTTGTTGTGACAATATTTCTTTTGATAGATCGTCCAATGGGAAATTAAAAAAAAACTATGATTATTTTATTGTTTTTAAGAAGCTAATTCTTTTGAACCGTAACAACTAAAACAAACATTAAGTGATATCTTATATTCCCTTCGGTATATTATCTACAATCAACTCCACTCGACACATCTTTTCCCTCGATCGTTCTATGACATTGAAAGATATCTCCCCATTAGTAATTCGTCTAATCGAAGATAGAACCTCTTGACACAATATCGGGAGACTACCGTAATTATTCGTGTAATATACTAACTCGTGTATAATACGTACTCCTAACTTTAGGTTGTGGAAATCTGGAAAAAGAATCTCTTGTGTATAAGGCAAAGCGACATTTTTAGGTTTTGTGACATCGAAATTACCATTGGTTTAAGTTTGTTTCGACTACAAATAAAAATTTATATAATTTATATTATGTTTTGAAACAAAATTTACGCCATATTTCGAGTGGACACACAAACGTAATCATGGCTCCCCAGAGGATTGGCCGTTAACAAACACCTTCATTATCTCTAACTTGATTATTGAGAAAACACTTCAAGTGATTCTGGAGAGGTTGCGTATCCAACCTGTATACCACGCATTGTCAAATACCTTCGATATGTCTCACGCAATCATCCTTGAGAGGTATTTATTGTCTAATGCTTCACTGATTCTGTGAGCTATCATAGTTAGGATATCAGCAGTGGACCGAGTCGATCGAAATCTGTATTGTCTGTCGCTCAAGATGTTGTCTCTATTGAGGTACTCAACAAATTTCTGGTTGAATATAACATCAACGAGTTTGCCGATGACACAAAGGAAGCTGAAGTGACGAAGGTTCAGACGAAGATAAGAATTCACCGACATTCTTGAATACAGGGAATACACTTGACACATTCTATAGACATGGGAACGATTTGTCCTTCGGGCAACTTTATTACGATCGGAGATATCTCAGGGTTAATATTCTTAAGAATAATTATTGGGATTCATCTGGACTGGCAGTCTTCTTAGTGTCGAGGTTTTTGATAAGGTTTGAGACTTACAAAGTTGTGATAGAAATGTTAATAAGTTTGTGCTCCGTGGAAAGAAGTTGAGAAAGGAAGGAACTCTCTCGTCTAACGTAGCGAAGAGCTCAGGGCCATTTATATTAGTAGGCACTGAGGCTTTGCCTCAATTGAAAATTTGGTTATTGAGATGATGTACGCAATGGTATATGGCGACGATTATATAACTAATAGCTTTTTATTCATTCGGCGTGTTTCTGTAGAGCAATGATTAGCGAAACATTTAAATAAGCCAACACTTCAGGATGTTAGCGATAGTTATTCTCTACAGCTTCCTCTTCTTTGTATTGTTTCTCTACTAAGAATTCCCTTTAGTCTTCCTT
>OZ038497.1:74843256-74900756 GCA_964036315.1 Acanthosepion esculentum | reverse complement strand
AATACATATAAATAAATACTTTCACAAAAAAACACCCAATTTTTTTCTTTTAATTTGCAACTTTTCAGTTGTTTTATCCATATTATATATATATATATATATATATATATATATATATATATATATATATATATATATATATATATATATATGTATATATATATATATATATATATATATATATATATGTATATATATATATATATATATATATATATATATATATATATATATGTGTGTGTGTATAAGGTGGGACACAAACTTATGACTCTCAATACACATAAAGATATAAATACACATACAAGATTAATATGTATCTACACTAATCTTCTACAATTCTGTTATGTATAGTGATAGAAGTAAATAACCTAACAGTTTGTCCGTATGAAAGTATCCACAATTCTCAGGAGTGGTTGTTTCTTTGTCCGTTTCTCCAACGGTGTTTTCATAGATGCAGCCCCTTTCCTATAGGTGTTCACCTATCAAGGTCAGCAATGACAACGGGCGAACCGTGGATCTCCGACCTCGGCTCTGGGGTCATCTCATATCAACTCTTCACCTGGTTTTCTTGCTTTTGATATGAAATTCAATTCAAAGCCTATTCCGGTATAATACTGAAGTACTTGGTCATCATTGTTTCTTGCATCTAAGAAACTGCCTCCAAGACTTGAGAACCTTTACTTATCTTAGACATAGAATGAATTTAAATAGTATTCTGATAGTTTTTCATTCATTCAATTTTGGCTAATATTTATTGAGAATAATTACATTATCAACTGATTAATTCGTAACCTTCTTTATTCGGCTGTTGTGGCGCATGTTACACAACTTTTAACAACCAGTAAAATTGGAGTGTTGTGAAACAAGCAGGAACGAAAGTAATCGAAGAATAATTAAAAATTAGAATTTGGCTGATCTTAGCTTCTCCAGTTAAAATGGTTTTAGAGTTGTTACATGACATACTAATGTCAGTTAAAAGGTATGGTGGTTCGAGTCGCTTCAGAAGCTGTGGCTTTATTTCAAGTGCCCGCACACTAGACGCCAAATAATATATCATTGTGTTAAAACAAAAAGAAAAAAAATGATTCTGTCATACAAGTGAAAAAGCATGTGTACAGATATAAAGCAAAACAAGACTTAACTTGAATCGAATATGGAAGCCGAGAAGAGATAAAAGAAAAATATTGAATAAAATACGCAGATGAGCTTTTGTTTCCCGAGAAAGATAAAAAAGGGGACTGAATTGATGAATGAACAAAAGAAATAGACGCAATAAATGGATCTATTGATCTGTAATCTTGTAGTTCGAAGATTCAACACATACAATAAACGTGAAAGTTTCTAATCAGGTAAAAATAACAATCAAAAATAGAACTTTTCCCGTTCGGCTTGGAAAGTCGAACAAGCTCTGGTAAATATTCTGGATAGAAACGAACAAGTGATTTTATACTTCGATTTCTTTGTTTTTTCTTTTGTGTGTCTTTGTAGTTGTTCCTTTTACAGTTTCCCCTTTTTACGATGCATGTTTCGGCTCCTTTATATCGGAATTAATTTTTGCAGTCTTCAGTCGTATTGAAGACATCACTGCAATCAATCAATAATCCACTTGCATAGATTAATCTCTTCCCTTTCACGCGCTCTCTCTTTAAATATATAAAAAGAACGAGAGAAAGAGAGAGAGAGAGAGAGAGAGAGAGAGAGAGAGCGTGAAAGAGTATATATATATATATATATATATATATATATATATATATATATATATATATATATATATATATATATATTCTAATGCTTCCCGTTCTCTAGGATTATTGTCCTTTTCTGCTGACAGAAAACAGTTCAATAATTGCATCATCACGGTTGACAGATAACATCCTTGTGGTAGTGAAATAAAAACCATAAGCCAACCAGAAACAAAATAATTTAAAAGAAAATGAACAGGAATCGATGAAAAAAATTCGCTACTCTCTTTTTTCATCCATTCTTTTAAGTAAATTATTTATTGATAGTTCTTTCTTATTTTTCTATCAGTTCTTAACGCCTATGGGGATTTCCTAGGCGTGACTTAGAAATGGCACAAGGCCGAAAGTGGGGAGCAGCCGGCGAGGATTGAATTCATTATTCAGTCATAGTTAATCTAGCGAGACAAACTTGCTAAACATTACACCACGTCGAAGTGCCCTAAATGATTTTTCTAAGTGTAGATGCGACACAAGGCCGAAAGTGTGGAGCATCTAGTGAGGAGCGAACTCGCTATTTAGTCGTAGTTGATGTAACGAGAAAAAAATCCTAAACATTACTCAATGTTGAAGTTCCCTCAATTCTTAAAGCCGATGAATGGAAATGAGTTGAAATAACTCTCATATTGGTTTGTCGGAGGCGACGAAAGAACGTCTACAATTGTAGATACAAGAAATAACGAGAAAACAATTACCATATATAATCGTGTAACTCGCGATCTCGCACATCGCGCGACCCCCAAATTATCACATATAAAAATGATTTTATCATGAAATCTCGTGTATCATGCGAGATCCTTTTTTGAGAGACCAAATTACAATGGATCTTTTCCTCTCTCTCTTTATCCCATCTTCTACTTAAATAAGTTTTAAAAGTAAAAGAGAATACTAAAAGTATCATTAGTAACGCTATACTCGTTGTGTAAATGTGTACAGTCATAAACAACGAGAAACAGCTAAACATCTTATAAACGTAAACAATGAAAAAGATGCATATTCGGTATGTTTGTATTTTATGATACGATACTGATATGCGAAATATTATTGGAAACAGTTAAGTAATCATCTGTTTTATCAAAATCTTGTTTATTTTAAATATAGCTGTACTTTTTGACTAAAGTAGTTTGGTTAACAGCGTAGCCAATGCCAGCGTTAATTGTACATGTCGTGTATGATGAGACCCCCTTAAAATTTGCTTCAAAATTAGGAATTCAAGTCACCTGATACGTAAGTAGATACAGTATATTTTTTCAGAAATAATACTTGAAATTATCATCATTTAAAACTGTCTGAATTTTTGAGATAAGGAGTTATCATTATTTAAATCTTTCTGTATTTCTGTGATGAGGAGTTATCATTATTTAAATCGGTCGGAATTTCTGAGATGAAGAGTTATCACTATTTAAATCTGTCTAAATTTCTGAGATGAGGTGTTGTTATTTAAGTCTGTCTGAATTTCTGAGTTGAAGAATTATCACATAATTTCTGAGATGAAGAGTTATCATTATTTAAATCTGTCTGAATTTCTGAGATGAAGAGTTATCATTATTTAAATCTGTCTAAATTTCTGAGGTGAAGAGTTATTATTTAAATCTGTCTGAATTTCTGAGATGAAGACATATCATTATTTAAATCTGTCTAAATTTCTGAGGTGAAGAGTTATTATTTAAATCTGTCTGAATTTCTGAGATGAAGAGTTATCATTATTTAAATCTGTCTGAATTTCTGAGATGAAGAGTTATCATTATTTAAATCTGTCTGAATTTCTGAGATGAAGAGTTATCATTATTTAAATCTGTCTGAATTTCTGAGATGAAGAGTTATCATTATTTAAATCTGTCTGAATTTCTGAGGTGAAGAGTTATTATTTAAATCTGTCTGAATTTCTGAGATGAAGAGTTATCATTATTTAAATCTGTCTGAATTTCTGAGATGAAGAGTTATTATTTAAATCTGTCTGAATTTCTTAGATGAAGAGTTATCATTATTTAAATCTGTCTAAATTTCTGAGGTGAAGAGTTATTATTTAAATCTGTCTGAATTTCTGAGATGAAGACATATCATTATTTAAATCTGTCTAAATTTCTGAGGTGAAGAGTTATTATTTAAATCTGTCTGAATTTCTGAGATGAAGACATATCATTATTTAAATCTGTCTAAATTTCTGAGGTGAAGAGTTATTATTTAAATCTGTCTGAATTTCTGAGATGAAGAGTTATCATTATTTAAATCTGTCTGAATTTCTGAGATGAAGAGTTATTATTTAAATCTGTCTGAATTTCTGAGATGAGGAGTTATCATTATTTAAATCTGTCTGAATTTCTGAGATGAGGAGTTATCAATATTTATATGCGGACTATCGTCATCATTTTTGTTATTCTTATCACAGAAGTGTTTACTTAGAAATAGTAGAAACAGGGCAAACAATAACTGAGCAGTACTAAAGTAATAAGTAGACGAGATTATACCTAAACGTGAATATTGAAACGAGAACAATCTACTCCTGTAGATTACCCGGAACAAACATACACCCGATGAAGGTCGGAGTGCACAAATGCCGAAACGTTGAGATAACAAGAAGAAAGATGAAAACAATATTCCGTATGTAAATAATATAAATAAGAGTGAGCATATGAAATAACCTAAACTGTAGTAAATAGTTGGTAAATACCCTAATTCATTTATGTACTTTGTAACTTTGTTGAGTCTATGTAGTAGTAGAACTTGTTTGAATATATACCTACATATGTACGCATGCATAGCAAATTTCAAAAATATTATAAAAACAAATGCTAAGAAGCAGAAAGACGTTCAACACATTACATGATGGAAAAGATTCAAAGTTTATTATTTTAAGCTTACACTTTGCAAACTCCAGTACACGAAACAACTTTTCTTGTGGTGTGGCCGTTTTAAGAGTGTCAACATAACAATATAAATTTATATAAAATCTGAAAAAACAAACAAACAAACAAACAAAAACAAGTATTTAAACAAAATTGAAAATATCAATTTATTTAATTTTTAATAAATAATTTATTAACTTCTTTCCAACCACCTGAGTTAAGTAACGAAGGTTTGAAATCGCTGACCAAAGACTTATTTGTTAAAAATGTATATTCACATCGATATTAAATATATTTTCGTCTACTTCACTGCAGTCCCTGTCAAAGATAGTCGCCATGGAAGTATTATCTATGGCATCAGCTTAGATTGAAAACTTTCTCATCTTCGATCTCATCATTGTCCACAGAGTCATTTTCTCCATCTTCCTCAAAAGTTATATTCACTACCCTCCACTGGAATGTGCTTGCTTATTTTATTTTCGTCGCAAATTTGTTGTATTTTTGTGTAACTATGTCTGTACTTTGCCTCAAATTACACTGTAAATATTAGTATAGGATGACAATTGGAAAAAAAAAATTTGCCGACGAGTTTCGTCTTCCGACTTTTCAAGGCAAAAATGAAATTGAAATGTTTTTTTTGTTGTCATAGTTACATTACAAAATCAAAACTTTAAAAAGAGAGACGCTTCTGCGTAAGCCTCTTTCTGGTTAATGTAAATTTACTTTATACTAAGAGATTTTCTTTTCTTTCCATGTCGACAATATAGTTAAATTCCCAGATCAAACTAGTATAAGATGACAATTGGAAAAACATCTTAGTTTTTTTTTCGTTAACGCATTTCGTCTTCCGACGTTTGCAAGGCAAAAATGAAATCGAAATGTTTTTGTTGTTATTGTTACGTTACTGTAAAAGAGAAGCTTCTTATACATGGGTGCGTATTATTCACGAATAAATTGGTTAATATGAAAGGAAAAAATGAAAAGCAACTTACAATAGGTTATTAATGAATAATACACAAAATTAATATCTTAATCTTTGATAAGAGCTTTCAATCCGAAATGCTTTCTTTATGGGGTTCATTAATCTAAGTTTAATGATATGAATATTCATACAGATAAAAATTGTATAACTATTTCTACGTGTAAAAACACAGAGACAAGTTTGCTTATAAAACATGGAGACACTTTTGCTCATAAAACATGGAAACACGTTTGCTCATAAAAACACATTAAGCAAAACTAACAATGAAAATAAATAAAATTAAAAGTAAAAGAAAGGAAAATACATTTTTTTAATCTTTTTTTTTCCAGTAAAAATTTACAAGTACATTAAAATGTGTAAAATCTTGTGAATACAAGGATATGAACATGACTTTTTACGAGATCGAACTTATAGAACAAAGAAGGTGAAAAAAAAAGATGGGAAAATATTTCCCCAAAACTCTTTATCATGTACCTGATTTTCTGAACGAATTCATCTGAAAATCTCGCCTCCTTTTGATACTGATTTAAGCCCCAATCACACTTTCAGTAAAGCCGAACTCCGAATCGATAAATCGATGACTAGATCATCTACATCGTGTACTTATCAGATTTAGTGTCGAATCTATCCGCGGTATTAAAGACGGCTTTAGAATCTTTGGAAAAAGGCACGACACATAACACCTTTTCATTACTTAATAAGCCACTACTAAATTGATTTGCTTCTCGTAAAATTTGGCTTATTTTTTCTCGGAAAAATGCAGAAGGCTCTGATTTTTCATGACAGTAAAAATGCCGTGGTTTCCTCACAGATGTGATAATGTCCATAGAAATGGTGTGATGCGCATACGTATGGAGTGATATCCGTGGAAAAAAAATTAAAATGTTAATTTTGATATTGTAAAAATTTTCGAGACTAGGGAATCCAATGTTATTTTTCTTGTAGATAAAAATTCTACAAGAGAGACACAGTAAAAAACAGTATGGTGTCCGCACAAATAAGATGATATCCGTAGAAATAAGTGTGATGCCCGTACAAATGGAGTGATATCCGTGGAAAAAAAAATTAAAATGTTAATTTCGATGTTAAAAAAATCGTTGTTTAAGGAACCCGATCTTATTTTTCATTTAGATAAGGAATTCTATATGGGAGATCTGTAAAAATGCATCCATTATGAATTAGTAGTTCACTGACTATATGAGACAAGTCGCTACAATAAAATGCAAGTCCAATCACAATGATATTTCTTATTTAACAATCTGTTGTTAAATTGGACAACGTGTGGCTTGTTAATTTTAATGCCTAAAAAACGAAACTACTCTCTTTTAATAATCTAAGAGAATTCTTTTTACCTTCAGTCCGCATGGCTGATGCTAACCTCCCGGAGAGTAAATCATTGCGACTTCTCGGACTAACGTTTTCAGCTCACATGAAGTGGAAAGTGTGTATTAAATCAAGTGCTAAGTCTATAGATAAAAAAAAGACAATTTATCTCGGTAGAATCTATCTTACATATTTATATGTCTACCATTTGTCTTTGCTTTGAATAATGCTGCCACATCTGACCTGGTGCTCCTCCTATATATTTAGAGATCCTTGATAAAATCTAAAGAAGAATCTGCAATGTTATTTGTCTTGACCTGGCGTCTCGGCTTCAGTTACCGTCCGACAGCCGCAACGTAGACTCTCTGTGTCTTTTCTCCAAATACTTTCATGGTAATTTCTCTGGTGAATCTTTCTCTATGGTAGCCAGACTTCATGGATTTAAGCGCATTACTAGATTGGCAGTTTACTGTTGGCGCTATATATAACTGTAATTTCTATTCTAACAGCTTCTTCTATCGGACTTGGCACTTGAGGAACTTTCATCTGACTTCTTGCTTCCCAGTCAACTTTGATTTTTAAAAACTTAAATGCAATGTCAATTGTTATCTTCTGTCTTCTTAATTGTTATTCTTCTATTGTCCCCTCTCCTTAATATTAGTTTTTTTTTTCATATTCTTTAACACGCAGTAACCTCTTGAGTCTTAGTGGTATTATTGACTTGGTTTAGTGTGAAATGATTAAAAAAAAACATTGCTCTCATTCTTCAGAAGTTTCTCTTTGAGCTACACGTGTTATCTATTTTGGTTGTTTCTGTTGTTGATAGTCCTCAAGAGATGCGTTTTGAATTATTTG
Organism: Acanthosepion esculentum; assembly: GCA_964036315.1. Lineage (NCBI taxonomy): Eukaryota > Metazoa > Mollusca > Cephalopoda > Sepiida > Sepiidae > Acanthosepion > Acanthosepion esculentum. The sequence continues at coordinate 74,893,011 of OZ038497.1, read as the reverse complement.
GTAAAGTATTTTGTTTGTGATTCTGTAGCCACAAGGATTGAAGAAGTACGATGGTCCTCGCTGATGCATAGAGGTTTGATTCACTCAAAGATATTTTTAAACCTCAAACTTAGAATGCGGTTTATACATCAGACAGTTTTTTTTTTAAGCTTATCACCCCAATGCACCGGCTGACCGTAGTTTAAAGAGGCAACCGATACATTTATGACTAACAATGTTATTTATTTAAATCACAATACTCTGGAACTGTACCAGATCAATCGCTGAATTCTTCTGACGAAAATGCGACTCATGCATATAGGACATGTGGCAAACGATTTGAGTCACTGGCCGGGCAAAAAAGCAATAGTCGATTTCATCACCATTAAAAAGGGTCTTGATTTGTGTCGTGCAATGGTCATATTCGATTACCATGATGCAGCCAAAAATGCAGTTGCGTATATTCCTAACAATCAAGGTTTACATTACTTATGCTATAAAAAATTATTCCGTACAAATTTAAAATTATTTACTACGCACAGCGTATTATTTGTTTCGCATTTTCAGAAGACACAATGATTCTGCACTTATTGTAATAAACACTTGAAACTTGTAAGCAAACAATCGCCTTTGAAAGTTTGCACCACTGATACGTAAGACTCAATTTGAACTAATTTCTTTCTACTATAAAATGATAGTGCACTTTCAGATGTAAATAAAGAGTACAATTGGCGAAGACTAAAGTCAGGCAGTACGCATAGCGTCCAGCAAATAGTACTATCTCCTACTGATTCTCTGAAAGAAGAATGCAATTGAATTATATTTCAAATGATAAAAAAGAATGCAATTTCTGCTACTTATAATTTACATGTTAAATTAATTTTTAAAGAAGTAATGGATTTATTTTTAATCAGATATTTTTACTGTTTCAAGCATTGTTATAAAAAATGAACTCATAAACTATACATAGTCGTATATATATATAACACGTTTTATTAAATTCCGCTAACAACGACTGTCTGATCATTTTTTTACAATTTACCAACATTGTTTGTGACTATATATATATATATATATATATATATATATATATATATATATTCGTATGTGTTAGTGTCCGTATATAGTATATTTGTGTCACCTATAAAGAAAGTATTACATATATAGATAAGAGATATTTTTATTACCCCCATGGCACACTGGTACACACACACACACACACACACACACACACACAGACATATGTATATATATATATATATATATATATATATATATATATATATATATATATATATATAAATATTCGCCATGCGTCTGGAGCAGAGTCAAAATCCCTTCTTAAAACTCTGTTTTAATTTCTCTTTCTTTCTCTCTCTCTCTGTATATATATATATATATATATATATATATATATATATATGTATATATATATATATATGTGTGTGTGTGTGTGTGTGTGTGTGTGTTTGTGTGTGTGTTTGTGTGTCTGTTCGCGTGTGTGTGCATGTGTATATATGCGTGTGTGCGCGTATTTATTTGTGTGCTCTGTACGGCTGGTGAAAAGACGTGTCTCGCGCTGGAGTCGTGGAGATGAAACAATTTTCATTTGCCCAAGTCAACAAGAATACTGAACAATGCCTGACCCGAAGCGTGACAACCAAAATTTCTTGGCCATAATATTTCTGACAAAAAGGTATTTTTAATTCCCCCGCTATGTCTTGCCACAAAAGGCCGACCAGACAGACGCCATTTTTACGCGAGAACATTGGAGATTCTAGCCACGGACACCCCCCCTCACTCTCACCTGTTTAGCAGATACGAACACTTCGAAAGTGCTAGACTTTAGAACCGATTTTTAAGTTGGGCCAATATTCTGTACCCTACAGTAAAGGATTAGATTGTTTTGGAATGAGATGGAATGGTGGACAGGCAGGAGGACCAGGGAAACAGATTCGAATATTTATTGCAAACAATGTCGGGTTTTAAAACGAGGAAGATAGTTACAGGAAACAGGGTAAGACGGGACACGTTGATGGATTTTTTTCTAAGTGACGTTAAGCAAAAATCACTCCGCTGACTGAGCCATTTGTTAAATGTACTTTGAAATGAAGGCACTGTGGCGTAATGAATTGCGGCTCGGATTGACGAATCGGAGAGCTCAGTTCGAATTCATTTACATTCAGTAACGTGCGTGTTAATATCCTTAGGAAAGCTATGAATCCATCACTTCTCCCCCCAGCTATGGGCAAATAAAGGGTGTTTCATTAAAACGGATCAAAGTCAGCAGTAAATAAATCAGTGTTATTGGTGAAAATATATTTATTTATCTATTGGAGATGGTCAAAGTTTTTGATGAAGTCTCTGCATAGTTGCTTCTCGATCTCACCAATATGCCTTATTATCTCATCCTTCAGAGGTTGAACTGTTGTTGGCTTGTTGGCATAGACCTTACTTTTGGGATGACCACAAAGGAAGAAATCTAAAGGCGTCAAGACGTACGATCGTGGTGACCAATTGATTTCGCTGTTTCGAGACATGATGCGACCTGAGAACTTCTCATTCAAATTCTCTTTGAACGTCCATTTTCGTAAAAGGCTTTGATAACTTTAATACTTTGTCTGATTGTTAATCTTCCCATGGTTGAAATTGCCAAGGACTTAATTTGTTAAATCTGAATGAAAAAGAAAAAAAATCATGAGACGCTTAAATTTAATTCACATTTAAAATCGGTCCAAGTTATTGGAACATCTTTTATTAGGCCAGACCAGATTCTTTAGCCCATGTTGGCAGTCAGGAAGAACTCTGAATTCAAACCAGCCTAGAGAGGGTTCGGCTTCGCCAGGCTATCTTGCCCGAGGCACACCACTTTTCCTGCGGCTGTACTACAAGTGCTACCCTCTACGACCCTCAGGGCTTATGGGACTCGAAACCATAGAATTGTAATAAATAAAATGCAGAATTTCCATAATATTTTACCTTTATGACAGCATGTCAAATGCAGCAATCTGTTCCACCCTTAGGGCACATTGCTGCACCTGGTGGGGTATGTTGATGCAGGAACAAACAAATGACGTGAAGTGACACCAAGATATTTTCTCTGGGGCGAAGGCCGGTTATATTCTGAGGAGAGAACAAGTGACGGAAAACAAATTTAAAGACAAGAATTGTAAATAGACGCAAAGAATTAACAACGCAAAAGGTGGGCTTAAATGCTATTTTTAATGAAGCCAAGCGAATATATAAATCAACAGAAGTAAATATATATATATATATATATATATATATATATATATATATATATATATATATATATATATATATATATATATATATTAAACCCAGGAATGTAGACCAATGAGTAAATATATGGCTACTAATCAATATCTACTCATTCGCATCCGTGCACCATTCACAAATAAAAACAAAGTTTCTCACAACGCATTCCTCGTGAGTCTGCTCAACACTGGATCCACTTCTTCCCGCGCCGAGAGCTTCCATACGCCTAACAACGATGAATTCAGTTCCACTTTTCTGCGTCTGATTCGCAACCTGAAGATACAACCACTGTTTTTAATCCCTTTGACCCTTCCTTTTGCTGACAGGTCCTTTCTTCCCCTTCCCTTTCCCTTCCCTTTCTCTCTGCCTTTCTAGTTTTCGTCCCTTTCTTTCTGGTCAGTGCTCATTTTCTTGGTTGAAAGAAGATTTGTCACGGGCGTGTCAGTGAGAATTTCGCTTTTCCTCTTTCTTTCGTCAACCTAGACCGCTACCTTTCTAGATTTTCAAAGGCTCAATGCAAGACCCACATTGTTCGCAGAGAATTAGCAAGTGAAGTCGGTCAAAGAGAAATTATAGTAGCTTATCATAGTACAATTTTTTTAAATGAATTCGACTTAGAAAAAATTAGAATAACATTATATTTTTACTTACCGCGCGAAAATTGCTGATTTTTCACATATCTGGTTCAAACCTCTTCGATTCTCAGATCTTCAACTCGTAAACATAAATGAAGCCAAAAAGCTTACAGACGCATGCGCTGCTGACACTTGAAAACGAATAGACGATTCCGTTCCTGAAATATGCGTTGTGCATCAAACTATCCTGCGCATCAGTATATCCCGCCATAGCCTACGTATTTCAGGAGTAGAAGAATTTATTTCAGGGATGTGGAAATTAACTTCATCAAAATAGGCAAGTATTATATATTGCCGAGGGATAAAACTGGGTTGAATGATTCTGTTATTTTAGAGAGGTATGCAAAAATTCATGTAGAAACGAAAAAGAAATCTTATCTTCAATCGAGAATAACTACGATTGAATTGTATTATTGCTACTTGAATAAATAAACGGTCTTTATCTGAACGAATGAGAGAGTGTGCGTCGCCATGTTGCGTTCAGGTATAGGTCAGATTAAATTGAATGATGTTGGAAAGCGTTTGCACGCTGATCAGGCTTGCGCGGACGATGTTATTGAGAGTTTAATAGTGGGAGAGAGAAAGTCAAATTGTAAATTAGGTCGGATGTAAACGTTCTGACTACTGACCGACATGTGTATTCGAAAAAAGAACCTACCTTTTGTCAGGGTTCGAACCTGCGTCCTTTTTGTGGGAGAAAACCACAATTAAGCTTGGTATGCTTCTGCAAACCACTCAGACATTAGAATCGAGTAAAGGTTTTGTATATAATGAGTGCTTAAGAGTCGGTTAAATAAACTTATATGGTTAAATACTAAAATACAGGGTGTCCATAAAGTTCGTGTCAACTTAAAAAAATTTATAACTTTATTTGTATTTGCGATAGAAATAATCTGTAAAAAATGTTATAAAGTTTAATGTACCTAGTTTTAAGTATAGCTAAAATAACTAATGTGATTTCAGGTATTACTGTAAATCAGTTGGCAAATGTTTTCCGTGAACTGCAAAATCCTATTACCCTTTGTATTGCTAATGATGGAGGACATGTGGAAACTTAAATAAAATTTCAATAAAACCTAAAAAAATATAGATTTACTTCATTCTAATTCTTTTTACAAATTATTCCTATCGCAAATACAAATAAAGTTATAATTTTTTTAATGTGCACGCGAACTTTATGGATACCCTGTATATTAAAAAAACAACAAAAATAAAAGAAGGAAAATTAGACAATGTCTAACAGTGTATAAAAACTAAATCCAGGAAAGATGCAAAAATCGAAAGAGGCTTAGTTAAACATTTCTCTGTTTATACTTACGTCTGCAGGTAAACATTGGTAGGATGTGTTAGTCGACTTATATACATAAGCGGCCCAATATCTGTAATGCCTTAAGGGGCTTTGATTGTGGGGCAGTTCCTGATAAGATGGCAGCAATAAAACACGTATATTGATACACACGAGTCTTGGAGTTCTTTCTGCTTAACATGGTGTCAGAAGTGGGATGAACTGGATGATAAACAGGATGTATATTTGAGTCTACAAGCAATCATAAAAAAGTGCCCTCATTTGTTAGGGGGGTCTTCTAACTTTGCATCTTTCCATCACTTCTGTGTCAACGGTATTTAGAATACGCTTACACAGAAGGGATGGGAGGATACATTTGAATACATTTTGGAACAATGAAAGAACTTCATATCAAATACTGAAACAATACTAGGAAGGTTGGAGAGCGAATCGTCCAGAAAGTTGGTATCAAGTCAACCAGAATGTAGATATTAGTCCGAGTGATTCATGGAATTATATCTGTTTCGTACAACACTCGATGCATTAGCTAGAAAAAAAGGGATAAAAACAAACAAATAGAGATATCTGTCAAATCACATCGCAGAATAATCAGAGTCTTCCTGCGTAGAAGTTGAAATGAACAATAACAAAAACAATTTTTGAGATATTTATTGCAGATATTCGGGTTTTGATCATTCAGTTGGATATTAGAAGTTTCCCTCGTGGAAATATTTCACGTGATCAGGGTGAACGTTGTAAAAGGATGATCGTATTTGTTGGCTTTCATCTTTTCGAAAAGCCACCTTGGCTTTGCGATTTTGTCACTGCGAAGGCACCGGCTCGATATAATTCCGTTATGTGTTTTGAATATTCGATTCTTACAGCGTCGCGTAAGCTCCATTTTTTTGTCAGAATTTCACAATGCGCAGTCGATGACACATGTTCTGCCTATATTAAAAGCTTGGTCTTTTATTTTTTTTTGCAAAATGAAGTTTTCATATATATATATATATATATATATATATATATATATATATATATATATATATATATATATATATATATATATATTCAGTTCCCTTTGGATTTTGACTGGTAAATAGATGTTTTCTTTCTCTCTCTACAAAAGTGAATTCTATTCTTCCCTCTCTCCCTATTAGGTACTTTCTTTCATTCTAGGCTTTGGCTTTTCGTTTTGACTTTCTTTATTAAAAAAAAATCTTTCTTTTTTTTTCGAGTTCTAAGCATCGGTTTCCCGAGTTTGGGTATTTATTTATTTCTACACTTTTTTTCCTTCTTCTGATTGTGGCCATCGGTTTTCCCTTTTAACACTTTCTCTTTTTTCTGTCTTCAAATCTTTCTTTCTTTTTCCTTTGATTGTAAACATCAGTTTTTCGCTTTTACTTTACCCCTTTTTTACTTTCTTTTTTCAAATCCTCATTTTGTTTTCTTCAGATTCTAGCCATCGGATTTTTACGTTAAACTTTTCTTTCTTTCTTTCTTTCTTTCTTTCTTTCTTTCTTTCTTTCTTTCTTTCTTTCTTTCTTATCATCAAACGTCAAAACTTCTTTCTTTTTTTTTACTGCGGGCATATGTTTTTCGTTTTAACTATTTGTTTCTTTTTTTCCTTTCTTTTTATTTTTTACTTTCTTTCATTTTTTATGTTCTTTCTATCAGTTACTTTTTTCTTCGACTTACCTTTCTTCTTTCTTTTGTCCTTCAAATCGGTCTTTCTTTTTTCTCCGGATTGTAAGAATCGGTTTTTGTCTTTCACCTCTGTACCTATTCTTTCTTTCTTTCTTTCTTTCTTTTTTTCTTTCTTTCTTTCTTTCTTTTGTATTGTAGGCACCGGATTTAGCATTTACTCTCTTTCTTTCTGTTCTGTCTATTCAGGTACTTTTTCTTCCTTATTGTTTTGTAATATCCTTTTTCTTTTGACTTCTTTTCTCTTCCAGGTCATCTCCTTCGTCTGTCACTTATTTTCATTCCAGGCATCAGTTTACGATTTACGATCTATCAAATGACGATATTTTCATTTCCCTTCTTTGCCTTGTTTTTCCGAACCTTATTCTTTCGACCAAGTCCGTTACCTTCATCATTTTCCCCTCCCTTCATCATGTTTTCACTTTCAAGCCCAATTTCTTCTTTCTTTCTCTCACAGCCAACTTTCTTTTCTTTTGCTTGACGCACACTTTCTCCTTTCCTAGGTTTTCTGAATCTATCTATCTATCTATCTATCTATCTATCTATCTATCTATCTATCTATCTATCTATCTATCTATCTATCAAAGTCTGCTTGTATCTATCTGTCTGCTCGTATGTATGTATGTATATATCTGTCACTTTTCTTATCTATCTATCTATCTATCTATCTATCTATCTATCTATCTATCTATCTATCTATCTATCTATCTATCTATCAGTCACCGTCTGTTCGTATCTATCTATCTATCTATCTATCTATCTATCTATCTATCTATTTATCTATCTATCTATCTATCTATCTATCTATCTATCTATCTATCTATCTATCAGTCACCGTCTGTTCGTATCTATCTATCTATCTATCTATCTATCTATCTATCTATCTGTCACAGTCTGTTCTTATCTATCTATCTATCTATCTATCTATCTATCAAAGTCTGCTTGTATCTATCTATCTGCTCGTAAGTATGTATCTATCTGTCACTTTTCTTATCTATCTATCTATCTATCTATCTATCTATCTATCTATCTATCTATCTACATTCTTTTTCAAACATTTTACTCTTTATTTCCATCGAACTCTATACGTCTCTCCTTCCCATTTCGATTGAAAATGTCGAATGTGAATCAGAAAGGAAAGAAAAAAGAAGGATTTATCTGATGTCTCCTGTTAGTTTCCATTGAAATATTCCATTTCGGCATATCGTGCCACTCCCGCCGAGACCCTTTTCAAAGCAGGCACGAATTTAAAGTGCAGCTTCTCCATTTTCACCTTAATTTTTTTCCACTCTGTAGATGTCCTTTGCCTTTTGAGTGCGGATTGCGAAGTCAGTCGCGTAAGAGATTACACAGAAAGCGTCACACCGCTCTTCTTTGAAAGAAAAGTCAATTGGCGGAAGTGACGTCACCAGTATCAGTCGGGAAGATGTCCGGAAGTTCAGCCATTAGTTTCAAAAGTACTTTGTTCAGTTCTTTTTATCGTCTAACAGGAAGAGGATGAATTAAAAAATAGAATCGGGAACAAGGATTAAAGAAGGCGTAGTTGGAGAAGAAAAAAGAAGAAACGCGCCACTAGGAAATCAATAGACGATTTACGATAAGAATGAATAAGATGTCGAAACTGAAAAAGATAGATCATATTATATGGCATATATCGAATGACTGCGACCAAAAACATACACACAAACACACAAGCACACACACACACACAAAACACACACACACACATATATATATATATATATATATGTATATATATATACATATATGTTGTAACCTAGAAAAGGTTACTGAATAAGGAATAACCAAAATGGAGTTTGGAAATGAAACAGTAATCTTTATAACATCAACAAAATGCAATACTCGCCGCCAGCGGCGTGAAGTAGGTAAACCACTGCTAGTAGTCAATTACCTTGCCAGCATATTACCCCTACTTACAATAGTGCCCAACGTATTTATGAGGATTGGGACATACTCATTACTGTTCATAAGTATGGTATATATATATATATATATATATATATATATATATATATATATATATATATATATATATATATAAAGACATTTATATATTATGCTTAACGTTCTTTTTTTTATAGATACAAGTATTTAAGCAAATGCTCTGTTTTATAATAAACAGTATTAAATAACATTTACCGGCCTGAATATCCGAGAAATTTTCATAGAAAATTTTCGCTCTCCGACAGGAATCGAACCTGTATCCTATACGGAACCATCATTTCGCGTGATGTGCCTTAACCTTTCGGCCACAGAGCAGCGTCTGGTTAGCAAGGTCGATTTTACTATCTTTAAACTTAAATCTTCCATGAATCTCTTCTATTCATATCTGCTCTAGCGTATCAAATGTAAACAAATGACGTCATATATTTTAGAATTGGACATAGCCCGACAATTTATTTAAAGACATTTATATATTATGTTTAACGTTCTTTTTTTTTATAGATACAAGTATTTAAGCAAATGCTCTGTTTTATAATAAACAGTATTAAATAACATTTACCGGCCTGAATGTCCGAGAAATTTTCATAGAAAATTTTCGCTCTCCGACAGGAATCGAACCTGTATCCTATACGGATATATATATATATATATATATATATATATATATATATATATATATATATATATATATATGTGTATATAATTCAAACATATATTATTAAATATAACAGAAAACGAATGTCTATTATGTTTGATCATGAGCCGTTTTTGAGCTTTGTATAGTGGCTTTAGCTTCGGGAGAGAGACAAAAACTGTACAACATTTGGATATTTTTATTATTATGTTGTACAGTTTTTGTCTTTATTTTCTCCCGAAACTAATTCCACTATACAAAGCTTAAAAACGGCTCATGATCAAACATAATAGACATTCTTTTTCTGTTATATTTAATAATATATGTTTGAATTATATACACATATATATATATATAAATATATATATATATAAATATAAATATATATATATATATATATATATATATATATATATATATATATATATATATATATATATATATATATTGAACAATAAAAAATATTAAAAATTTAAAATCTTCAGACACACTGGGTTGTATATTAATATTCCTTCTTTATTATTATTATTATTATTATTTCATTTAGATTCCTCGACTAGTTTTGGCCAAGATGGCCATCATCGGAAGAAAAATAATTTTCTGCTTGCTCGTAGCAGTGAACTACAGAAATGAATGTCTTGATGGAGCAAATTAACTTTTGTCTGTAGTTTTCATTTTTTTTTTTAACTTGAAATTTGGTCTGCCTTTGTGTTGGTCTCTTTTCAGTTGTTATTTGAGATAAGAGCTGGATGGATTCATGCTGCTCTGAATTCCCTTGGTCATTTTGACAGATTTATTGGAAAGGGGATGTGTCTTTGTTAAGTGTGTGTGTTATTTGGTTCTTAGGGAGTGAGTGAGTATGATGTGTATAAGTGTGTATATTCGTGTGGGTGTGTGTATAAGTGTGAGTCCTCAACACCTCCGTAAGCATTTCTGTCTTGTGTGGGTGAGAAATGTGGGTAGGTTTTGATTTGTAGGGCTATATATTAATACTATCTATATTGTTAAATTTATGGTTAAGCCCGGCTGGATAGTGCGTTTTTAAACGTTGTATCCACTTATTTTCATGGAACTCTAAACTCTTTCTAATGTTATCTGCTCTGAACTTTTCTATTTTCTCAATTATAGTGAATTTGGTATGGGTTTTAAAATCGTGTTTTTCTAGGTGGAAATGTTGTTCTACAGTTAATAATCTTTCATGGGTTGTCAACTTAATTCGATTTCGATAATTATTAATTCTGTAGTGAAAGGGCCATTCAGATTTTCCTACATATTGTTTCTGGCATAGTGTGCATTATAGAAGGTAAATTATGTTATGACTTCTACAGAATCGTGGTAGATTTTGAAAGTAGATTTAGTGACTGAGCTAGTGAATGAATTCGTGTGTCTAATGTAGTTGCAGCATAAACCTCTTTTGTTGTTACATGGTTGGGAAAATCCTGTTGTATTTGTTGTTGGTTTATTACGGATTACCTTGTACCCTGAAATGTGGTTCCTACCTATGATTTATTTTAGGTTCTTAGGTCTACGATATGCTAGAAGGCCAGGTTCCTCAAACAATTCTTTTAGGTTTGGTTTGAGATGTAGTATTTCCCAGCGACTTTTGATTATTTGGGATAGTGGAGGCAGAGTGGGGTTGAAAGTGGTTACTAGAGGGATGCGGCTGGGTTTATTTTTAATCTTGTACATTAGGGTGTCTTCTCTAGGTGTGGAAATTGCTTTATTTATTTGTTCCCTGATTAGGTGTTGTTTATAACCCCGTGTTGTGAATTGATGCTCCAGATTTTCAATGTGCTTATTTAGTTCTTCATTGTTGGAACATATCCTTCTGAGTCTAAGTGCTTGTGAATAGGGAAGGTTCTCTTTGAGGTGTTTAGGGTGGGAAGACTTAAAGTGTAGATAGTTGTGGGTGTCGGTGATTTTAGTGTGTAGTGTCGTTTGTAGTTTCCTGTTTTCATCTATGTAAATGCAGATGTCTAAAAATGTTTTCATAGTCAAACTTAATTGAGTCGTGCACTGTATTTAGTGTCATGAGGAATTGGATAGGTGTGTCGTCACTACCCATGTATACAAAGAATATATCATCGATATATCTTGCATAGAATAGGCAGTCGCTACCGATGAGGGGATAGATATGGGTCTCCTCAAATTTTCCCATGAATATTGTAGCATATGATGGAGCTGCAATGGTGCCCATGGCACAGCCTCTTACTTGCAGGTAGTGTGCTCCATTGAAGTTGAAAGCATTCATTGTAAGAATATGCTCCATGAGTTTTATGATAACTTCTGTGGGGGGGGGTCTTATTTTCTTCTTTTAGTAAGTGCTTCCTGAAGGGCGGTTAGCTGTTCGATGTGTTTAATGTTTGAATAGAGTGATCTTACGTCCATAGTCACTAGAATGGCGTTCCCTAGAACTGTTTGTATATGATTAATTTTGTTCAGTAGATCTGTTGTGTCTCTGATGTAGGATTTTACTTCCTTAGCTAGGGGTTGTATGTAATGGTCTACGTATTTGGAAATTTTGGTTGTGTGACAGTTGAATGATGAAATTACCTGCCTTCCAGGGTTGTAGCTTTTGTGTATTTTAGGAAGGAGATAGAAGCGAGCAGGTGCGATGTTCGTGGGTGTAAGTGATGTGCATGTTTCCTTGTCGATTAGATTTTTGCGAAGCATTATGTTTAGTGAGCTAGTTAATTCTTTTTGGTATTCTGAAGGGGATCTGTAGGCAAGCTTTTATAAGTTTCTTTGTCGTCTAGCTGATTGTTGGCAATTATTTATTCGAAAATTATAATAAAAATATGTAAAATCACTACAAAAATAGCCATTTTGTTTCAACACTTCTGGTGTCTTCTCAAGTGATGATGTTGAGTGTGGGTTCTATGAACATACTGCCTCTCGCATTATTAGTTTTCTTCTTGTATCGATATATAAAATATATACTTGTTGGAATCCAACGATTAGTTTATTGAATGATGAAAATATTTATCTGCGTAGTTAGGATAAAATTCGTTTCATTCTGTGCTGAATATAAAAATAAACGCAGCGGTAAATATGAAATATCTGGAATTTTGAAGTGTGGAATGCGATTCTGGATGCTGTGAAGTCTATATAACATATCAAGAAATGTGTAAAACTTTCATATAGAATATATCCATAAAAGGACAGTATGAATTAAGACAATCGGAAAAATTATCTTCACCGACGCATTTTGTCGTCTGCTTTGATAAAGTCCCTCAGAAGACGAAATGCCTTGGCTAAGATAAGTTTCCCTTTTGTCTTTATTCATATGAAGAAATATAACAAGTCATACAATTGTTGTCCGTCTGAAGTTATTATGCCAATCACATAAACCGCAATAACTCGAATTTACTTTGAACGACTTTTCTCAAATTCAGACTGCAGTTTTTTTGTGTCCCGACTACGTGAATTTAAGCGTGCTACTAGATTGGCATCTAGATCCCACCCGTTTACTGTTGAAATAGCTAAATACAACCGTCATTTCTACTCCAACAGTTTCTTTACCCCGCACTTCCCACCTGTGGAATGCCCTTCAGAACTTCCCTGATAACTATAATCTTCAAAAATTTAAATGCAGCGTCTTCTTGAATCCTGTTCATCTTTTGTCATCTTTTCATTCCTCCCTATATTCAGTCTTTTCTCTCATTTTAACTCCCTGTAATCCCCAGCGCACTAGTGCCATTTCTGCCTTGTCTGGGATGAAATGATTAAAAATTATAATTAAGCTTTGATTTAACGTCTGGATTAATCGTTTAAAGTTTCAGAAAAATTGTTCAAAGTAAATTCGATTTATGTTCTTTTCATAATAATTTCAGACGGAAATTATATGATGCTCCGACTCATATGCTTCTCCTCTATTCATCTATGACAATTACCCCGTCAAGCTACATCCAGCAGCAAGGCCTCTGATCAGGAGGTTTTGAGGAGCGTAGAACCACCTCCTAATTGCTGGTGTTCGCTGGTCCACCCTGACCCAGTGTGATAGCATATGTTAGGGTACCAGTTATGGGCACATAGTTAACTATTAACAGCAATACTTTTTTGAAATAATCTATTACCAGTAGTACAATTTTGAAGAAAAATATTACCAGAAACAGATTTTTGACAAAACAAAATATTACCAGCAATAAAAAATGTTGTCGGCATTAAATAACTCATTGAGGTTGATATGCCGTAAAACAAAATTAACCAAACCAATCTAAACCAAAGAATACATATTCTATTCATACGAATCTATCCTAAAAATGTTATCGGCATTATATAACCCATTGAGGTTGATATGCCGTAAAACAAAATAAACCAAACCAATCTAAACCAGAGAATACATATTCTATTCATACGAATCTATCCTAAAAATGTTGTCGGCATTATATAACCCATTGAGGTTGATATGCCGTAAAACAAAATAAACCAATCCAATCTAAACCAGAGAATACATATTCTATTTATACGAATCTATCCTAAAAATGTTATCGGCATTATATAACCCATTGAGGTTGATATGCCGTAAAACAAAATAAACCAAACAATCGGCGGGTGTAGAGAATGTTCAAGTATCTCCCTTTACCCTCTGTGTCTTTTAAACCTCTAGTCCACGAGAAATCTATACATATATAACTCGCGCCGTGGTTCCCAGCCCAGATTCACTCTCCAGTTGTGCTTCCAAGCTCGGTTTTGTTGTCTTTGTTATTGTTTGTTGTTTGCTTTTGTCTGTTTCTTGTTTTTTTGTTTTTTTTTAATAAGAGTAGATATGCTTTCATACCGCCCGGTTAATACGCCTCACGCCTCTTTTGAACAGGAGTAGAGGCTGACCCATTGTTTCCTGTTCAGGAAGGAGTTCCCTTATCCTTTCCATTTCTCTGGCCTTAGTAATAGTGTTGTTGTGAATCTCTTGTGAGGTGTGCGGTTTCTGGCAACGTCTCTTCATAATGTGAAACTTGGAATATTCTTAAAACGGTTGGCAAACAGAGTGCCATCCTTAGTCGTGTTGGAAAAGAAAACTTCCGGTTATTTTTCGCATCTGCAGCACCCAGGGTTTACGGAAGGTGTTTCGTAGTTTTAAAAGGAAGATGGATAAACTCTATAGGAATAAATTGTCTATCCCTTGTTTTAATAAATGCTTAAATAAAGAAGGAAAAAAGTCTTTTTAAAACTACTTGCGGAACGTGTAATTTACATTTCCACGTTAGTTTTATCTTTATAAACTCGTCATCATTACACGGAGAAAATTTACAATCTTTTATTTAAAACATTTGTCTTTGCCAACGTTGTAGACGAGGCTTTAATCAATGCGGTAGTTAAGCTTCTCACCTCTCACGATCTGCTCTCTGACAAAAAAATATGGTTTCCTCTTTGCCCAGTCTAGCGCTGATATTTTTACAGCCATAACTAAAGATGTGTACTAAACTCTTGATAATAACGGCGAAGCTCGAGCAGTTGTTCGAGATATATCGAAGGCATTTGACAGGGTTTGGCATGCTGGCTTTCTGCGTAAGCTCCAGGGATACGGTATTATAGTAGGATTATTTCATTTAATCCAATCATTCTTGTCTAGACGTGAAATGAAGGTTGTCTTGAACGGGTTCTCTTCCAGTTCCTTCCATACGGACGCTGGTGTTCCTCAAGACTCTATCCTAGGTCTTACACTGTATCTGATCTTCATCAATGATTTTCCTGACGCCACCAGTTTTAAAGTAGACATCTACGCAGATGACACTACCATTCACTCCTGGCTCAAAGGTAAATCCGGTAATGCTGACAAAGTTAACCTGGCTGTTGGTCTCGAAAACGACCTCCAATCTGTGATTGACTGGGACAAGAAATAGCTTGAGAATTCTGATGTATCAAAAACGAAGCTACTGTTATTTACTCATCGTAGAGAAACTTCCCTGCCTTCTATCAACATGTTTGATGCTCAACTCGACGAGAGCGCCTCAATGCGAATTAATAGCTGTATCTACCGCAAAGAAAATTGGTTCTCTGTGTCGCGCCAGAAGGTTCGTCTCGTCCGAGTCCATCCTTTACATATACAAGTCTCCGAATCGTCCATACACGGAATACTGTTGTCATATATGGTCTCGTGCCACCGCTGTTCATCTCCAAGTTCTCGACAAAATCCAAAGACGGATATGCAATGTGATCAGTCCAGACTTGGGGTCTCGACTCCAGTCACTTTCACACCAACGTAATGTGACTGCCCTCTGTCTTTTCTACAAATACTTTCATGATATCTGCTCTGACGTGCTATTTTCATTGATGTCTTGACTACATGAATTTAAGCGTGCTATTAGGTTGGCATCTCGGTCCCACTCTTTTACAGTTAAATGTAACCGCCTCTTCTGCTCCAACAGCTTCTTCTCTCGCAGTTCCCGCCAGTGGAACTCCTTTCCCCTTACTTGCTTCCCTGATAACTATAATCTTCAGAAATTTAAATGTAATGTCACTCGACATCTTCTGATGCTTTGATCCTCGTTCTTCTTTTTACTCCACTCCATTCTCCTTTTTACCCCCGCCATTCTTCTTTTTACCCCCTCCATTCTTCTTTTTACCCCCTACATTCTTCTTTTTACCCACCTCCATTCTTCTTTCTACCCCCCTCCCTTCCATTTTTCTTTTACTCCCACCTCCATTCTTCTTTTTACCCCCCTCTCTATTCTTCTTTTTATTCTCCTCTGTTCTTCTTTTTGCCCTTTCCTCACCCCCAAATACCCAGTCTTTTCCTTTACTTACACTCTCTAAGGCCTTCAGCATATTTGTGGCACTCCCGCCTTGCTTGGGGTGAATTGCTTAAAAAAGAAAAAAACACCCTTTAAAATTACTAGCAGAAGGTATAACTTATATTTCCACGCTGGTTTTATCTTTAAAAACTTGTCATCATTACACGGATACAATTTGCAATCTCTTATTTAAAACATTTGTTTTTGCCAACGTTGTAGACGTTCTGCAATTATAATTATTAATTACAACATAATGTCTCTTGGAGTTCAGGGAATTTGGCTAATAATGTGAACCTTGGAATATTCTTAAAGCGGTTCGCAAACAGAGAGGCATACAGTGGCTATTATAATTCATAATAATCGTTAGTCGTGTTGAAAAACAAAACCTCCGGGTATCTTTCGCATCTGAAGCAAACAGGTTTACGGAAAGTGTGATTCGTAGTTTAAAAAAGACGATGGTTAATTTCTATAGGAATAAAATGTCTATCCATTGTTTTAATAAAACTTGCTTAGAAGAACAGTTGGTGCTTAATGCTATATATTTCTACATGTACTAAATGACCGCAAATTGTGGTGTACAAGTCGAGTTTTGAAGCCTAAAAAATATTTACAATACTAGGGCACGACATTTATGGTGGGTATAAAATGCAAACATTTATCACCGTGTTGCGGACAAGTGGGACACATTTCTAACAATTGCTGTACATCACTTACCGTACCTTCAGCAGGCTGTTATATATATATATATATATATATATATATATATATATATATATATATATATATATATATATATATATATATATATATTCCACTAATACTTTGGTGAACACATTTGGCATATTAGCACTGAATTTAATATGAAATAATAAAATAGTAACTCAAATTCAATATTCTATTAACGCTACAGCACACATCGCGTCCGACAGCTGATACACTATATGTAAACACTGATAGAAGCGCCGTTCAACTCAGGCGGACATTCAGTATGGTATGCATGTCATTTGTGCAATTTATTGATACTTATAGCAGTTTAATGAAACATAATGGCAGTTGATTTAATATACACATACCTTAAAAGCGTAATTACTGTGCAATTATAGTACAAAATTATTTTAAAGGTTACTTGAATGATGCCATATTGTACTGATGATTAAAACTAAGGAACTACATAATCTTAAAATCATTGAAATGGTGGCACATACGTGCGATATTTTATAAATTTTCTGGTTATCGCACACTGTAGCTTAACTTAATGACGTTTATTTTTTATATGCATTATTCGGGGTTTTAGATTATAGTTATTTTCATGAACGAATGGTCTCTTTTGTTGATAGTAGTCATTTTTGCAATTGGATTCATGTGGCATTTTATTTTATTATTTTCACTGCAGGGCAATGCTCTTTTCAAATTCTTTCTACGATTCTTCCATTCTCTGTCCTGTTTCACCAGCGACCCCCCTCAAACTTATCACTCCATCTTCTGCGTGGACTTTCCCAGTCTATCATTATATACCAGCTCCTTTCATTTTCGCAATCATGATATCATATTATTACCTGTCTTAAGAAGCTGTGATAAATTTTAAGAAACCTACATGCAAACAGTTTGCCAAATGAACGGTCTTCCTCTTGACACTGTTATTCCCTCGGTAAATTTAACAGTTTTAAAAAGGTTTTCTTAAAAAGAGACACCGAAAGTGTTAAAAACTATTCTTGTAAATAAACAGTCTAATAAATAAATAAATAAATAGGGTTCAACATTTTTATTTGTCAGTTTTCCGGAGTGGGAGACTTATCATCTTTCAGTGGCGTCTCTGTCTTCGGGAAGAATGCGGCACAGTTCTGCCTCTGTCCGCGGACAGATATGCATCTGAGGAAAATAATACTTTGAGGTACCCGGCCCTGGGAAACAGTTGCCCGAGGCTGCACCCTATCACTTCACTAGATACGGATATCGGTACTCGCCACCGAGGCCAGCGCGCCCGACGGTTGCGCGAGCCTGGGCAATTTTTTTTACTTGGCCTGAGTGTACGCGCTCTGGTTCACTACGTTAAGCCTGACCTCGTGTCACATTTGGTCTCAGTGGGGAGGCATGAGTAAATAACTCAACTCCTGATAAAAAGAAAGTATTAATCCAGATGTTAGCAAATTATTTTAGTGAATTTATGTGGCGAGAGCAAATGAAAGAAAGACTTGAAATTTGCATTGTTTTCTCCAAAATTATAATTACATTTACTCGTTGTTAAGTAATTTATTTAACATTTTGTTGTCTTTTTTGCAGATATTTTTTTATAGATTTATGAATAACAAAATGTTTTTATAGTCATTTCTTTATATTATGTTACATAATAAATATTGCATTGTGTGTGACTCACATATTTTTACAATATTGCAAATATAAAATTATTCTGGTAAATAAACAGAGAAAAAAGCGATGTATAAATACACTTTCAACTTCTACAAATATATTTTTAAAAGAATTAAGATTGCAGCAACACCGATGGCAAATGAGAAACCGTCCATTTGGCACGTCGTTTTTTTCCTTGTTAAACTTCCCTGAAATTGTATTCTAGGAATTCTTCCAGTTCTTCATCCACTTTCGTATTTTAACATGCATTACAACGGAGTATTATTTTATTTATCTTCATTTGTAAACCTTCATCGATACTATCTATTTAGGTCATTTAACATCTGGGGTGTAAGACAAGAATATGGCTTCTCACCGGACTTATTCACACTAAACTGCGAGGCGATTCTGAGAGATCTAGAATTCATACCAGTATTTTAACAACATAAAGTATGTATATAACATGGTGTTGGTAGCAGACCCAGAAAGAAAGCTACAAAAAGTCCTGCAGAAGGTAGTGAAGGAAAGCGAGAAGGAAGGATTAAATATCAACTGGATGAAAACAAAACGCATGGTCATCAGCAAAAGGATGAGCCCAACGCGCGAAATGCAAAACCAAAATCAACCAAATGCGGAAATTTAAATAACTGGGAAGTGTTCTACTAGAGGACGGAAAGTGTGACACTGAAATCCGAAGATAGTCAAGGAAGCATTCCAAAAGTTAAGTAGATTACTAAAAAAAAGAAAAAACTAAACTAAACTCTTTCGTGATATCTGTCCTTCAATATAAATGCTGGACTATCTCATTTATGTTGGACAAGATACTTGAAGAAACAGAAATGTGGTTCTACAGAAGGATGCTGAGAATACCATGGACCGAACATGTGAGCAACGACAAAGTTTTAGATGAAAACAGAAACAAAAAGGAAGCTTATACTTAACATCAGGAAGAGACAGTTGAGGTTTCTGGGGCATATAATGAGGAAGGAGGGCTGGGAAAATCTAAGACTCACAGACGAGAGGGGCAGAGGAAAACAGCGCATGAATGCGTAGTGAGCTCGAGTAATTGAATGGCTGAATAGGGTTTAGGAGAAAGAACAGTAATACAATGTATATTAAAAGCTACAAGAGACAGGACGTTATGGAGAGCCAAGAACGTCTACGTTCTGAGAAAAGAAGAAGTACTTCATTCAATGTTTCTGCTATTATTTTTGTTTATCATTGTTCCAGTTATACTCAGTGTTTACTAACTTTTCCGAAAGATTCTTTTGAGACAGACTGTAAATAATTTAGGTGAAATTGTATCTAATTTCCTTGTTTCTGCTGTACCTCTTATTTTATCCTTATCTGTGAAATAGCTGATGAAACTGTTATTGCATATAATCCCAATATTATGTAACCTTCGTTCATAAAGTGCTCTGGTATTGAGCTAAAGTCTGCCGAGTGTTCTACTGAGCCAAATGCCTGTTCTACTTAACTGTCAAATATATTGCTGAATCAACTCAAGCCAAGTGTTTTTTATATATTGTTGCTGACATTTTTCCAGATCAGTTAGGGCTAACTGCCAATTGCAAGAAGACAGAATGTATACTTATCAGTAAGTGGAAAAACCAAGTTTGGGTTGTTTTGCTTTACAGCATATCAACCTCAATGGGTTATTTAATGCCGACAAGATTTTTACAATAGATTCGTATCGGTAGAATATATATTCTTTGAAAGGAAACAGTTTGTAGATCCGGTTTTATTGATATACTTTTGTAAAGATTGTTGATGTCATGAGTCTGCTTTCATTGATGTATTCTTTTCAGATACACGGTTTGTAAAGCAATTGATTTTGATATTTTCATTTAGTTTATAATTTTTGGTAGGTTGGGTTTGGTTTGTTTTATTTTACAGCATATCAACCTCAATAGGTTATTTAATGCCAACAGGATTTTATTGCTGGTAAATTTTTTCCAAAAATGTTTTGCTGCTAATATTTGTTTCCAAATTTGTGTTTTGTGGTAATATTTTTCCTTCAAAAATGTATTCCTGGTAATATTTTTTCTTCCAAAATGTATTGCTGGTAATATTTAAAAATAATATATTGCTGGTAATATTTCTTCTTCCAAAATATATTGCTGGTAATATTAAAAAAATATATTGCTGGTAATATTTTTTCTTCCAAAATGTATTGCTGGTAATATTTAAAAATAATATATTGCTGGTAATATTTCTTCTTCCAAAATATATTGCTGGTAATATTAAAAAAATATATTGCTGGTAATATTTTTTCTTCTAAAAGTTATTGCTGTTAATATTTAAAAATAATATATTGCTGGTAATATTTCTTCTTCCAAAATATATTGCTGGTAATATTAAAAAAATATATTGCTGGTAATATTTTTTCTTCCAAAATGTATTGCTGGTAATATTTAAAAATAATATATTGCTGGTAATATTTCTTCTTCCAAAATATATTGCTGGTAATATTAAAAAAATATATTGCTAGTAATATTTTTTCTTCCAAAATGTATTGCTGGTAATATTTAAAAATAATATATTGCTGGTAATATTTCTTCTTCCAAAATATATTGCTGGTAATATTAAAAAAATATATTGCTGGTAATATTTTTTCTTCCAAAATGTATTGCTGGTAATATTTAAAAATAATATATTGCTGGTAATATTTCTTCTTCCAAAATATATTGGTGGTAATATTAAAAAAATGTATTCCTGGTAATATTTTTTCTTCCAAAATGTATTGCTGGTAATATTTAAAAATAATATATTGCTGGTAATATTTCTTCTTCCAAAATATATTGCTGGTAATATTAAAAAAATGTATTCCTGGTAATATTTTTTCTTCCAAAATGTATTGCTGGTAATATTTAAAAATAATATATTGCTGGTAATATTTCTTCTTCCAAAATATATTGCTGGTAATATTAAAAAAATTTATTGCTGGTAATATTTTTTCTTCCAAAATGTATTGCTGGTAATATTTAAAAATAATATATTGCTGGTAATATTTCTTCTTCCAAAATATATTGCTGGTAATATTAAAAAAATATATTGCTGGTAAAATTTTTTCTTCCTAAATGTATTGCTGGTAACATTTAAAAATAATATATTGCTGGTAATATTTCTTCTTCCAAAATATATTGCTGGTAATATTAAAAAAATGTATTCCTGGTAATATTTTTTCTTCCAAAATGTATTGCTGGTATTAATGAAAAAAAAATTTATTGCTGGTAATATTTTTTCTTTCGAAATGTATTGCTGGTAATATTTAAAAAAATGTATTGCTGGTAATATTTCTTCTTCCAAAATATATTGCTGGTAATATTAAAAAAATATATTGCTGGTAATATTTCTTCTTCCAAAATATATTGCTGGTAATATTAAAAAAATGTATTCCTGGTAATATTTTTTCTTCCAAAATGTATTGCTGGTAATATTTAAAAATAATATATTGCTGGTAATATTTCTTCTTCCAAAATATATTGCTGGTAATATTAAAAAAATATATTGCTGGTAATATTTTTTCTTCCAAAATGTATTGCTGGTAATATTTAAAAATAATATATTGCTGGTAATATTTCTTCTTCCAAAATATATTGCTGGTAATATTAAAAAAATGTATTCCTGGTAATATTTTTTCTTCCAAAATGTATTGCTGGTAATATTTAAAAATAATATATTGCTGGTAATATTTCTTCTTCCAAAATATATTGCTGGTAATATTAAAAAAATTTATTGCTGGTAATATTTTTTCTTCCAAAATGTATTGCTGGTAATATTTAAAAATAATATATTGCTGGTAATATTTCTTCTTCCAAAATATATTGCTGGTAATATTAAAAAAATATATTGCTGGTAAAATTTTTTCTTCCTAAATGTATTGCTGGTAACATTTAAAAATAATATATTGCTGGTAATATTTCTTCTTCCAAAATATATTGCTGGTAATATTAAAAAAATGTATTCCTGGTAATATTTTTTCTTCCAAAATGTATTGCTGGTATTAATGAAAAAAAAATTTATTGCTGGTAATATTTTTTCTTTCGAAATGTATTGCTGGTAATATTTAAAAAAATGTATTGCTGGTAATATTTCTTCTTCCAAAATATATTGCTGGTAATATTAAAAAAATATATTGCTGGTAATATTTCTTCTTCCAAAATATATTGCTGGTAATATTAAAAAAATGTATTCCTGGTAATATTTTTTCTTCCAAAATGTATTGCTGGTAATATTTAAAAATAATATATTGCTGGTAATATTTCTTCTTCCAAAATATATTGCTGGTAATATTAAAAAAATATATTGCTGGTAATATTTTTTCTTCCAAAATGTATTGCTGGTAATATTTAAAAAAATGTATTGCTGGTAATATTTCTTCTTCCAAAATATATTGCTGGTAATATTAAAAAAATATATTGCTGGTAATATTTCTTCTTCCAAAATATATTGCTGGTAATATTAAAAAAATGTATTCCTGGTAATATTTTTTCTTCCAAAATGTATTGCTGGTAATATTTAAAAATAATATATTGCTGGTAATATTTCTTCTTCCAAAATATATTGCTGGTAATATTAAAAAAATATATTGCTGGTAATATTTTTTCTTCCAAAATGTATTGCTGGTAATATTTAAAAATAATATATTGCTGGTAATATTTCTTCTTCCAAAATAGATTGCTGGTAATATTAAAAAAATATATTGCTGGTAATATTTTTTCTTCCAAAATGTATTGCTGGTAATATTTTAAAATAATATATTGCTGGTAATATTTCTTCTTCCAAAATATATTGCTGGTAATATTAAAAAAATGTATTCCTGGTAATATTTTTTCCTCCAAAATGTATTGCTGGTAATATTTAAAAATAATATATTCCTGGTAATATTTTTTCTTCCAAAATGTATTGCTGGTATTAATGAAAAAAAATATATTGCTGGTAATATTTTTTCTTTCGAAATGTATTGCTGGTAATATTTTTAAAAAATGTATTGCTGGTAATATTTTTTTCCTTCGAAAATTCATTTCTGGTAATAAATTTTTACAAAAACTAATTGCTGGTATTAGAAACTATTTTTACATTTTTTTTTTTTTAATTTATTTTTCAAAACGTATTGCTGGTAATAGTTTTTTTCTTCAAAAATGTATTTCTGGTAATAATTTTTACAAAGTATTTTTGGTATTAAAACCTATTTTTACACTTTTATAATGCTTTTTACCTCAGTTTCGGGGTTAACTATTTTCTCATAGCTGGGACCCTAACAGGTGCTACCACCCCGGCCAAGCAAGGCAAAAATGTCACTAGTACGCATGGGTTTACAGAGAGTGAAAGTGTGAGAAAAGACTGGGTATAGTGGGGGGGGGGACCAAGGAAAGTATGAAAGCTGAACGGGGTTCAAGAATGAAGAAGATGGCGATTGAAGTTGCAATTATATTTTTGAAGATTGTCGTTATCTTATCAGAGAAGCAAAGAAACGGAAGAAAGTTCGACAGGCGGGGTGTGCGAGAAAAGAAGCTGTTAGAATAGAAATAGTTATATTTAATTAAATCAACAGTAAACGAGTAAAACAAGTTGCCAGTCTAGTAGCACGGATAAACTCACGGAGTCCGGGCACCAGGGGAAAAATTTCGTCAGAGAAGTAGCCATGAAAATATTTGTAGAAAAGATAGAGGTAAGCCACTCTACGTAGGTGAGAAAGTGACTGAAGTCAAGACGCCAAGTCAGGACCGATTACATCGCAGATCCTTCTTTAGAGCTTCTGAACTGATATGGCAACAGTATTCAATGCACGGACAAATGGCAGATTTGTAAATGTGCAAGATGGACTCTAACGAGAAAATACTTCTGGCACGGCATAGTAACCCAATGTTCCTTGCAGTAGATGCAGCTATTGTTTCAATGTAGTCGTTCCATTTCAAGTCAGTTGAAAAAGTGTGGCAAAGTGTGCTGCTCTCCATAATTCTAGTTCATACGTCATTATCCCCATTCAATGAATTATGAAGATTCATGTCATCATTTATTAGCATAAATAAATGTAAAAATCCGTAACGCAAAATGAAGACAACGGGACGTAACATAGTGAAATAGATAATGTAAGAAAACCAAATACATTGCCCCAACTTTTGATATGAGATCTATAGAACACGTATTACGTCTATCTTTATTTCTGAACAATTGGAACAATACCTCATTTCAGAAATATAGACAGATATTTGAACCGCTAGCTTCCCGTGGCGCTCCATAGCGCCCCCTTATGACAGCTGTCATGTTGAAGTGACACATAACAGTATCATTCAGTTTTAAGCGCATTTACATTGTTCGGACTGTTCTCATCATATTTTAATGTAACATCCACGACATTTTGACCGTTGTACACACCGGTCTTTTTTAGAGAAAAACAAAATTCTCCGGTTTTTAGTAGTAAGCGATCCTAACAAATACATTAGTTTAATCATATAGCATAAAATAAATTAAAGAATCTAATTTAATTATCAACAAAGGGCAAGGACAGATTATCAAAACGACAAAGGTTGTAAAGAGCAAAATAAAAAACAAAAAAAAAAAAAACAAACAAAAAAACAGGAAGCTGTGCAGAGCTACGATCGCCCACGTTCTTAAAAAGGCGTGCAAGATATTTAGAAGCCTTAGTTTTTTAAAAAAATATTTCCAAACACTGCCTGTTATGGAGAAAGATAACTAACTGACTTCGTATTGCCTTTTTCACGGTTTAACCCTTTGAGTCCTGACCACTGCTTTACCGGTGGGTGAGAAAAATTTCCTGTCATTGGTTGAACGGTGGGTAAACACTTGCGTCGTCGTACTATTCTTGTGCACCAAGAGAAGCAGCACCTGTTGGGTAGACTGGCACACAAAGAAATAATTCTGGCGATAAAGTGAAGGCATGCAATCATAATCTCTCGCTACTAAGTATAATGCTTATATTTTTGTAATTAATTTTATATCTACCGTGCAAAAATTACATAACACTTATTTGCAAATTTGGACTCTTTTTGATTTTGAAGGGTTAAAATTGTTCAGGAACGCAGGACTCAAAGGGTTAAGATGCAAAGTTGTGTTTCACGTAGACAGGTTGCCAACCAAGGCTACTGTGGCTAAGCTACCTGACTGTTTAATACATATTTAGTTGTTGTTAGGAGAGAGTGATTTATGCCTTTTTATAGGGACATTAGTGTGGAATGAGTAAAAACTCTCGAAGCCTGAATTTGAACTCGGCTGGTCAGTTGTACTTTCCTAGTCGATAACCGCTTGTCGAGCCGCGCCCTAATGATATGTGGATAATTTATTCTTAAAAAATTCATCTGACAAGTTATTAGTTTTTCTAACTTCTTGTTTCAGTCCAAATTCCGCCTTCAGGCCAATGACGGCAACCTACCAGCTTTACCACAACCCATTTATTTGCCTGGCTAACGCCCCCTGGCGTCCCCTTACGACAGCTGTCATGTTGAAGTGACACATAACAGTATCATTCAACTTTAAGCGCATGCACCTTTCGTATTTCCGACATTCTACACATATTTTTGCTTGATATTACTTCGTTTTATTTTTTTGCTGATTTGATTTGATATTTTTTTTGCTTGCTACCCTCACTTTCCTCTGGTTTGTTGACGGCTTCCATCCTTGCTCCACGCCCAGCCTTCACCCTGAGATTGTTTCTCTTTAAACTCTCCGTGGAGTCTTCGAAAAGGACAACTAGTTCGAGCGGCAATGGATCGGCGTCCTTCACTAAACGAGGTTTCCATTAGCGAAGGCCAAACGCCGGCCTTTTTGCGTGTCAATCAGACTCGTGCTGAGTCAATCAGGTTGGAATGTGTGTCACGCTGGTGTGTAAAAAGCTTTGCCCAGAGTCAGTCCCCATGGGTGTGTGCATGCCTGTTTAGCAATGCAAATTTCCTTACTAACCCACACCGAACCGACACTCATTTTTTTCTCCGTTGGCGTTTTAGTTGGTTGATGAATTGGCTACTGCAATTTGAAGGTCAGATTTGTCAGGAGACCCAACACGAATTTCTATGACGGAAAGCGAAAATAAATAAATAACCTAAGTTGTTTGGAAATGGTGAACTTTTGTTGGATTTTGTTACAGTGTTTTCAGCCAATCAGATCTTACATTCCGAAATTGGTGTTATTCGGACTTGAGACACTGTCTTAGATGGGACTCGAAAGCTCAACCGTTGTTGTTGTTGTTGTTGTTCTTCTTCTTCTTCTTCTTGTTCTTGTTCTTCTTCTTCTTCTTCTTCTTCTTCTTCTTCTCCCACCACCACGTATATTTTCTTTACTTCTGTCTTTTGCTCTCCAAAACTTCGGTTTCTTTTCTTCTTCCTGCTCAATTCCTCGGCCTCCTCCTCCTCATGTACTGTTCTTTCTATTTTCCTTCCCACCCTCCTATTACTTCCTTTATATTCTTCTTCTTCTTTTTCTTCTTTTTCTTCTTCTTCTTCTTCACTTTCATTTTCCCTCCTTCTGTTCCTTCTTCGTCTTTGCTGTCCTACACATCTGCTTCTTTCCTCTCTAATTTCTTCCAACATATTTCCTCCTCCCACTCCACATGTTCTTTTTATTCTCTCTATTTTTCTTTTACTTTTCCCCTCCTCCTCTTCCTGCTCTTCTTCTCTTTGGTTTTCTTTTCATCAGTCTTTGCTCTTCTCATCTTCTTCCCTCTCCTCTTATTTTTCTCTTTTCTCATTTCCTTGGCCGCCTCTTCTTCCGATTCTGTTCTTTCTATTTTTATTATCCTTTTTTCTCACCTATGTGTTCCTATATATTTTTCTTCTTCATCGTTTTCCTTTATATTCTTCTTCTTCTTCTTCTTCTTCTTCTTCTTCTTCTTCTTCTTCTTCTTCTTCTTCTTCTTCTTCTTCTTCTTCTTTTTCATTTGCTTTTATTTTCCCATTTTTCTTCTTTCTTTTTTGGCTCCGGTTCATTTTTCTCTCTCCTCAACTTCCACTTCTCTTCTCTTTTATTTAACGTCGTATTCTTTCACTTCCTCTTCCTCCTCCTTCCGCCTGTTCTTTCTATGTTTCTTTTCACTCTCCACCTCCTTCTCCTTAACCCTTTTATTCTGTTGGTTTCCTTTTTCTTCTATATTCTCCCTATCGCTTCTTCTGTATCTTCTTCACTGTTTGCTATCGTTTTCCTATTTTTCTTCTTTATTTCTTTTACTTCTTTTTCAGTTTTCGTTTCTCTCTAATTTTAGCTTTCCATATCGCCCTTTTCTTTCCTCAGTCCCTCTTCGTCCTTCTGCTGTTCGTATATTTCTACTCCCCTTCCTTTCCCGGTCTCCTTCGCCCTTATCATTCATCTTCTCCTTTTTCTACTCTTTCTTTTGCTTTCTTTCTTTCTTTTTCATTTCCCTGCTGTTATAGCAGAATTTGATTTTTAGATGTTTTAGTTGTTGGTCGATAAATACATGTTAAGTATATGTTGAATCTTCGAAAATTTGATCTTACTCCATGTTTTTTTTCCCACTGAAAGTTACACATAAAGTGCATCTATTCTAAACATTATCACTAAATCCTTAAGTAGTAAGCTAAAGAACTTGTGCAAGTAGTGTTAATGCTTTTAAGGGAATATCTTCGTAGCAGTATAATCAATATTTTCTGATCGCTTGTAAGAATAATGAAAAACATTAGATATAGTGAAAAATGTGAAAGCGCAGCTGGGAGTAGTTGGGGGATCTATCTATCTATCTATCTATCTATCTATCATAATCTCTTCTTTAATATATATATATATATATATATATATATATATATATATATCCCTATCTATGTTAATCTTTTTTTTAGCTATCTATCTATCTATCTATCTATCTATCTATCTATATATCTATCTATCTATCATAATCTCTTCTTTAATATATATATATATATATATATATATATATATATATATATATATATATATATATATCCCTATCTATGTTAATCTTTTTTTTTATCTATCTATCTATCTATCTATCTATCTATCATAATCTCTTCTCTCTCTCTCACACACACACACACATATATATGTATATAAGAGATTAACATAGATAGGGATATATATATATATATATATATATATATATATATATATATATATATATATATATATATATATGTATGTATTTTAATCTATCTATCTATCTATTGCAGTCTCTATCTGTCTCTCTACCTTAATCTATTCCCATCTATCTATCGCAGTCTCTTCTTATCTGTCTCTCTATCTAACTTAATCTGCTTCTATCTCTTTCTCTCTCTCTCTCTCTCTCTCTCTCTCTATCTTGGATTGTTTTAAAACATCTACGCATCATTATATACTAAAATTTCTTGTATACATCACATCCTTTCTCTTTATATATATAATTATCTATTTTCTTCACTTGGCTCATATCCAGCTAAGCGACGAGACTCTGGCTAATCTATTAGCTAATGATATACTGGAAACAGTTTCCTATGAAGGGAACTATATATAAGCATGCCGAAACGTCGTTAAACTATAAATATGCGGACAGACCAGATTTTTCATTAAATATTCAGACTCGTGTCTCGTCTGGATTCGAACTTGCCTGCTCACTCTTTTCATCACGATTAAATAGCGCATGGTTGGCCATATTGCCACAGAGGGCATAGGCACATTGGTATCAAAGTAATCAATTTTAAATTTAGCTTTTTGTGGGATACAAACCGACAAGTCCCGCGCCACATTGGTTTTGCCATTTTGCCATGATGTGTTATTAGATCAAGAAATGTAGCATCGCGAATTCTAAATGGATTCTACATTTTTTGGTCAATTGCCCCGATTTGATCAACAACATCAGATTTGGACAATTAGCTTCCATTCTAGTCAATGTCTACTTTCCTGTGTGGTTGTTTGTTGGTCAGAATTAAAATGGCGTACGTTTATTTGTTCAGTGTCCAGTTATTTGTCTTAAGTTTCCAGTCGCCTGAAACCAATTGATTAGGAAATTCAGAACGGGATAGTTTACAGAAACAGAGCGTTTTATTTGTGTCCCACATACACGATAGTAAAAGGTCAGGTTTTTCTCAAATGTGGAGAGCCTGTACTTTTATGAAGGTTGCGAAAATGTTATCGGCCCGATTGAGAAAAGCTTCCAAAATAAATTATATTTGAACAGTTTGGCGAATTTGGGGAAAATAGAGCAGGCTGATAATTTTTCAGCATCATTACACTACCTGAGAATGTAGGTTACTAATTCTGGGCCTTATATAATAAATAAGTAAATAAATTTATTTATTAATTCGACTTTCTTTTTTTTTTAATTCAAACGTTATTATTATAGCGTGCACTTCGAATTTGAAATAGATGCATTTTTATAACAGCGTGTATTACATCAATCGGCCTGTGCATTCGAGACATATTTGTAAAGAAAACATGTTTTCCGGCTGAGATCGAACCTGCGTCTCTCGTTTGATACGGTGTACTTTAACGCGAGACCATGAAGAACGTCACAGTGAAGCAAGGAAAGCACACCCTCTTCACACAAATTATTTTTCTCAAGAACCCATATCTGCTTATTTTCGTATCCGAAATTATCTGCTTATCTGTTCCATCTGCTTAGTTTCGTATTATTTGCTTAGTTTCGTATCCGAAACGTAAACAAAACAATTTCTAAAGATTGATTGAGTTATGAATCCTACATTTTTATTACTTCAAGCGATATTAAAGTGGACACAAAAGGAGTCACAAGTTCAATCCCTGCATGAGAACAAACTTTCTTTACGAAGATTTCTCGAATGGGCAGACTGATAGACGTAATACACATTATTTAATAAATAAAAATGACCGTCTATTTCAAATAAGATTGATTGATTTGTTTGTTTAACGACATGTCAAATGGGTCATTTAATGCCGAAATTGTTATTTTCTTGGGAGCTTTGAAGTAATTTAATAATTTTAATAGAAATATTTATTGTTGGTCATTTTACTATAAATATGTATTTTTGGTAATTTTTTATATAAAAAATATTTCTGGTATTTTTAATATAAAATGTACTTTTTATACTTTCATAGGTTTTGTTTTTGTTTGGGTGTTCACTATTTGCCCATAGCTGCCACTCCGCGTCAAGGTAGACTTTGGAACACCAGTAATTAAGAGGTGGTTCGACGGTCCTCAAAACATCCAATCTCCTGGATGTAGTTTAGTGTTATGACCAGGACTAATAGTTATTAGCCTTAGCAATATTAAATATTTGTTAGACTTTCCCTCTTGGAAACTCTGATCATGCTGTAGTGTCTGTCAACATCTCCTCCTACTCCACCCACAGCAAAGAAACTCCTACCAAAAAACATCTTTCTGTTATCAACGAGCAGACTGGGATATGTTCCGGGATTTCCTGCGCGATGTACTCTGGGATGGGATCTTTAAGCTCCCCGTTCAAGAATGCGTTTCCGAGGTTCCTCCTGGGTAAAAGCTGGAATCGAAGCTTTCATCCGCGCAAGGAAATATAAGGTTAAATCGCGCTCATCTGCTTGATTCTCTGCTGTTTGCTCAGCTGCCATTTCCCACAGGAATCAATTCTTCCGCCTATATCGCACTGACATGTCAGATCGCGACAGACGTCTCTTTGTCTCAGCCCGTAACGAGTGCAAGCGCGTCCTCAATGAAGAAAAGTCACTATTCGCTGATAGAATGAAACAACGTATTGCATCTCGCAAATTCGGCTCCAAGGATTATTGACGTCTCTGCAAGTGCGTACTTAAAAACAGAAAACCCACAATACCTCTGTTCAACCAATTTGAGGTCCTGACCTCCTCAGTTGATAAGGCTGAGTGCTTTGCTCGGAAATTCTCATCCAACTCAACGCTCGACTCTTCCGGTGTATCGACACCCGATTCCTTCTAGAACTGAGGCTCTATTGAGCGAGTTGCACATAACCCCCACGTTTGTAGTGGGCATTATCTCTAAAGTAGACTCCCATAAAGCTAGCGGTAGAGACAGGATACCAGCCATTTTCCTGAAGAAATGTGTTCCTGAAACTGGCCCCCTCCCTCTCCAAATTATATAACTATAATGAATCTTTACATTAGTTGGACTATTGTCCTCATCTTTGTCGCCATATTTGTCACAACGTTTCGGCCGTTGTACGCTCCGGCCTTCTTCAGGTGGTTGGAATTTCGAACCGAACCCTTTATTTCGATCACTGGGGTAGACTGTTCTAGTTCCATGAACCATGTTTGATAGATGTCAGTTATCAGTTATCTCCTGGTAATTTTCCCTCTGAATGTTCTCCACTGCCTGAACCGGGTATTGAACTCACACTCTTTGGGTCTGTCACTGGATCTAACCAACGCCAATGGCATGTGTCCTTGAGGACATCTGGGTATGAATTTCTGAGTATTATAAACCTAAATATTCAGCGAGATATTAGTACATCCAGGAATGGGAGTGTGTTGTTACTCTGTTTCTCCATTGTGAACTGTATCGAAGGTCTTATTGAGTTCACATGGTCCAGTAGAACCTGGACATCTTCCTGGTGTGGCCAGAGTATGAAGGTGTCATCTACGTACCGTAACCATATAGTTGGCTTTAGAGATATGGATTCTAATGCCATTTCTTCAAAGTATTCCATGTATATATTCGCCATTGCTGGTGATAATGGCGAGCCCATTGCTAGGCCCTCATCCTGTCGATATATGTGTGATCCCATTCCGAAGTGTACAACGGCCGAAACGTTGTGACAAAAATGGCGACAAAGATGAGGACAATAGTCCTACTAATGTAAATACTGTACATAATACCTCATCTCAGAAATATAGACAGACATAATGAATCTTGTTTTCTAACCTGTTGGAAATCCTCATCTATTGTACCCTTCTGACCCATATAACTACCGTCCTATCAGTCCCCTACCACTTTTCCGCAAAGTCTTTGAAGCTTTAATCAACGCCGAAGCGGTTAAGCACCTTTCAGTCCATGATCTGCTCTCTGACAAGCAATATGGTTTCCGCTTTGCCCATTCTACAGCTGATATGCTCACGGTCATAACTGAAATTGTTTACCAAGCACTTCACAATAACGGAGTAGCACTTGCCCTGGCTCAAGATATCTCTAAAGCGTTTGATAGGGTTTGGCACGCCGGCCTCCTCCGTAAGCTTCAGGGATACGGAATTTCAGGACGATTATTTGACTTAATA
The DNA here is from genome assembly GCA_964036315.1 of Acanthosepion esculentum. NCBI lineage: Eukaryota > Metazoa > Mollusca > Cephalopoda > Sepiida > Sepiidae > Acanthosepion > Acanthosepion esculentum. The sequence goes on along the minus strand of OZ038497.1, from coordinate 74,860,290 downwards.
CGATCATTCCCGTCAAACCGTGTAATGAAGGTCATCCTTAACGAATTCTCCCCCGGTTCCTTTCTAACGAACACAGGTGTTCTCAAGGCTATATCTTGGGCCCTACTCTGTTGCTTATCTTCATTAACGATCTTCCCGATGTCAGTAGTTCCCAAGTAGATATCTATACAGACGACACTAATATTTACTCCTGCCTCAAAAAGTAAATCTGGTATGGCTGGTAAAACTAACCTGGACGTTTGTCTCGAAAAGACCGCCAATCGGTTGTAGACTGGGGCAGGAATTGGCTGGTTAACTTTAATGCCTCAAAAACAAAACTGCTCTCTATTACTCACCACAGGGAACCATCCCTGCCCCCCATTAGAATGTCTGACGCTCAACTCCACGAGAGCACCTCTTTGCGACTGCTTGGTCTCATACTGTCCGCTGACCTGAGATGGCAAAAATACATTGAATAAATAGCTTCATGAAAATTGGTTCCCTGTGTCGCGCCAGTGTCGCCCGAGTACATCCTTCAAATCTATAGATCAACCATTCGCCCTTGCATGTAATACTGCTGCCATATATGGTCTGGCGACTCGCTGTTTGTCTTAAGGTGCTCGACAAATCCAGAGACAGATATACAATGTGATTGGCCCTGATCTGGCATCTCGTCTACAGTCACTCTCTCGCAGACATGCCATCGCCTCCCTCTGTCTTTTCTACAAATACTTTCACGGTAACTGCTGCGACGATCTACTTTCGCTAGTTCCCAGACTGCATGAATTTAAGCGTGCTACTAGGTTGGCATCTCGGTCCCACCCTTTCACCGTCTTTCCTACTCCAATAACTTCATAACTCGCGCCTCCCGTCTGTGGAATTGCCTTCCTATGACTTGTTTCCATGATAGCTATAATCTCCAACTATTCAAATATAATGCATGTTAATGTTTATTAACCTAAAGTACTTAACAGTGAATAAATGATATAACTAATTTTTGGGGATATTAATTTTTAATTAAAAAAAAATCATTTTATGAATATTAAGAAGAGAAAAAAATTATTTGATGAATGCTAAAAAAAAAATAAATAAAAAAAAGAGAAAAAAAATCCTTTTATTAATACTAAAGTATTTGTCCCATATAAATATTGACTTTACTAATAATTTGAAAGAAGATTCCATAATGTACCCAAAAATTGGGGCGGGGGTTTGTTACAATTTTTGGATACCTCCTTGGGTCAACCAAAATGAGCTGACTCATTTTATAGTTTACCAAGAGAAGGTTAACCAATCAGAAGACTTAAAATATTAAATCCGATGTGTATAAAGGCGGCCATTTTGTTTTTTGTTTTTCTTGTCGGAATATCCACTGCTAACCTGTCAGATGAAAGACCTGAAGAACTACGCTTTCCTACTCTCTCCAAATATTCACTGCGAACCTCTGATATGGAAGACATTAAGAATTATTGAACAGCTGCTTGGTGTTGTTTCATTGAACAAATTACTTACGTTGATTTTCTACATTCAGACTACGGTGAACATGTATAACAATGTCAATCGACATCTCCAGATATATTGATTTATTCCCTGTCTTCTCTTCATCCTTTCCTCTATCACGCCTCTTTACTCTCGCTCCCACTCTCTGTAACCCCTTGTGTGCTAGTGGAAGAGAGTTCTACAAGTGCGAAGTGTGAGAGAGGAAACTGTTAGTATAGAATTTGCGGTTACATTTAGCCATTTCAACTGTAAAATGATGAGATCCTGTCACAAATGTAGTACTGAGATTAAATTCATAAAGGCTAGGTACCATAGAGGAAAGTTCATCAGAATGATTACCATGAAAATATATTTTTAGAAAAGGCACAAGGAAGCCACGTTACGCCGGTGGGAAAGTGAGTTATGTCGAGATGCCAGGTCAGGACAAATAACATTGCAGATACTTCTTTGTATTTGATCAAGAATCTCAAAATACATAGCAGAAAAACAGATGAGATATGACAGTAATATTCAATGCATGGACGAAGATATTAATATCGACACGTTTTTCTTACATCTTAATGTTACCATTTTTAGACCGCGTAGTATTAGTATTAATTTTTAGACCGCGTAGTATTAGTATTAATTTTTAGACCGCGTAGTATTAGTATTAATTTTTAGACCGTGTAGTATTAGTAGTAACAAGACAACAGTCCAGTATGAATGCTACGAACTGAAGATGTCCAAAGTCACAGATCAAGACTTGCGGCAACAGAGATGTAACTCTACTGAAGGATGCTGAGAATGCTGTAGACGGAATATGTAAGAAATCTTGATAGTTTTAAAGAAAATAGAAACAAAAAGGAAACTTATACTTAGAATCAGAATGAGACAGTTGGAATTTCTGTGACGCATAATGAGGCAGAGTCTTGAAGAATTTGACATTCATCTGACATGTTGAAGGTAAGGAGACAAAAATGGAATTAGCAAATGGAAACCTAAGCTTGTGTAAATGATTGGCACACAAGGGAGTGTGAGGAATGGTAAAACAAAACAAACATTGTTCCGTTGCAGATAGTAGGAAGTTTTTGTGAGGCAACGTCTTGAAGGGATACAACACAAATATCTTGAACGTTTACATAAAGCATCACGTACTATTGATTTTTGATATTTGTTTCTTTCATCTAAATCATTTTTATTGATTTGTTTTTTACGGCTTATCAATCTTTTTTAGGTTATTTACAGTCCCAATATATTTTTAGATTGTAAGAATTGTTTTTAAGAAAATAAGGATTTACTGATATAAGTTCTACTCATTATTAGCGGGAGAAAATGACCTTTCATGATTTTCCCCGTAAGTGAATATAACAAACGCGATTGGAATTGGAACGATTTACTGATACAAGTCAAACTAATTACCCCATAGATTGGGGGAGAAGAGGTGGATTCATTACTTTACCAAGAGTATTTACGCGTAAGTGAATATAACGAGCCCAAGTGAAATTTGAACTCGGCTCTCCGATTTCCAAATTTCGAGACGTTTTCCATTTCCCCACCTGCACATTCAAGCTTACAGCACCTAGTATTTCCAAAGCGGTCACCCATCTAGATACTGACTTGCTTGAAGTTGCTTAACTTCGATGGGAACCGGCGTTTCAATATGATATGGCCGTAAGATTATCTTAATTTTATTTTATTTACACGAGTAGTATTCGAGGTAATAATTTTATCTAGAATTTTTACTATATGACTCATTGTAAACAATTATTAATTTTGACTGATGTTTATTTTTATTCGCTTCTAATAGATTATGTTTACAAGCGTACATAATTTTACTTATATAATCTCTCTCTCTCTCAAACACACATACCAATGCGCATTTATTTGCGCGCGCGTGTGTGTGTGTGTGTTAGCGCCTCATGTGGCTAAGACACATATTAAAAATGGTGCTGTTGTGCTATGAAAGCATGATTGATGGACTCTGATTCCAACTTACATTTCCTTTGTGCATTAACTATCTTTGCTATCGACAATAATATCACTGTCCATCAAAAAATCTATTTTCTTCACAAAGTTCCCTTTTTTATCTATGAAACCCACACCCCCCAAAAAAAACTCATAGTGAAGCTACTTACTCACCCACCTCTAAATTATTATTTGACGTGTTTTTCCGGCACTAAAGTATCAAAAATGTTCTGTACGAGATTTCTGTGTGCTCAAAAAAAAAAAAAAAAAACGCCACTGGAGCGATGTCCACTTTGTTGAAATAGAAACGCACCTCGATTCCAAGACAAGATGACACATCAACGTATATAGACATAAAAAAAATATATGTAGTTATAATTATTAACAAAACTTTCGGGATTTCTGTCTATGGCATTATATCGAGTCTAGCATATTGATAAACACATTACTTACTTATTGACATAAAAAAATTACGATCCTCACGTACTATTTGATAGGTTCTTTTCAATTTGATGTTGTAAAAACAGTATAGTTTTTGATGTGGCAGAACCTAATCTAGAAGACGAATTGTCTACAAGGCGAACGGAGATTCTAGAAAGCAATTAAAAGTAAAAGGAGACACTCAATGGCTAACAGATATAAAATGCAAAAAGAGAAACTTTAGAAATTACATAGAGATGCTTAACACCTAAAAGAATCAAAAGAAAGCAGAGAAGATAGAAAGCTGCTTACGACTAGAATTAAAAAGTACACAGCAACCAAGATAAAAATACATAATTTTTAATGTGCTTTGGCATCAGCTAACAGAAACTCTAGACTAAGCCATGTAGGCAGTGGTGGTATCCTACCGGTTTGCGCGAACCGATTCTTAAAATTATAAAATCTTAGCGAACAGGCTGTTGGATTATCCGGAAATAATCTTATATATTAATAGCCGATGGTTTAGGTAAAATGTTAGTTACGCTACGCTCGCCGCGCCAAGTAAAACTCTAATAGAAACATTCCCTATACTGTATTGAAGTAAAACATATGGCAAATCTTCTAGTCATAAATTTGATAGTTCATCCATTAAGTCTTTGGGATTGTAGTGATTCAGATTGAATGTAGCTAAGAAACCATAGCATAGCTGATGACACTAAAGTAAAAAAAAAAGACATCATACTTCTGAAGAGAAATATGATGAGAACAGAATTTCAATCTGGAAATATTTTAATAAATGAATGTTTTCCACTAAATTATCAAAATGTTTTAATTCTTTTTGATACTACAAAGTGATCTGTTTCCATTCTCAGATTGAAAAGAAAATAGGTTTCTAAAGATTATTGGCTTTATAGAACCGGTTCCTACTGTGGTTATCTATAGCTAACTTCTTCTTTACGTGCCGTGACCCCGCAGGAGGTAGACGATTATGGCTCTTCACAACTTCTTGTCCTTTGTAGCGCTTAATAAATTTTCTTATAACAGAATATATTTTCTTATAACTAAACCCTGTTCCGTCATGCTCACTACGTATGTTTTACTCAAATTATATGCTCAGAAATTTGAAATGTTTCTTCTTGATGTTAAGTATAAGTTTCCTTTTTGTTTCCATTTTCTCTAAAACGTCGTCGTTCGGTTTATGATATCAGTTTAGAGCTATTTTTCATATTCTGAGCGACGTTTTTCTATTTCTTAGTATTCTGCTTAGCTTTTGGAATACACCTTGGCTATCCCAATATGCCTTTGGATTTTAGTGACGCATTATCCAAAACACTTTGCAGATATTTACATTTTAGTACTTGTTTTTTTTTTTTTTTTTTAAGCTTATCACCCCAAGCAAGGCTGGAAGCCACTAGCATGCAAGGGGTTACAGAAGGTTTGGAGGAAGAGCAGATAGGAGTGGTAAAGGAGAGGATGTGGAGAAAGATAGTGGATCGATCAAGGCAAGGGGGTTACAGAAGATTTGGAGCGAGAGCAGATAGGAATGAAAGGTGAAAGGATGTGGGGAAGAGAAGTGGATAGATCAAGGCAACTGGAGATGTCGATTGACGTTACACTTAAATAGTTGGAGATTGTATTTGTCATGGTAACAGGAATAAGGAAGGGAGTCTTACAGGAGAGATATGCGAGACATGAAGCTATTGGAGTAGAAGAGACGTCTACATCTAACAGTTTCAACGGTGAATGGTATCTCTGATTTGCAATTTTCCCTTTGGGATGATCATTTTGCTAACAACCATGCATTCTGTCTTCTTGCAGTTGATGTTTAATCCTTTCTTTTCGCTTTACTTCATCACCTTCTGTAGAAGTTTTTGTAGTTTTCTTTCCGTGTTTGTTATTTACACTGCGTCATCTGCATGTGCTATGTTGTAACGAATATGGCCGCCAACAATGAACCCTGGTAGGACTTCTAATTTTTCCAGAATCGCCTTGCTGTAGGTTGGTTAAGTCTGGTGAGAAGACAGATTCTTGTCTTACACCCCTTTCTCCCAAATGTGTCAATGTTGCTGAGCAGTCCTAACAGATCTTTGTAGATTATTTTACCGAACGCCTTTGCATAATCTATAAAACATAGGTTCAAGTATTTTTGCATTTCGCTTTCTGATAACATTCTGAACATAAATATTGCTTTTCTTAGTCCAGTGTCGTTGACGAACCGGCGCTGATCCAGTCATTTTCCGGTCTGATTCTGCTGAGCGCTCTAGCTAACAGAGACTCTAAAATACAAATAAAGAGATTCGTTCTGTAATAGGCGCAATGTTTTATGCGTTTTAATAATTGAATTACAAAGACAGTATTTAAATAATTTACAACGCACATGTGAGTCATTTAGAAAATCGTTCTTATGTATCTGGGATTATTTTCAAACAACCTTTAATTTGGTCATCATCAACTACAGTAGTTGAAAGTTCACGTTCAAAATTCACACATCCGCACTTAGTTACTTAAGGACAGTACGATTATCAGTGAGACCATTTCCATAAAATTGCCACATATTTTTTATGTTTGTACGGTGAGCTCTTTTTAGAAATAAAAGAACTTTAAATGATAGAAATGCTTCTTATGTTTCACACACACACACACACACACACACACACGCACACACACACACACACACACACACACACACACACACACACACACATTCGACTGAAACAAAGTACGTAACGTTTTTCAATCGATGGGTTTGGAACACAAGGTTGCATTTCGCACGCCACAAATCTATGGTATATGTATATGTGCGTGTGCATGTGTGTGTATGTGTGTGTTCGTGTTTAAGGCGCGATGAACTTCCGCGCAGTTTTCGAAGTATGAACCCCTGGAATCGAACAGCCAGATGGCCCGCGCATATGATTTGATTATAGTGGTGGAAGTATTGTGCAGAACCCTCCAGACGTTTTGGAGGAACAGAGTAGAGAGAACGTATGCACATATAATGTCACATGTTCCCCAAACGACCTCAGAGTTTTGAATTCAGAGTTGTCCTGAATATATATATATATATATATATATATATATATATATATGCTCTGTTTTTACATTGATCCCACACAAATTATCCATACGGATTACCAAATAATATCATTATGTATATATATATAATTGATAATAGTAGCCATTGGTTCATACCAACGGCTTCCCATACTTAACACTTCTCGTTTTCACTGTCACGTGATCATGTGTGATGTCATGAGCCGCGGTGCGATTTTCGATTCCAGCGTCTCGTATGCACGATTTTGTTGTTGCTTGGAAATCTTCCATGCATACAAAAACAGACTATCATTATTGTTATGTTCGTGTATTGTTTAATTTATTGTAATGTAATTGTCATCTTTGATGATGGCTTATGTAAGCCGAAAGCTTAGATACGTGTGTATCCGTTGTATTATTTTACTTTTTAACAGTCTTCAAAGCGAAAGATAACAGAATAGAAAACCCAAAATCTACACTCGTCCAACCAGGAGCACTGTTACCAGAATTTTACATTAAATGCTAGGTTATAAAACACACACACACACACACACACAAATATATATATATATATATATATATATATATATATATATATATAGAGAGAGAGAGAGAGAGAGAGAGAGTGAAAGAGAAAAAAGAGAGAAACAGAAAGAGAGAGAGAGAGAGAGAGAGAGAGATAGAGAGAGAGAGAAAAAAATATATGCTGAATTGGAGGAGACAAAAAATAAATCCGAATTCAATAAGTGATTTTCTGGCGCGAATTTATCTTTCGGCGAAAAGAACCAACGAGACTGGGCAAAATGGTACGAGGTTAAAAGACCCGCCACGATTGGCGCAAAGAAATTGGACCGGGTTAATTGGAAGAGTTAAAGGCCTAAGAAACATCAGGTGACATTTGACGGCGTGCTGGCAGAAAGAAGGGGTCGAGGTCTGATTCGGCGTGGAGCAAAAACGCAAAAAAAAAATAAAAAGAATAATAAAAAGAAAAAATTCGTAGGCTTGCGTATTCAAGTTTAAATGAGGAAGTCTATTTGTAAGTGCCTCGTAAGAAATCTATTTAGTGAGTTGGTTAATAGACGAAGTCTGGCAGCTTTTCCTGTCGCACTTGAGTTCATTGCAAGGAAAAGGCAGAAGGAAAATTGTAGAAGCTGAAATGATGATGTTTTGATTGCGTTCGTCCGAGGGCTGTCCACTAACGAGTTCTGGTCATCCTTTGCTCAGCTTGAAGAATGCGGCAAATGGTGGTCCATTTCTCTACGTTCTTTAGTTTATTGAATGACTAATAGGCAATGAAATTGTCTATAGTTGCACCACTACGAGTTGTACGTTTCCTTCTAAAGATGGAAGGGTGTGCGAAAACACATGAAGAAAATCTGTTTAATGGCTGAAGTAGTTTATTTTTTCTACTGGTTTATTGTGTCGTAAATAGGAAAGGTTGATACACATAAAGAAAGTAAGAGATAGTTTCCGGAGAATAATACAGTACACGGTTGAAAACACAGATTAATGTAATAAACAGTTAATCGTTAATTTCTCGGTATTTACTCGAGACCTCCCATAAGGCGAGATGTGGCACAAGGCCGGTTTTTAAAGTGGAGCGTTCCGAGCCAGTTGACTAGAGTAAACGTTTCCTTTCCGCCCTGAGGCAGAGAGTCGACAAGCAGAGTTAACTGTAATAGTTAACTCCTTGGTATTTACCTAAGACCTCCCCCACAAGGTTGGATGTGGCACAAGGCCGTTTTTTTAAGTGGGGCGTTCCGAGCTCGTAAGCTCAGGCTAAAATTGCCTGTAGACCCGTATACACGGGGTCGGGTAGCTGTCTACCTACCCAGATGGGATTCTGCCCTTCGGCATAGCCTCGTCTGGGTTCCTCTTCGCCTGGAAGAAGCAGAGGTAACTGTCATAGTTAACTCCTTTCGCCCAGTAAGAGAGAGTGCTGATTAAATAGTCTTAGATTAGCCCATATTGTGGGGGTGCTCAGCTACTCCACAACACGGATACAGTCGTGCCCACATAAGAATACAGATCAAATTTTGTGAATAACACAAAAATAGAAAGAGGAGTTTCTTACCAGATTTTATTAACCAACACAGAAAGACGACACTAAGAGAACTAGATATCCTACCAGGATTTAATATTGATAGACAACATTTTGACAACATAATTTAATCACAAGAGATAACGTTTTCTGTTTGCATGGCTAATATGAAATTCCAGGAAAACAACATTCTACGTCTCCATGGGCTAACGTTTTGCACTGACAAGAACCGGAAACATCCAATCAGTTGACGACATTCAATCAGTTACTATTTCTACTGATAGGAAAATTCGTTCACCATGACGTGCCAGAAGAGTTTTCTGATCGGAATTCATTTTGCACATTAATAAATCTACCATTCGTCTGTGTATTGAATACTTCTGGCATATTTGGTCTGGTGCTCCCGCTATATATCTTGAGATTCCAAAAAGGGCCTATAATATAATCGATCCTGACCTGAGTTATTTTCTCACCGACATGATGTGCTTCCCCCAGCCTTTTCTACAAATATTTTCATGACAGCTGCGCTGATGAGCTTTTTTTCTAGTCTTCATAAATTTAACCGTGCTATTTGATTGCCAACTAGGTCTCACCATTTTACTGTTGAACTAAGTAGATGAAACCGCCACTTCTATTCTAAAGTTTTCTTCTCTCCCATTTCACACCAATGAAAATCCATTCCGATTTCTTGCTTTCCTGATGACTAGAATCTTCACAAATTTAAATGGAACATCAATCGCCATCCTCTGTCTTCTTGAAACCTGTTCCTTTATTGTCCATTCCTCACTTCTCTTCACTCCCTGAAACCCGGTTTATCCTAGTGGCATTATCGCCTTGGTTGGGGTGAAATGATGAAAAAAAGAAAAAGAAAAGAAAAAGAAAGATACGTAGAAGGTATTGTGTTCATGAGAAACTCTAAGAAAATTAAAATAACTCTTTTTTAAGGGAGTAATGGAAAGAGAGAAGAAAAGACTAACTACTAACTGTAACAAGTCAGTATGCATGGTTGCCAGCAAAATAGACAGACGGCGATATGAGGTATGAGTTTCTTTTAATATTGTTCATCCATAAAGGCCAAAGAGCCACTTAAGTAGAGGGTTACTAAATGAGCCTTTTGTATAAACGTAAGAGGAGACAGTAAGATGAGCATATTATAAGGATATGTAGGAAAGAGAACGGTTGACCCTAGACCTGAAGTTATCGAGGAAGTACTCTTCTGGGACTCTTTCCATAAAGTAGTAGATCCTGGGAAGAAGCTTTCTAATCGGAACTTCCCACTTATCAATGAGATATGAAAAGAATGAAGGTGATTCGGCCCCTGTTTATGTAACATGGTGGATTTTAACGGTAAACGCCTGAACTAATGAATATAGCTCCTTAGAATATTTTCGATAGAAATGGCGATAGATTAGCATCTAAACGTAACGTCTACAGAAATACGAGTATACCCTAAAAATAACGCTAGAAGAAATAAAAATATGTCGGATTAAAAAATAAAAACCATTAATACTTTAAGAATCGTTTTCTTTCCATTTTGGATACGAAACTGTGAAGACAGGCGTTTCAGGTAAACATCTGAACGAGTAAGTGTGGGCAGAATTGAACCATACGTTATTGTGGCGCTCTTTCTAGTCGAGTGGTAAAATGTCTTAAATGTCTTTAAATAAATTGTCGGACTATGTCCAATTCAAAAATATATGACGTCATTTGTTTATATTTGATACGCTAGAGCAGATATGAATAGATGAGATTCATGGAAGATTTAAGTTTAAAGATAGTAAAATCGACCTTGCTAACCAGACGCTTCTCTGTGACCGAACGGTTAAGGCACATCACGCGAAATGATGGTTCCGTATAGGATACAGGTTCGATTCCTGTCGGAGAACGAAAATTTTCTATGAAAATTTCTCGGACATTCAGGCCGGTAAATGTTATTTAATACTGTTTATTATAAAACAAAATACATAAAAATTGTTTATTATAAAACAAAATTATAAAAGCTTAAATACTTGTATCTATAAAAAGAACGTTAAACATATTATAAATGTCTTTAAATAAATTGTCGGACTATGTCCAATTCAATATATATATATATATATATATATATATATATATATATATATATATATATATATATATATATATACACACATAAACAAATGTTTGGAGGTACAAAATCTGTAAACTGTATTAAAAACAAGGAATTTATTAATGGTAATAGTCCCTAAGGCCTTTTCATCCAACATCTCATCAGGAGAAAATCGTTGGAAAAAATTGTAAATGAAACGAAAAGAACAGCAATTGAAGAGCAAAAAAACAAAACAAAAAAAATAGGTGGGAAAAACGCTAGAATCAATAACAGATAAGTATATATACTTATAACGAGGGGAGGGGAAATTGAGTGTAAATAATTAGCGAGGGACAGTTAAAATGAAATATCCCCCAACAAATTAAGGGACTTCACAAAATATCCTTCTGCCGGCAAGGAGGTTTCCGTAATCCTATCCAGATTGATTCCAAAATTTTCAAATGACTATTGGAACCAGCTATGCGAATAACTTTGAGCCACTCTTTCGTATACGACTTGGCATAGGCTATATTCTCTACTAGGTGTTGAGCAATAGCCGATTCCATATTTGTAGAGGGAAGATAATTTTGCCAAGTCGTATTTTAGAAGACTGTATAATTAATTGGTACTTATATGTTATTGATTCTAGCGTCCCGCAACCCGTTTTTTTTGCTCTTCAATTTCGTTGCTGTTCTTTCGTTTCATTTATCAATTTTTTCCAACGATTTTCTCCTGATAAGATGTTGGACGAAAGGGCCTTAGGGACTATTAATATTAATAAATTCCTTGTTTTTAAAACAGTATATATATATATATATATATATATATATATATATATATATATATATATATATATATATATCGGATTGATGTTATATTCAGTAACTCTACTCCAGAGTTTTGTTGATAAAACTTCTGTTCATTCGTCAGTAGGTGTTTTATATTGAGTTAAAAAATAATTCATGCGACTTTTTTAGCGTTGTCATGTAGATTTTTCTTTCTCTTGGTGTTTGTGTGTGTATGTGTATACGGGTGTGTATGTGTGCAGACGCGCGTTTATTTACGCATGTGCGTGTACGTCTCTACGTGTGCGTATGTCCATATGTGTAGGATGTTGCGGTTACATATATATATATATATATATATATATGTGTGTGTGTGTGTGTGTGTGTGTGTGTGTGTGTGTGTGTGTGTGTGTGAATGAAAGCAAAGGCAAGAGGTAAACCTATTTTTCACAATGTGTTACGTTCCCTGAGGAACTTAATTAAGGTAAATGTAGAAGTTTACTGAGAAACCTGCATTTATATACACAGAAACATTTATCGCGAGAGAAAAATAACTTAAAGCGTTCCAGTTTTCATTTGAGAGCATTCTAAAATATATTTGAAAAATTCTTGAAAGTATAAAAAAAAATGGATTCGAAAATCTAGGAAACTATGGAAGATGCTAAGTGATGTACATTTAACGTTTCTCAACGAAAAAGATTTAATGTTGTCGTCATTATTATTATTATTATTATTATTATTATTATTATTATTATTATTATTATTATCGTTATTTTTCGAACAAAAGGAACGAGAGAAATTGTATATTATTTTTTTTAATTATACATAAATATGTTCGCTTGATAGAGGAGCGACTCACATACGGTTGACAGGAAATTAGCCAAAATTCTGAAGCTACAGTACACTACAACTAGTGCTACACATAAACAAATTCAGATTTATTAATAGATGTGAATATAGATTTAAAAACGAAATGCATGATCAGCTTAGATACATCATACAATCATTGTATAAGAATGTTCCTATAAACGAATGCATAAATCTACTCAAGTTACGTTTAACAAAATCAAAAATAAAATTACTCATCCCCACATATGTTTCTAAATCACTAATCAGCGAAATTCACCAAAATTCGGTTCAGCCTGTCGCTCTTTAGAGTCTCTAGACAGTGGAACAAATACAAGGTGTAAACTGCTTGTATCTGGATAGAAAACGTATTGAGTAAATAGACAAAAATAGAAAAGGGTGTAAAACTATGTCTTCTCTTCAGATCAGTTCGACCGCTACATCGAGGCTGTCCTATGGAAGATGGGGACCATACCAGGATTTATTATCGGTGAGCCTAAGCTTAACAATATAAGACACGGAGATGAGACGGCGTTGATGGCAGACACAGAAACAAAACTACAGGAGCTGCTGAACAAAGTAGTAAAGGAAAGCGGCACAAAACGGATTTGCCATCAACTTGTAAAAATAGATGGCTGTCAACAGGAGAAAAAGCCCAAATGAGAACTACCAATTGGAGATGTCAGTATCAGACACATACGAACATTTTAAATATCTGGGAAGTGGTTTAACAGAGGATAAAACACGTGACACCGAAATCCGAAGGTTAGTGAAAAAGCTTGCGTTATTGAAAATGCTTTTCACAAGATAAACAAATATTAAGAAACAGGGAAATTTCGTTTGAAACAACGAAAGGTGTGTTGTGTTGCCATATGTCATCTATCTTCTTATATGGTCGGGAAAGCTGGACAACACCCCCCCCTAGATGAAGAAGAAACTGAAGGTAAGAGAAATGTCGTTCTCCAGAAGTGTTACATAGCCCCTTGGTTGGGGTGGTCTTGTCTCGTCTCCTCTTGGCCGGTGCTCGCTGATTGTTTTAGTTAGCAATGAATGACATCAAACACGGAGAATTTAACTTATCTAGTTTTATTATTCACTTTGATATAAGCATTTTATAACAATCCAGTGGGTTCGTCCCCCCACTACCACCACCACCACCATCAGGGAGCCTTTCCAGACACGAAAGTGAACACATAAACATTGCTTGTCGCATAAGAACCAACTCTTGAAAAAAACATTCTCAAGCTGTCATTCCCAAGCTAGCTCAGCCAATCAGAAGCGACTCCCTTGTTATGGCTTCTATCTGGCCTCGAAGGTCAACCTCCGTAAGTCGGAGCCAATATACACTTCCAGTAAAAAGTAATAGTCTGCTAAACTAGTATTTAACAGAAGAACAGTGAGAATTTCATTGACGGAGCGGGTAAGGAATTTGGAAATCTTGGAGAAAATGGTAACAAAAAGAACACTTGTTTTCAGAATCAGAAGGAGACGGATGATATTTCTTGGACACCTGATGAGGAAAGAGGAAAGCATAATTATGAGAGGCTATATCGAGGGCAAGAGAGATGGGTGAAGGCAGTGAGCCACCTACATGACGAGCTTGTGAATGGATGGCGGCACGACGAGCGGGAGCAAAGGGAGAAACGCTGTTAAGGGTCACAAGTGATTGAAAGTCGTAGAGACTGATGATCACCCACGTTCTGAAGAGACACAGCACATTGATTAAATAAAGGAGAAAAAGAAGCTGAAGAAGAAACTGGTCTTCCAAATGTTACCTCCAAATTCCTTTTTATTTAGGTACAGAGATGATATTCTACATCCGAAACCGAAACTAATAATGCATTGGCTTTCTAGATATTATGCTAACTGGAACTAATTAGAACTTCAAAGTAAAAAGAATACAGAGGATATACCAACAAGGATGGCCTCATAAATAAGCATAGTAATATTTTTGTTTAAGAGCGCTAGGAATCTGCATCCGCACAATATCTAAATGAAGAAGAAATATATACTGAAAATACTTTTAAAAACCTCCCTTCCCTTTATTATTTCATGTCCACTGCTAAAAGAAAAGACTACGGAATGTATGATTGCAAAAATTAATATTATTAATAACAGTAGCAATAATAATAATAATAATAATAATAATAAATTCGATAAAAAAAAAACCCTGTAATATTATCACCAACTCCAGATCTTACTGCTTTTGGCGCTACAGAATCACAAACAAAGAACTATACAAAATGCAGAAACTATATCACATGAAGACTACAAACGTCAGTAACAATTAACTAACCATAAGACTGTGCCCCCGGGAGCCAGGACTACTATCACCAAGCCGCGCCAACTGGAGCATTAGAAGCCGGTTCAATGATATATAAACGATATATTAGGAGGATTTGATAAATATAATTAAGTGATTCATCGAGTCTGAAACCTCAACATAATGCAGAAAGCACTGGACGGCCGTTTCGTCCTATATTTGGGACTCATCAGCAGTGCGCATCCACTACTGAGAATTGAAACCCTCTCAGTTATGTTGTCAAGCAAATATCATACCAACTGTTCCAACAGGCCTCGGTGACGAAGAGGTGACAAATCAGACTCAATATAGCGCCGCTCGCTCACAAATTCCGTGGTGGAACCCAACTAAGATTCTCTCTAACCATAAGACTGTTCCCCCCGGGAGCCACGACTACTATCACTATCGGTAGTGGATGCGCACTGCTGATGAGTCCCAAATATAGGACGAAATGGCCGTCCAGTGCTTTCTGCATTCTGTTGAGATTTCAGACTCGATGAATCACTTAATTATATTTATCAAATCCTCCTAATATATCGTTTATATATATATATATGTATATATATATATGTCAATTATGTGGTGCGTGTTCAATTTATATAACGTAAATCATTCATACGAAAAACAAATAATGAAGTTAATTATATGGCAAGAATCACTCTCGCAAACAATATTTAATAATAAAATAAAATCAACATCGAATCCGTTAATGAATGGTATGATCCTTGTTTATAAATTCCGGTTTTATCAGGTCTCATTTTTGCTACTATAATAATAAGACCTGATAAAACCGGAATTTATAAACAAGGATCATACCATTCATTAACGGATTCGAAGTTGATTGTATTTTATTATCAAATATTGTTTGCGAGAGGGATTCTTGCCATATAATTAACTTCATTATTTGTTTTTCGTATGAATGATTTACGTTATATATATATATATATATATATATATATATATATATATACGAGGTCTGATGAAAAAGAGTCAGGATTGTTGCTATGTTAACGGAGGAAAAGTACGCAGAGTAAAGATGTATGACACATATTGACCTTGAACTGTGTTCCTCATACACACTTCAATTCTCTGGTTTATAGCAGTGTTTGGAAAGAATGTTTGTAGAGTGAGGTTGTCTCATAACATCATAGAGATCCCATCAATGACCAGGGCTTGAGGCTGCATATTTACAATATTCCCAAGGTTTAACAACCACCATATTCACCAGATCTTGCTCCTTGTGAATTTTTCCCAAATCAAATCCCACTTTCAAGATGAGAAAATCCAAGAGAATGCGATGAGGCAGCTGCTGACTAAGGGAATTCCAGGAATGCTGCCATTAATGTCCACGGCGCTAGCTAATGTGTACGGGTTTAGAAGAGTAGTACTTCGAAGGAGATTAAATGCTGAATTGATAAGACTTGTAGTTTTCTTTATTCTGGCTCCAGTCCCGGCACATTTTGATTAGACCTATTATATATATATATATATATATATATATATATATATGTATATGTGTGTGTGTGCGTGTGTGTGTGGTGTGGGTGTATGTGTGGGTGTGGTGTGTTTATATTTTATATTGATGCTATTATATAGATAATAGAGGCATATATATGGATATATATATATATATATATATATATATATATATATATATATATATATATATATATATATATATATACAGTGTAACCCGGATATTAGAGAACCGGATATGAGAGAAACCCGGATATAAGAGATATTTTCTCTGGTCCCAAATTAGAGCCTGTGTTAATGTATATATAACAGATCAAACCCGGATTTAAGAGAAACCCGGATATAAGAGACTTCTTATCCGGTTCCGACAACTCTCTTATATCCGGGTCACACTATATATATATATATATATATGTATATATATATATATATATATATATATATATATATATATATATATATATATATATATAAATAAAAGAGAAACTGCAAACGTCTTTAGTTATAATGTAGATTTTTTAATATATATATATATATATATATTATATTATTTTCCATATATTTGCTACACGTGTTTCCAGTTTTGCGACCTTCATCAGGCAAAGAGTGGTAAGTTCCACATTATTAAAACGAATTAATTTGTTTT
>OZ038497.1:74740756-74838256 GCA_964036315.1 Acanthosepion esculentum | reverse complement strand
ACCTACTTCACGCCGCTGGCGAGTATTGTATTTTGTTGATGTTATAAAGATTACCATTTCATTTTCAATCTCCGTTTTGGTTATTCATCATTCTGTAACCTTTTCTTGCTTACAACAGGAATCACAGAGCTAGCACTTAAGCATGAATTCGAAGGCAATCTACTTGGCCTAATATCTCGGCTTTTTGTTAAGTCGGCGTCGTTTAAAGAGAAAATAACATTTAGTGGGGTGGGACTAGAACCCTCCTTTTCCTGCACAAAACGGTTTAGGAGGTCAGATAGAGAAGCAAAGAAATAAATATTTACTTACCCAGTTAAGGGCTGTCAATCACCATCTCCTGTATTTCCCCTCCTGGGTATGACGATAAACTACATTCGCGTCCTGGGTAAGACGATAAACTACGTCCAGCAGCAAGGCCTCTGATCAAAAGGTTTTGTGGGGCGTGGAAACACCTCTTAATTGCTGGTGTTCCCAGGTCCACTCTTACCCGGGGTGGTAGCACCTGTTACTGGGGTCAAAACATTATAAAAGTGTGAAAATAGATTTTAATACCAGACATACTCTGTAAAAAATTATTACCAGCAATAAATTTTTGAGGAAAAAATACCAGCAATACATTTAAAAAAAAAAAAATTACCAGCAATAATTTTTTGAAAAAAAAAAAATTACCAGCAATAAAAAATGTCGGCATTAACCAATGTCTTGTCTCTTACACAGTAGCAAACCGCCCACATTTCCCCCGTATTCCATCGGTGAGAAGTAAGTTCCACTCAAGCAGCTTCTTCCCGACAAACACTGCCGTGTGGAACCAACTCTCAAGAGGATGTTTCCCCGGTCATGACACTCTTAACCTGTTCAAGGTTAGGGTTAACCGTTATCTTCCACACAAATCTCCTCCAAATTTAACCCTCTACCTCGAGTTAGGTCCGGGCCTTGTAAAGGGTGGAACTTACTGTAAAAAAAGAAAAAAAAAGAAAGAAATTTCAACTATCTCTGATGCTACCTACACGTACCCTTTTTGTTTCCATTTTCTCTAAAACTTCGCCTTTTTCTCTCCATGGTTTTTCTCAGTATTATCTGTAGAACAACATTTCTGTTGCGTTAGACCCCTTCTTTCATTTTTGAGGAGATTGTTCTGCATTCACTGTCATATAGGAGGATTGATAATCCATAAGTTAAGCAATCTTTTCTTTAGAAAAGCATCTTCGGATTTCGGCGTCGCGTTTCAAACATCTGTTAAAATGATTTCCAGATATTTAGATTTTTATACATTTTCATATAAATATTGGGCTGTTTTTTTTTGGTGGCAGCCACAAATTCTGTCTTTTTTTACATTTGATGTTTAGTCCTTTCTTCTAGCTTTTTTTATTATATTCTGAAGCAGTTTATATCGTCTCCTTTCTGTGTCTACTATCAACACTGTGTCATCTGCATATCTTATGTTGTTAAAAATGTGGCCGCTAATAAATGCTTGTAATTCTCTCAGAATCGCCTTACTTGTCTCACACCTTTTTTGTTTTTGCTTATTTACTTAATTCATTTGTCATCTATATGCAGGCAGTTTGCTCCTAGTTTAAGTTCTGGGTTATTCTGATATCCTTGCCAAATATGTGATTGTTACCTAGCAATTTCAGCAATTTCATTCTTTATTTACTTATTTGCAAAAAAAAAAAAAAAACCGGATGGGCTTGAAAAATATCTTCTCTTTTGCAGAGAATACAAAAAAAAAAGGAGTTCATGCACGAATGTCGGAGAAGGATGGGAAAGTGTGTTAGACCTCAGCAGGTATAATTTCGAAGGGGAAAACTTGTAATTTGAATTTGACGTAATTTTTGTGACATACTTATATATATAGGGTCGGTGCATAATTATCAGGCGTTTTTGTAGGAGAGTTATTTGTTAATAAAAATTGCTGTTTTGTTTACTTTTTGTAATAAAAATATTATTTTATTTTCAGGTCATAAAATGCGCGTCTATAATCATACGCTCCGGAATAATCATTTAAAAATGTTATTGTTGAATTGTCATGTTTCTTTTTTCATAATAATTTTGTTTAAAAACGCCTGATAATTATGCACCAATCCATATATATATATATATATATATATATATATATATATATATATATATATATATATATATATATATATATATATATATATAGTTTACGAAAAACTAGGTAATCCGTATGGGCAGACCCAAGGAGGATAAAATCCAGAGAGCTCAATGTAAATCAGAGCTAATGATTTAAATAAAAACAGACCACTTTAAGGTTCCATATAATAAATTATTTCACCACAGCCCTTTTAAAGCACAGCGGATCATCAGACTTTATTTCCAAAGTTTGAAACGAAAAATGAAAAGAAATTTACACATTTATGACGGGCAGTAATAAGTAAATTAACGAAGTGAGGGAGTGAGGGAGTGAAGGGGGTAGAGATGCAGGCAGTTTAAGTATAGTTTAAGTTCTGGGTTATTTTGATATCCTTCCCAATTATGTGATGGTCACCTAGCAGTTTCAGCAGTTTCCTTCCTTATTTACTTATTTACATGTAAATAAAATAAAACAAAAAACGGTTAGACTTGAAAAATATCTTCTCTTTTACACAGAATACAAAAAACAAACAAACAAAAAAAATAGTTTAATCTGTAAGGGATAAAAATCAATGAGAAACATTTTGTTCGTCAAAATTTTCTCTGCAAATTTGATCCACCGGGTATAGTGTTGGAAAACATCCATTAAAGACACTACTAACATTTCCAAATATTTAAATTATCAAATTTTCAACATGTCGGAAATTACATGCTGATTAGAAACTCATTTGTTTTTTTTTTCACATTTCTGGTGTTTGAAAGTAGCCGAGAACGAACGTTATAAATATTTAACTGAATTCAAATTATTTATTAACAAAATTATGTACAACCATTTCCGATTTTGAAACTTTTGCGCCAAACCAGAATAGCAGTATTAACATGTGAACCAACTCAACTTCAAACTTTGATAGCGATAAAAATAAAAAGAAAAAGAAGTGATATAAAATTAGATTTTCCATCAGATTATTCCACCCGCCACCAAAAAAAGAACCCCGACATAATTTAATAATCATAAGCAGATATACATCGATTTTTTAAAAATCTATCGTTGTCTTTCCTCTTACCGGCAAATTTTTATTTCATTCCTGCTCTTTTCCCGTTCGTTATTCCCGTCACATCAATTACAAAATTCTGTCTTTTTGTGTCTTTGGCTTTGCGCAATAAAGAAGAAAGTATAATCGTTTCTATAAATAAGAGCGAACGATTTGAAGTGTCAAATCCCTTTAAGTTATGATTAAGTAAGCGATTATGACAAATCTTCCCAAGACACCCAGCTGTCTCCAAGGTTACTTGCTCGTAATAGCAGCCCCCTCCTTATCTAATTATACACACACACACACACACACACACACACACACACACACATATATATATATATATATATATATATATATATATGCGTATGTATAATTGATCCTTGAAATGTTATATGTTAGAGGTTAGGTAAACAGGGTTGCTTTCATCTATCTATCTATCTATCTATCTATCTATCTATCTATCTATCTATCTATCTATTCGAGCGTGTGTGTGTGTGTATATATATATATATATATATATATATATATATATATATATAATATTTAATCTATAATATATATAAATATATATAAACATGTTATAAAATCACTACAAAAATAGATATTTTGTTTCAACACTTCTGTTGTCTTGTCAATTGATGGTGTTGATTGCAGAATAAAGTTTTAAAAAGGTTCAAACCAAGCCAAACTCCCCTCAATACGGGAAACATTGTAATATACAATGACCAATCAAAATACAAGTATATGATAATTCAAAAAACTTGACAACGAACCTCAGATACAATTTATTAATTCATTAATGTTAGACTAAATTAGAAATCTTTCTAACTGATTAATTTTTAATTTTACTGTAAAGTTAAAAAAAATAAAAATTACAAATTTTAAATTTAACCTTACATTTAGTTTAAAATATAAAAATATTCGAAAAAGGAACAGAGGAGACTATATATATATATATATATATATATATATATATATATATATATATATATAATTTATTTATTGTATTAATCAAAAGCCAAATATTCAGTTAGAGCAAACGCTAATCTAAGGAAATTCAAACATCGTAACAACTTAGATACAATTGAAGAGATCTGAATTCAGATGATGTGGGCAGGGGAAGAAGTTTTACAAATGACAAGACAGACACAATCACATCATAATACACAAACACGTAAATATATTTAGATATCACGCATTATGAAATCCGACAACTACTTTAAGACATTTTTTATGTTTATACATAATAGATAGATACACATATATAAGTAAATATTTTTTATAGATAAAATATTTAAGTAAATGCTCTGCTTATAATAACCAGTATTAACGACATTTACCGGCCTGAATGTTCGAGAAATTTTCAAAGAAAATATTCGTTCTCCGACAGGAATCGAATCTGTATCCTACATGGAACCGTCATTTAGCCTGACGTGCTTTACCGATTTAGCCACAGAGGAACGTTTCGGTTAGCAAGGTCGGTTTTACTATTTTTAAACGATTTTCCATGATTTTCTCACGTACATTCCTATCTGCTCGATGCGTATTCAAATGTAAACAAATGACGTTACAAATTATGAAATAGACAAAGTCCGACAATTATTTTAAGACATTTTTTATGTTTATAGATTCTTTTTATAGATACAAATATTTAAGCAAATGCTCTATTTATAATAAACAGTATTAACTACATTTACCGGCTTGAATATCCGAGAAATTTTCATAGAGATATGAATATACGAGAAAAAATCATGGAGAATTGTAGTTTAAAAAAAAGTAAAATCGAGCTTGCTAACCGAAACGTTCCTCTGTAGCTAAATCGGTAAAGCACGTCAGGCTACAACCGATATCCTTCCAACTTGCAACTTGCAAGCTCGTTTTGATCATGGTAGACGTGGCCGTTGATTCCATAAAGGGAACTGTTTTAAGCGGGAACTAAGAAGACGGAAGCACCGTTTCAGCAATTGTTCAGACACGGAAGTACCGTGACGGCCATATTGTTTACGTGCGAATAAAAGAGCTTCGGCGGTCGAAACTCCGTTGGCGTTGTCACGACAGACCCTCTCCCCTTACCGTGTTGTGACAGGACCCCTCCTGACTGACGGTTGGTTTCAGTTCAAGAAGCCCTTTCGCCTCGATGCCATGTCGACACTGCTACATGTATAACTATGGAACCCTGTACACCCCATTTTACTAGATAGGCATTAGTCTTTTAATAAGAGTCAGTTCATCTTAAAATCCTTCAGATGGTTTACCCACCCTCCTCATGAGAGAAAGCCTGGTAGGGGAACAAGTTGGAATCAAGACCAGGTAGAATAGCCTGAACTTAAATACTGAAATGTCCCACTTTGCAAGACAATATTCTTAATTCAATTTTCCCTGACTTGGCCTCTCACTACACATAATTAAATTTTGTAAATAACAAGATAACCATTTCAAAAACGAAAAAGGCTGATAGCAAAAGCGAGAATAGCCATGTGTGTAGGGAAATCGAAAGCATTAAAAAGAAAGGGACAGACACAAGAATTCGAAAAGGAAATAAAACGGTGGTAAAAATGGTACTCGGCTGTTTGCGTCTTTGGAGTATTAAAATCACGCGAGAGTATCGTTCCACTGTCGACATTAAAGCCATTTTGTAAATAATATGATTGAAAATTGCGACAAAACATACGATATAGGAAGCATATCAAAAGAGTTTCTGAGTGAAAATAAGTAAATGTGGATGTTAGAATTCATGAACATGTTGCAATTTCTTTTTAGTTTTGGTTTGCATTTTCCACCGTTTCAGTCATTATAAAGAACAAATCTGTGTGGTCGGAAAGATTCCTTTTGTCTACATACGTATATCATTTTGATGCGGGATTGCTCCCAATAGCAGTTTCACATGACATCACCGTAGATTATTTTAAAAACTTCAGTATCTCAAAGAATACCAGAATGTAGCCAAAGGACTTCTGCCTAATATTTTTAGGATATTACATCGAAAACGTGCGATTTTGGCATGTTTAGGATGTAATATCCTAAAATAAATAATATTGCTTTACTTTGTATTGAACCATGTTTTAAATTAAATGTCACGAACGTTGAAATTGTACTTTATTTGTTCTCATTTTATCTGGACACACACACACACACACACACACACACACACACACATACATATATATATATATATATATACATACATACATGTCTCTCTCTCTCTCTCTCTATATATATATATATATATATATATATATATATATATAATGGGAATCCGTTTATCTTACAAGGTAAAGTAGCGGTGGTAGCACCTGTCAGGGTCCCAGCTATGGGCAAATAGTTAAAACCCAAACTTGGGTCAAAATAGTATGAAAGTGTACAAACAGGTTTTAATAATAGGTTTTTGAAGGAAAACTTATTACCAGCAATACATTTTTGAGGAAAAAAATTATTAGCAGCAATCCATTTTTGGAAAAAATATTACCAGTAATAAAAATGTTGTCCGCATTAAATAACTCATTGAGGTTGATATGCCGTAAAACAAACCAAACCAAAACGAAAACGTAATGAAGGAAATCAGGAAGAAAGAACTAAACACCAATTGCAAGACAGAATATATGGTTGTCAGCAAAAGGAATATTTCGCCATACACATTACAAATTGAAGATGCCAAAATCATACAAGTAAAACGATTTAAATATCTGGGAATAATTTTAACAGAGAGCGGAAAGTGAGACACCGAAATCCGGATTGCGAATCAGTGTACTGTTATTAGAGAAAGAAAAAAAAATACTTCAGAAGTGGAATGTATAGATCGGAGAACTTTTCTACAACGAAAGAGAACAACCGGCGATACACAGAAATTTCGAAGGGCCAGAATGATTAAAATCTGAAGTTGAATCAGCAATGGCCAAATTGAATAGAAGCAAAGCATCAGCAGCAGCCGCAGATGCAATTGAATAGAGATGCAGGTCGCCTTGGATGATTGCGGTATTAATAAGATTACAGATATAATAAATAAAATATACAACAGTGGTGATATACCGGGAAACCTAAGTAGATCCATTTTCATAGCACTTCCTAAGAAGCCAGATGCAAAAGAATATGAGCTCTATTGGACAATCAGCCTAATGAACTATATAACTAAACATGATTCGAATTCTGGTGTATAGAGGGCGAAGCAGACAATGAGGCTGGAAATAGGACAATAATAGAGTGAACGGGACTGCGACAAGGAATGCGATATTTACGGTCAGAATGATATCAGAAAGAGCCACACAAATGCAGAAGAATGGGTACAAACGTTTATAGATTATGTAAAAGCGTTTGATGAAGTACAATACAAATAACTGTTGGAACAACGATGTAAGCTTTATATATTTGGGAAGTATCGGGTCTAACAGCAAAATTGTCTAAATTGTGTAACAGCGTGCGATAATTGTCCACTCTACAAAATGTTTAATATCTAAAAAACACTAATGTAATTGAGTTTCTTGTGGAATCTTCCACGACAACCAGTCTACCTTCCGCTGGAAATGCACTCTTCTTGCATCCATTGGTCGATCACCGTAAATCCGGCTTGCTGATTGGTCAGTTTCGACCAATCAGATCGCTCCCACGCGCACGATTATTCTTCGCGCCATTCTTCCTGGAGCCTCTTTGACTGTATATAAACCGTAGTAGCACGTGTCACCTCGAGCATTCCAAGAGAGATTCCAAAGAGAGCAGAGCCGAGCAATCCAGATTCGAGCAGAGCAGACCCGAGCAAACCACACCGACAACCAATTTCGACCGCTCAACACAATTACCAAAATGTAACCTTCAAGGAACTCCCGTCTTTGACTAACGCAGTCAGACGTTAAAGAACTTTCGAACATAAAACAACTTTGCTTACCCAAAGTGAACAGAACATTCACTACTCAATAAGAAAAGAACCTTATGACACTTACGCAAGTACAATCTAGAATCTACTTCTAATATGAGCTTAGATACAAATATACCAAGTTAAGGGTACGCAACTTTTCTTGACTTAAACCAATACAACACTACTTCTAACATTGAACATCCGGCAACATAAGAAAACACTATTGTAAATACCTTTCAGTTGTATATAAATGTTTGTATTATTTCAATTTATTCTTGCTTTGTTTGTTCCATATTTTTGAACTTTAATATTGTTGAGGATGAATGTAAAGAACACATCGATCTAACAACCTAAACCTTCTGATATAACATAACACATTCAATTCATCAATCAACATAATGGTAACCCCGACGTTCAACCTCCACATTCTTTTTTCCAGGTTTTCGGATATGACATTTAACCATCTTGAGACCATTTGTCGTAAAATTCACTGAAAAACCCTCAGTTATTCAGTTAGAAATAAAACAGGTTAAAACCGGTTTGTATCAGCTCCATTGTCTTTACAAATGAGCAATGATGAGAGAAAAAAAGATCATTCAGTAATTATACCAAAATTCATACTCTGGCTTCCATCTTGAAAGTCCATTTAAGAACCATCAAGAGAACAGTGAATAATTTTGAAAAAGAGGGAAAAGCAGAGTGGAAAACTGGATCACGAAGTCACAACAGAAAGAGGAATCATCATTTCATCTTAGAGCTAAAGCGATCAATTAGAAAAGATCCAACTCAATCTACAAGACGTTTGACACGCGAGAGAGGAGTTTATGTCTAAGGATCAGTGAAAAATACTTGAGGCATCTTGTTATTCCAGGACAGAAAGTCAGAAGGTTAGAGAGGGCGAAGAACATCTTAAATAAGTGATCCTGGAATAATATATATATATATATATATATATATATATATATATATATATATATGAACTTTATTTGATTCTTTCATGAGTTTTCAACCCTTAGCTATGATTAATTAATGATGAGCAAGTCATTTTCGTTTATGATAGAGTTCATCACGATTCTTCTGTTAAGCTTGAGGAGTAATTATACATTTTTATTGCTCAATGTAGAGTTCAATAGTGTTATAATAATCTCGGAGAATTCCAGTACTATATCTTTAATCATTTCGAAGATACAACGGTTTAAACTTGATCTAACAATTGAACAATTTTTCTGTTACATACTTTGAACAATAATTTGGACATCAGGTATATTAGAATAAAGCAGAACCTATACTGTCAGGAAACCACCTGCATCTAGGCAGAAAATGTTTTCAGTGAAATATACACAAATAGAAATATATTTAAGACAAGGATGTGTCTTCTCACCAGATTTATTCCACCTACACAGTGCGATGTTTCTGAGAGAATTAAAAGTCCTACCAGGACTCATTACTGGCGGCCACAATTTTAACACTATAAGAGATGCATATGATACAGTGATAATAGCAGACACATAAAATAAACTACAAGAATTCTCACAATTCAAGGTACTGAAGGAAAATTGAAAAGAAAGAACTACACATACATTTTGATAGTCATAAAAAGGAATAGCCCAACATGCAAATTACAAATTGGAGACACTAAAACAAGTAAAACAATTGAAATATCTGTGAATCTTTTTAACAGAGCACGGAAAGCGCGAAACTGAAATCCGAAGGCAAATTGTGATAGCGAAAAATGTTTTCCACAAGCCAAGCAAAGTATTAAGGCACAGGAAAATTTCGTTAGCAACAAAGTAAAGTTTACTGAACTGTTACACAATGTCAGTCCTTTTATATGATAATGAATGCTGATGAAGGAGAAACTTGGAGCAACGGAAATCTAGTTCTACAGAAGGATAGTGAGAATACCATTGACCGAACATGCGAGAAGCAATGAAGTTTTAAATAAAATGGAAACAAAAAGGACAACTGTAATTAACATCAGGAAGAGACAGTTGAAATTTCTCAGGCACATAATGAGGAAAGAGGGTTTTGAAAATTCGATACTCAGAGGACATATTGAAGACTGGAGAAAAAATAAATACGATGCATAACCGACCTAGCCACTTTGAGCAAATGGATGGCGGAACAAGGTTTTGGAGTGGCAATTTATTAAGAGCTACAAAGGTTTGGTTTGGTTTGTTTTGTTTTACGGCCTATCAACCACAATGGGTTATTTAATGCCGACAAAATTTCCTTTTTTTTCAAAAATGTATAGTTGATAATATTGTATTTAAAAAAATGTATAGTTTGGTTTGTTTTGTTTTGTGGCATATTAACCTCAATGGGTTATTTAATGCTGATAAGATTTTTATTTCTGGTAATATTTTCTTTTTTCAAATATTTATTGCTGATGCTAATTTTTTTAAAAATGTATTTCTGGTATTAAAATCTATTTTTACACTTTCATAGTGTTTTGAATCAGGTTGTGGGGTCAACTATTTGCCCATGGCTGGGACCCTAACATATGCTACCAACTCGGCTCAGGGTGGACCTGGGAACACCAGCAGTTAAGAGGTGGTTCCACGCTCCTCAAAACCTCCTGATCAGAGGCCTTGCTGTTGGACGTAGTTTATCGTCTTACCCAGGACGCGGATGCAGTTTATCGTCATACCCAGGACGCAGCTACAAAGGACAGGAAATTTTGAAGAGCCATGTTTTTCCACGCTTTGAAGGGGCATGGTGCATAGAAGAAGATTAGACAAATAATATATAAAACTTAATTTAATCTAAAAGACGATGATGTTTACGACAAAAGACGAAAGAGAAACCTATTTAAGCATTGACATACTCTCAAATTATATAGTATTTAGAAAGGTCTCTCTTTAATTGGTATCTTGGTTGGATTCTTAAATTTGTCAGGAAATTATTCTATAATTAGTGTATTCTTGCTCCAAAATAATTGATGCCAATTTTGAGCTGTTTCTTATAAATTAGCAAAGATTCTGGCTCCTAAGAATTGGTTCTTTTATGTAGTAATATAACCGTTACACACACACACACACACACACACACACACACACACACACACACACACACACACAG
Source organism: Acanthosepion esculentum (assembly GCA_964036315.1). Classification (NCBI taxonomy): domain Eukaryota; kingdom Metazoa; phylum Mollusca; class Cephalopoda; order Sepiida; family Sepiidae; genus Acanthosepion; species Acanthosepion esculentum. The sequence goes on along the minus strand of OZ038497.1, from coordinate 74,827,198 downwards.
ATATATATATATATATGTTTGCATGATAACGTGTTATAATAGGAGCGTTTATATACATTCACAGAAAGAACATATATATATGTATATATTTACCATGATCACACATACACATAAATATATATGTGTGTGTGTGTATGTATACATTAATCCCCGAATATCACACACACACACACACACACACACACACACACACACACACACACACACACACATATATATATATATATATATATATATAATAAAATTTATGAATTCTTTGTGAGAATTCTTTGTCTCTCTGAAGCTGCTGGGCGAGGAACCTGTCACCAATCATTGAATAGAAACCTCCACATGGAAAGATTTTTTTTTATCTCATAAGGACTTCGTCGGCCCAGCTCTATTCTATGGCGACCACACTCTCTTACGCGCCCCCTTACCTTACGAGTGTCATTCATTTTGATTGGAGATTGGTGGCGACCGGGAAGGGCACAGAAGCGAGCTGTCCATCAGCACCGGAACTTTCAGATACCAAACAAAATAAACAAATGATGTCCACGGTTTTGTTTCGTTTCTTTTTTTTATTTGTTCCGAATCCATAGAAATATTCGAACAACCCTCAACTTCTACGTGTGAGCGAAATTCAGCACCACGAGTTGTCACAGAATTCCGCAGATTGGTTCTCCCACCGGACGCCGCCATTGTCTTGCAGATTTCATCCACCTATCTCCATTCAAATCTATCTATCTATCTATCTATCTATCTATCTATCTATCTATCTATCTATCTATCTATCTATTCTTATCTGTCTCTATCTCTAAATCTGTTTTTATCTATGTATCTGTCTCTCTCTATATATCTCTCACTTTAGATATCCCCATCTTTCTCTCTCTCTCTCTCTCTCTCTCTCTCTCTCTCTCTCTCTATATATATATATATATATATATATATATATATATATATATGTCTAATATTTCAGTTTATTCATATTAATCCACCTATGTAAATAGATAATGATTTGGTTTTAATCTGAATTCATGCTAACCATTGTCTCATGGCTTTACGTCATCAAATGATGACACATACTTGTAAAATCTTTGGGGCCTTCATGATATTCACTAATTCCACATTATACTCATTTTAATTATTTTCCAATTTTATGAGACGACGTATGGCAAAATCTTTACGAATTTTACCGATCTTTTCAAATTTTATATTATCAGCTAGGTTACTTCATTTCCAAGATTGCAATTAAAGAACACTGCGCAAAGTATACTAAAATCAATATTTTGAACAAAAATTGAATACTGTTGTATTCATTGATAACATAGTTAAAAATATATTATTAATGAGAAATACACCTGCATGTTGTGAACACTAATATATTTTGTGCGCTGTTGCATTTATTCATGAGAAAGAGCACAGCAGCCGGAATGGAATTCTAAAGTTAATGTTACGGATAAATTACCGTCCGCCAATGTAAACCTTCCTCTTCATAACGCTCCACAGGTTTTCAGTCGAAAGCAATAAATCCGACCACTATATGAAACGGATGATTTTGAAAGGGGTTTGGCTTCTTACATCATGGTTCCTCACACGCTTTCAAAAAAGTTCATATACATCGGAGCTGTTATCTTAATATTATTCAGAAGTAGCTGTGTGTCCTCCAGTTAACAACTCTGTAAGAACAGTTTTCGCTGGTAGCATTTACCCTTCCGTTTGACTCGTTCAGGGTAACGTAGTAATTATCAATGAACTGAATGATTAGAATAGCCGGTTTTCATGTATCGATTCCATTCAAGTTTCTGTATGAATGCCTTTCAAAGGAGGCCTAATGATTAGTCTTATATATTCGGCTGTTCGGAGATTAATTACTTATTTCACAGTTATGACTGATGAGTTCGAAAGGCCGAAGCATGTTTGATCTCGTTGGTGTTTTCCACTGTGATAACTGAGGCTTTGTTTCGGGGTCATAGCTATTCTCGCCTCAATTTTCTCTACCATGGTCACTGATAGAAGCTCTATGCAGTGGTGAGACGACCACACTCTACACACTTCCCTTCCAAGCGCTGTTATACACAACGTCAATCAAAACCTCGTAGATTAACCCCGTAGAGCAGTATACCTTTTAAAATAGCATATTCGCAGCTGCTTACGTAGTAACGTTACTGCAGTGGCATTAAAAACAACTTAAAAAAATTATATTATGGTGTTTGGAAAGTATTTCCAGGCTATGAAATATGAATCGACCAAACAAGAAAGGATCAAGATAGGAAAGGGCATCTATAGTTAGTCTATAATCTCATAGCTTGGGAACCGAACACGACGTTGCAGCATCTGAAACAGTCAAGAATGCCAACCTTTCATTTTTGCATCGTATTGAAAGAGGTGATGAAAAATGGGATTTGTATCTCAAGAAAAACCGAAGAAGGGAACACCAGAACAAACACAAAAATCAGGATCGGTTCACAAAATCCTTGTTTTGTGGATAGTAGTATTGGAAACCCTACCGGGATACATCATTGACGGCCACAATCTTAACAACATAAGATACGATGATTACACAGTACTGATAGCAGAGACGAAAAAGAAATTCTAAAACCCACTACAGAAGGTAGCGAAGTAGAGCGAAAAGAATGGACTAAGCATAAATTACAAAATAAAGCAGGTGCGAAAATTCAAATATCTGGGAAGAGTTTTGACACAGAACGTTAAGTGCGACGCTGAAATCCGAAGACGCATTTCGAAAGCTAGGCAGAGTATTATGAGATAGGACGATTACTTTCGTAACAAAGAAAAGAGTACTGAGCTACTACGTGACATCTGTCCTCCTTTACAGCAGCGAATGTTGGACGGTCTCCTCAAAAATGAAGAGGAGACGCGAGGCAACGTATGTATGGTTCTGCAGAAGGATTCTAAAGAATATCATGGACGTGTGAGCGTGTGAGCAAAGATGAAGTTTTGGGGAGGGTACAAACAAGGAGGAAGCGTATATTAAACATAAAGAAGAGGCTGATGAAATTTCTGGGACACGTAATGAGAAAGGAGGGCTTGGAGAATCTGATACTCACAGGTCAAATAACGGAAAGAGACAAGGGAAAGCAACGCATGACATACCTGGCGGGCTTTAGCAAGTGGATGGCAGAACGTGGTCTGGGGGAGTTGCCAGAGGCACGAAACTTATTGAGAGCTACAATGAATAAGGGAAAGTGGAGAACCATGACCGCCTACGTTCTGAATAGACACGGCACATAATAAAAAGAAGAATATGAAAGTCAGTTGAGAATTTTATCTTACCGATTTGCGTCTCATATCTAGAGAAAAATATATTTGTGGCACAAGTTAAATGAACTGATCTTCTCGTAAAAAAAAGATAGAAGAATTTAAGGGGGGATAATTTGTGTACATTGGCATTCATTGCAATTTACTCTACCTACGGCATTTGACAGGATAACAAAATATAGATTTTGTATAATTTTAGAAAGGGGGAACCTGTTCATAATGTAAATCCAGTCTCAAATCGATTTCAGACTTCATAAACAGTTACCTGTTTTTATTTACAATTGTCAATTGTAATTGATAAATTTATGTCGCTGATGTCGTGCTTTCTCCAACTAATAAATGTACGCAGTTATCGATGACATAAGTAATAGCTGTAAATAAAAACAAAGTATAGATACATCTTTATAAACTCTGGGGACAATTTGAAACAGTGTATATATCATTGCCAGTGTTCCTCTTAAAATAATAACAAAATAAATATATTTCTGGGGAGAGAAAAATCAAATGAACGATAATCTACAAAAATCTTTGAAAAATAATAAATTTAAATAGCTTTGTATTTTGACATGATATGGAACTTTTCTTTGTTGTGAAAGAGAAGAAGTGTCGAAACCTTCAAGATGTCGAGTCGTAAATCAATGGGAAAAACATTAAGATCTTCGGACAGGAAGTATGTTTTACAGCATAGAATCTAAAAACAAATGCAAATTGCATTTATTTAAATACAATTCATCAAAATATGTAATCTCGTTCATTTTCAACGATTGCAGCCCACTCTAAAACACATATTTGATTGCTTCTTTAAAAATAATCATTTTTTTTTAGAAAATATTTGGAGGTGTTTTTCCAGTTTTTTTTTAAATTTTGAAATGTATTTCGTTTATATTTCATAATTGTTTTGTTATGCCTGATTGTTTAATGACATATCGACACCTTATGGGTCATTTAATGCAGAAATTTAATTTTCATGGGGACTTCGAAGTAATGATATATGTTATTCTGCTTTCACAATTAAATACATGGTAGCTGACACTCAGCTTTTGTGCATATAGATATTTCTGTGGACAGATGTAGTGATATGTGCATTTTATGTTGTAGTTTTGTTGAAGTTATATTTTGGAATAGAGTTTGATTTCTGTAAGAAATTGTAGGATATTATATGGATTAATGGATTAGGATATTATATGGATTAGGATATTATATGGATTAATGTCATGAAAACATTCTTTCATGTTGGTTGGTTGATTTTGTTTAGCGGCATATCGACTTCGATGAGTTATTTAATAACGGAATATAAATATTTTGAAGACAATTTTATGATTTCAACTAAATATATTTTAACGCAAGTGTATGCTTTCAATTAAAGATAAAATGTATAGTTGGCAATTCTATTATAAATAGGTATTGTTGCTAATTTCACCACAAATAGGTATTGTTGGTAACTTTTTTATAGAAAAAATGTATTGCTGATCTTGACTATAAGAATGTAATTTTATACTTTCATAGTGTGGTGTCTTTGTTTGGGGGTTCACTATTTGTCCATAGTTTGGACCCTAACAGGTGCTACCACCACGGGTCAGGGTTGACCTGGAAACAATAGCAATTAAGAGGGGTTTCCATGCTCCTCAAAATCTGCAATCTGCCGATCAGATGCCTTCCTACCGGATATTTATCACCGTACCCAGGACATCATTTCAATAGTGGCATATGAAATTGTTGTGGTAAGATCCACCTAATTTGCATAGTGGAGTACCGACGATATAAATATGGTACCGGAAGACATGGAGCGAATACAGAGATCCAACTAGAGACTCTGCCCAACTGCGACTTAGTCAACACATTCTCCAGGAACGGTCTTCCCAGAAATATACAAAAGACTATATGTAAATATTGTGTACACTTTCTTGTTCCAATACATTTTATTCTAACTACATTTTGTGTTTGCATTATTATTCCATGCATTAGTCAAGTTTCAACAATGGCGACGAAGTAGAACGAACCATACGCCGAGATTCAACAATGAGTCAAGACGCAACAGAAATGTAAACGAAACTTGTAGAAAAATTTGTAGGGTCTGGATCTGGTGAGTATGGAGAATGTGGAAGAGACTCTCATCCTAGGATTTGTTTCTCAGGATGTGTTCTTTCACTGTCGCGTTGGAGAATAACACCTATTATCATTACCAATGCAGGGCACTTTAGGCGTAATACTTTATTTTCCTAACCAAGTCGATGACAATAAACCTTACCCCTATCATCAAACCTCCATCGAGTTGGCCCATGATTTTTTCTACGAATTTTACAGTTCGGTTTACCAAACTTACAATTACTATTGCGTTTTACTTTTTGGAAAGCCCTAAAAAAATTAAACCTTTCTTTTTCTCCGCCACACCAGTATGAGTTTTTTATAGTTTTCAGTTTCCCAACGTGGTTAATAATTTGATACGACAACAATTCATAGAAATGATTAACTTTTGATTACATTTGCGCAACAGAAAACAGTTTTATCCTAATTTTATCATTCAGCAAATATCTCTTTAGATTCCAATAAATATTTTTATTTTATATATCGATAAATTCTTAAGTGGATAATAATGATAGATGCGATATAAAGAACGATTTCAATTATTTTAACAACTGATGTTTATTGTCAGTTGCTTCATTAACCCTAACACCTGGTAATCCATGAAAAATGATGTGCTTTCTGAAATCCAGCCTGACTGCTGTGAAAAATGATGTTTGGAAAAGATGCTGGACTACGTGAAAATTTGATTGAATGGGGATAATATTCTTTGGAAACAAAGTTCTTTAATCGCGTAGAAAATTAACTTGTGTTGCGTGCCGATGATTTTTTCACAGTTCCAGGACGAATAAAGCAAACATAAAATTAGAGATTTATATACAAAGTAGGCGCACAAAAATAATATTTCAGCCAGATTATTTGTATCAGAGTAAAAAGGGTATCTTTGATATGGTATTATAAGCATTGTTCTACTTAATTTGAGCTTTTACTTTAAAAATTCCTCACCATAATATTGCATCTCCACTTTTCGTCACTCCATTCCCACCACATATTGTGAAAGCTATAGTGGTAATAAAATCGCTCCATTTAATTTCTTTCATCTTTCCCCTGTAAACATAACGTATTTTTTTTTTGGTTTGGTTTGAGATGAATAAGTTGACGAAGTTGAGAGTTCTTTTTTATTACATATTTAATCATGTGAAAAGACAGTATGAATGGGCGAGAAAACACGCTTCTGTTTACTATTCCTGTCTCTCTCTACTTGCTGTTTTTTTTTTACATGACTACAAACATAAAAATGGTTGCCAAGAAAGTATTAAAATATCTGACGTTTAATAAGTGTATCGGGCCGAAAACTTTTCAGCACGTCCTTAACTAATATCTCTTAATTGTGTTTCTTTGTCGATGTTTGTTGTTTCAGGTGAATGTTATCCTTTTATCTTTTTATCATTTTTTATGTGACAAATGCTTTCAGGAAGTTGACAATCATAGCTCTCTACAACTTCCTGAGTTTTGTTTATGACATCGTTTCGATTATGTTTTTTTTATATTGTTTTATCTTAAGAGGGGATATATCATTCTAGGTCTCCTTTGAATTTCTTGTTCTTCTTGTTCTTCTTCCTCTTCTTCTTCCTCTTCTTCTTCCCTTTAATTTTCTCTTCTTTTTTTCTTCCTTTTTCAACGGTTTTCTTCCCCTAAATTCCTGCTTTTCTCTGTTCCCTTTTCTCCCTGCTCATTTCCTACTCCTCCTTTCTACTCTTATTTCTTCTTCTTCTTCTTCTTCTTCTTCTTCTTCTTCTTCTTCTTCCCTTTGATTTTCTCTTCTTTTTTCTTTCTTATACGGTTTTCTTCCCGTAAACTACTGCTTTTCTCCGTTCCTTTTACTTTCTGTTCATTTCATCTTCCTCTTCCTTCCATTTATTACTGTTCTTTCTATTCTCCTTCTTCTTCTTCTTCTTCTTCTTGCTTTTTGATTTACCTACTTTCATAATTTTGTGCATCGTCTTTTCATAAACATCATTAGCATCATCACCGTTATCATCACAATCATCACCATCATCAACGGTATCATTATCATCACCATCGTCATCATCGTCATTAATATAATTATCATCAACAGCATTATTATCAGTATCATCGCCCTGAACAACATAATCGACATTACCAGCACTACCACTCTCATCAGCACTATCATTATCAAGGACCACATCCACATCATCATCATCATCATCATCATCATCATCATCATCATCATCATCATCATCATCATCATTTCTTTTCTTTTTGGAAGGTATCGACATCTTTACCTCATTGTTCTTCTCAATTTATTGTATTTCCTTTTCCCTTTTTCTTCTTCCTATATTCCTTTGCTTTCTACACTTTCTTTCTTTCTTTCTTTCTTTCTTTTCTACTCCATCTTTATGCCATGCCTTTTGTAGTTTTCTTTTGGTCATGAATTTTTCCAACTCCGAACAGTCTCAGTCATTTCTCTATTCAAAAACTCGCTTCAAGCAAGTCTCCCTCGTGCCCAGCTCGACCACTTTCCTGTGTCTCTGAAACAAGATATTCAACTTCTGCCACAAAGCAACTTGCAGCCAATGACCAACGAACGTGAAAGTAAAACTTAATGAAAGATGAACAACACTAACACGACATCGAGGAAAGAACATCTTGACAAATTTCTGTAGCTACTTTCTCTGTTCAGTTTACTCGACGTAAGAGGAACTCGAAGAAAGAACAAACGAAAGAAGCCAGAAAGAAAGAAAAGAGATGGAGAATAGAAGGAAAATAGAAGAAAAAAGAAAGAAAGAAAACAGTTGGAAAAGGAAAAAAGAAAGAAAGAAATAGTTGGAAAAGGAAAAGAAAGACCGAGAGGAAATAGAAAAGGAAAAAGAAAGAGAGAAAGAAAGAAAATAGAAAATGAAAAAGAAAGAACAAAGAAAGAAAAAAGAAAATAGTTGGAAAAGGGAAAGAAAGATAGAACTTAGAAAAAGAAAAGAAAGAAAATAAAAAAATAAAAAATAAAATAGAAAAGCAAAAAAGAAAGAAAATAGTTGGAAAAAGAAAAGAAAGAACGAAAGAAAATAGTTAAAAAGGAAAAAAGAAGCAGAGAAAGAAAGAAAATAAAAAATAAAAAATAAAATTGTTGGAAAAGGAAAAAGAAAGAAAGAAAATAGACGGAAAATGAAAAAAGAAAGAAAGAAAGAAAGAATTGGAAAAGGAGAAAGAAAGAAAACATAGTTGGAAAATGAAAAAAGAAAGAAAGAATTAGTTGGAAAAGGAAAAGAAAGACCGAGAGAAAATAGATAGAAAAGGAAAAAAAAAGAGAGAAAGAAAGAAAATAGAAAATGAAAAAAAAAATGTTGGAAAAGGAAAAGAAAGAAAGAACATAGAAAAAGAAAAGAAAGAAAATAGAAAAGGAAAAAAGAAAGAAAATAGTTGGAAAAAGAAAAGAAAGAACGAATGAAAATTGTTAAAACGCAAAAAAGAAAGAAAGATAATCAAAAATCAAAATTCAAATTGTTGGAAAAGGAAAAAGAAAGAAAGAAGATAGTTGGTAAAAGAAAAGAAAGAACGAGAGGAAATAGAAAAGGAAAAAGAAAGAAAGAAAATAGAAAAGAAAAACAGAAAGAAAGAAAAGAGAAAATGTAAAAGAAAGTAAAAGAAAATAGTTGGAAAAAGAAAAGAAAGAAAATAGAAACAGAAAAAAGAAAGAAAAAAGAAAATAGAAAGGGAAAAAGAAAGGCAGAAAATAGTTGGAAAAACAAAGGAAGAACAAAAGAAAATCGTTAAAAAAGGAAAAAAGAAAGAGAGAAAGAAAATAGAAAAGGAAAAAGAAAGAAAATAGTTGGAAAAAAAGGAAAAGAAAGAACGAGAGAAAATAGTTAAAAAAGGAAAAAAGAAAGAGAGAAAGACAGAAAAAGAAATTAAATAGTTGGGAAAGGAAAAAAGAAAGGAAGAAAGAAAATAGAAAATGAAAAAGAAAGAAAGAAAAGAAAGGACCTAGATAGTGTAAGAATGAAAATACCTGGCTATAATGTATTTTAAATATAACTCATAATGTGACTTTTTTTATTTATCGATCACGCATACTCCTCTCCCTTATTTAAGATAATGACATATTCTGTTGTGATGATTTCACAGACACCAGCTTCGCAGGTCCGTGTTACTAAAGCAATAAAAAGCAAAGATATCTTTTATTTCTTGGTTTCATGTTAACATTCCTTAGAGCTTCTCAATGTTTATGATTAAAAATCAGAACATCTTGCCATGCAGTCTGCTGTAATGTGTGTTAAATAAAACTTCATATTATTCATAAATTACAAGAATGTCAGTCGTTTTGTTTAACACTCAGGAAGCACTGAACAGAAATAAGAAAACGTAGATTAGCATACATTTCTGTAAGTACCTCCTCAATTCAGTTAGACGAGTGCAGATAATTTGATGAGGCGTGTTTTATGAAGAGAATTCGAAAAGGGAAATTATCATGAAAGTATTTCAGATAAGCATTGTTAAGATAATTTGCACAGTGGGGAAATAGATAGCAGCTCGGATTGAGGAATCGGAGAGCCAAGTTCGAATTCCGGTCGAATTCATTGCATTCACTTACGTGCTAATACACTTGGGAAAGGTAGGAATCCTCTTCTTCTTCTTCCCCCGGGTTCTGTAGCCTTGGATGGCAACTGGTCTACCACAGAAAGAAATAGCAACCAATCGCCTAAGGGTGTATCATGCACAAATATCTGCACACACCAATAAATAAAGACTAGTCTGGTATACTGTTGCAAACAAAAGAAGCAAGGCTTTAATGCAACGAAAAGGATCGAGGAGCAATATGAACAGGGCTTTAGAAGGAACCGGAAACCCAAATCCTAAATAGTTCAGAAGGCAGGTGTGGAGAGTGAACAGAGTGTTCAGAGTTTAAGCGGAGATGTTAGGAGTATAGAGTTGATGTAGATTAAGGAACCGGAAAACCAATCCTAATCAAGAAACAATAGCTTTAATATAAAAACATTGGGTTCACCAAAAGATCCTTCGTTTAAGTAGATAATTTACTTAATAGACTGAACAGTGGGGCAGTCTCTCATACATCGCAGACGAGGATGTAAAATCCACGTCCAGTTGAAAGCCTGCGGCTGCTCTCAGGCGCACTGACCAAAGAATACGGATGAAATATTGGCGTGTAATAAAACGTGATGCTAAATATTCATTAGTGTTATTTATGAGCCTGAGGTGTGATTACTTAAGCGGCGCCCCATTTACATTATCATCCGTATGATGACTTTGTACCGCAAGTTTTAGTTGCGTGATGAGTTACTTATTTTTAGTGTTGAAATGTATATAATATCACATGCACGTGATGTTATTTTTTAATATTAACTGTTTGCGATAACATTAACCGCATCGGCACGGTCAATGAGAGTTTAATTATATTTTAGAATGCTTGATCCTAAATTTTAAGTGATTTTATCGAATGCTCTAATTTTTTCTATTGCAATTTGTTAAATTAGTTTTTATTCTTCAATTTTTATTGCCGTAATGGTCGAACATATGACAAGTGAGTCTACAAGAAAAGGCTTTTGTTGTTTTATATCATATATGATTTTAGAAATCATTTTCAGTAATGCCACCTGCAATATGACAATTGAATTTGTTAATTACGCTGATCGCATACAATTGCTTTGATTCTACTGTGATTTCATTACTGACTACGATCTAATAATTTTGAAAGTGATAGTGAATCACAGATATTTATTATTCATAGGTTTATCGAGCGAGGCTCCTTAATTTTCAATTTGCGAAGCATCAGTATTTTACTTTTTGAACCTCATGATGATGATGATGATCAACATCATCATCATCATCATTAAAAAGCAACAACATCAGCTCTCTCTTTTTTTTAAAAATAATTTTTTAAAATACGAAAAAGAATATATGTAAGGAAATGGGAAATCACCGCCCGCTGTGGAATGAAGTTGAAATAATAGACATCACTGGAAAATAAGAAAACTTATGTAATCAGCGTATACGCTAGGCCAGAGGCCGGCTAACTATGGCACGCGTGCCGCACGTGGCACGTCAAGCAATTTGTAATGGCACGCAGTCGCAAATGACATTCCGAAGTCCGAACCAATGACAACTACAATGCAAAGATTTTTAGTTTCAATTTTAATATATATTAGAAGGAAATTACTGGAAAGTAATTGAAACTCACCTGAAGCGAGCTGAATGTGTAATGCTCCTCATGCCAATGACATTTCCACCGAGCTTCTCTACGGCATATGACTTCACTGAATCTCTTCTGATATGTTCCTCTCGAATTTATATTTGAATTGGGGTCATCAGGAGAGAAGGTGCACCGTTTCGGGGCCTTCCTCTCAAAGTATATATACTACATATTACGATATAAAATATATTGTAGAACAGGTATATTGACCTTGACTTGTATAAAAATACGTATGCTATTGGCAAACTGAGTGAGTTTAAAACCCTAAGTCGGTACATCATTAGCAAAAGGTTGCAGACCCCTGTGCTAGGCTACAAAAATTTGTCAGGCCTGCCAAACATAGACATGAATACAATAGGTTTGGTTTGTTTTGTTTTACTGCATATCAACACCTCAATGGGTTATTTAATGCCAACAAAATTGTTATTGCTGGTAATATGTTTTTCTTCAAAAATCTATTTCTGGGAATAGATTTCTTTGAAGAAATCTATAGCTGGTTATATTTTTTCAAAGAATGTATAACTGTTTGTATTACTGGTATTTTTAAAGTATTGCTGATAAAAATTTTTCCTTCAAAAATTATTGATAGTAATAATTTTTTTTATTACAAAGTATTTCTCGTATTAAAACCTATTTTTACACAAGTTTGGGTGTTAACTATTTTCCCATAGCTGAGACCCCTAACAGGTGCTACCACCCCGGGTCAGGGTGGACCTGTGAACACCAGCAATTAAGAGGTGGTTCCACGCTCCTCAAAACCTGATCAAAGGTTTGCTGATGGACGTGGTTTATCGTCTTACCCAGGAGGGTGAATACAATGGGAGAACCAGTAATGTAGAGAGCTAGAGGAAAAAAAACAACAATAACAATAAATTGTAATATGAGCTCTAGTAAAAAAAGATAACTGAGATATTCGGTTTATATGTCACAAAAATTCACTCACTGATGAATGGCGAAGTGGATGAAAGTGTTGGTTGAGTGATCCAGAAATTGACTTGACCCAATACCTGGCCTCAGCAGAAGGAACAAGAACGTGGAGATCTGAATTACTAAGGAAAATTAACTGAAACTAAGATATCCAAAGGCATGGCATGTGGATTTAGAACAAAATCCCCCCCCGTGGACTAAATAAAGGGTTCAGTTCAAAATTCCAACAAATATCAACTGAAGAAGGCCAGAGTGTACAACGCCCGAAATGTCATGAATGTGGCAATAAAGATGAGGATAACAGCCTGAATAATGTAGTGTAAATAAATTTGTTCTAATTGATCCATACACCGAAATATTTGTATTAAGTCCCGGTGAGAAAGCACAGTTAACTCCCATGTGGCAGATTATTTGGCCAAATCAAAAAATAAATAAAAGAGAAACTCTTGAGATATAGATTGGTTAGGATAAGACGATAACTGAATGATCTGACATAAAGTCAATGATTAGTAATGATGAGCTCTATTTGAATATCACCTGAAGAAGACTAGATCATTCAACGGCCGAAACGTCGTGAATATGGCAATAAAGATGAGAACGACAAACCAAACAATGCAAATAGTCTCGAATACAAATAGAATACATTTTCAACATTCTTCATAGACTGGTGACCACCGTCCTCGTGTTAGGACCGACAAAATACAATTTAAACATTTTTTAGTGTTTGGCTGTTTAATCTTCATTTTATTTTGATGTCTTGATTTGAGAGAGAATTAGAAGTTCCACTAGTGATGGTCTTCCGTCATATAATCTGACTGCTTTCAATTGCATTGATTTCAGGTAATCTTCTGGTGCCAAACAGGTACTGTCCTCATGGGCTGACATTCAACTGATCCGCTTCTTGTTCGAATTCGTCCGGTAAAATATCGAATCCCCACGACTTATTCCCTTGAATCTCCGAATTCCACCGCTTGGGCAAATTGTCGGTGTTTTCTATGTATTCATAATCAAAGACTTTTTTTATTCACGTTTACATAGATCACGTGATCCACAGATTTCATTGGGGCATGTCTGACATTGACGCGTGCATTATGAGATTATACTATGTTGTCGAAAACATCGCAATACTTTATAGAGAGAAATTATATAATTTCGTCCCATAAATTACATAATGGCTACATTGCGTCGATCTGCTGAAGAGCAATAAATGGCAAAGTGATTTTAGAAGCCATTCTTAGTGTAATAAGTATTTATATTGAATGGGAATTATTTATGAAGACATAAGCTGTGTGTGTGGGGGGGTAGCTCTGTAGACTAACCGGAAATGAAATGAGTTCGATCACTACCAGTAGAGTCATATGCCAAATTAAGCTAAAATATTCTCATACTTTTCTGTAGGTATTTCACTATTGTGGCCTTTTGCCATACTTGGCAAGACTCCATAATGGCGTACTTGTATGTTGATGCGTAATAAATGAATGGATTTTTTCTAACATGAAAAACGTGTTGAATCTTAATTTACCTTATTCAATAACGGCTTTCCCGAATTTGTTTTCCTATTTCCAAAGAAAAGCTAATAGATACTTAAGGAAGATACTAAGAAAGAACAATTTCGGATATTAAATTTGCGGGGAGGGAGTGCTGGAAACTTATCATGGCACATTGTGAAGTCAATCCGATTAAAGCGTCAATAGTTTTCAGTTTTGCATTATTAGGGAGAGAGCACTTTTCCTTTGCATTTCAATTCCAAATCATTAAGATTCTAGCAGCGATCAAACAATAGTTTCCTTGGAATCCTGTCGCATATTACGAAACACTTCCGATCTGGTCATGACAGAAAGATTCAGATTAAATTATAGCCGGATACTTGTTTTCCCTATAGAAGACAATATATTGACGATGAGGAGGTCGGGGGCTATTCTGATGACATAATTGCCATGAGAATTGATATTGAGCAAAACAATTAGCATTTTTCCAAGTTTTCCAAAAGAGATTCCAAAAGCGATATTATGGTGGTTTCCCAAGCGTAATTTAGAGGTGGCACGAGGCGGAAATTATGGGACACACAGTGAGGATCGAAATCCCTATTTGTAAGCGATCTGGGATTGCAAAGGAAATATTTGTCGCAGATTACTTCCACAACGCAGAGAATAAATCACTGTAAGTTCAGACTTGAACATCGGGGGCAGAAAGAAATGCCGAAAACTCGATTCGAAGGTACTATCTCACAAATCACAATGCACGTAAACAGTCAGAAAAATAATTCACTCTCCGACAAAAGCGGTAGCCAAAAAATACCAATTTTATTTTCTCTTTTGCTTTTTTTGATCGAGCATTTTTTTAATTCGTCGACAACTGGGAGAAGACGCTTAATTTTTGCATATCAAAATACTTTTATAGCAACTGACATGTTTCTCAAATATTCCGTCTTCAGCATGTCGTGCGGAATACGTTCTCCCCTTTTTTTTGGTAAGTAATTTTCTTTTTCGCAACATTTTCCGTCGTAGGATACACGCGACACGCTGTCGCTTGGTTTGACGAGGTAGGTTGCCGTTTTCTTCGCTACACTATTCAGCTGTAATTTATTTAGCGAGACAAGACAATCATAACATAATAGTCCCTTGATATTGGTATGATATGAGAGTAGTTATGGCACATATATCGAAACAATCATAATATGAAATTAATAAATTCTAACCTTTTCAAAATATTAACTTGGTTCAAGTATAGAAATAAGCTCAAAATATTGACCAGAGTCATGTTTAGAAATTACCTCAACATATGGGCGTAAGTCATGTTTAAAAATAACCTCATCGAATCAAGACTCAGATGAAAGATTACTCGTTCAGAAATTATTCTCCAAAAGAACCGTCTTCTCAGATCAATAAGTAAAATAGCTTGAAACAAATAAATCCTTACATTTTAAAGAACACAATTCTTCATCACACACTACAAGACTGGCGCTAAAAAATAAAAAAAAAACTTAAATGCTATGCCAAATAACAAAAATCCCATCATGTGTACACTTTCAACACCAGTGACAACAAAAAATGGCTGCCACATGCAACTAGGAGAGAAAATAATGATATAATGAACCTAATAGAAAGAGCAATAACAGTTAGAGAATAAAGATTTTTATGAATTTCAACCAGCAGTAAACTTAACTTTCCGCTAAGTGGATACAGAAGAGTTCTTTTCTCTTTTTTTTGCATCTGGTTTGTTTGTTTGTTTCTTTCTTTCTTTGCCTCTGAAATTTCACTTCCTCATTATTTGCATCTGCTTTCTTTCTTTCCTTCTTTTTTGCCTCTACAATTTTCTTCTTCACTTCCTCTTCCTTTACATCACTTTTCTTTCTTTCTTTCTTTCTTTCTTTCTTTCTTTCTTTCTTTCTTTCTTTGCCTCTGCATTTTCCTCCTTCACTTCCTTTTTATTTTCATCTGTTTCCTTTCTTTCTTTCTTTCTTTCTTTTCATCTGCTTTCCTTTTCTGCACATTCTTTGGCATCATTGTTTTTCATTCTTTTGTCATTTTGTCGTATTTTATTTCTTTCCCATTTTTCTTTTCTGTTATCTCAAGTTTTTGATAATCGCGTGGAAAAAGGTTCCCTACAAACCGACTTGCATTATTAGTATGCCCGATTATAAAAGGAATCAGCTTAATTAATGTTTTAAATAATTTTGAAAGAAAAATCGGAGTTTGCTGATGAAAACAAACATCCTTAATATTTGGTCGAATTTTAAAAAAAAACCTTCTAAAGGAGATGAATTTTTAAAAGTTTCCGTTTAAATTTTCTGAAAAAAAATTATCGTTGCGATCAAAGTTTAAAAAGCATGTGTTCCGTTACCAAGTGTCCATGAAGAATGTCGCGACACCCTGGTTGAGTGCCACCGAATCAAAAACAGACAAGTAAATATAAATAAAGGAGATCGCGGGATAAGACTTATAATCGTCTACTAATTTAAACTAATCACTAATGAAACTGAAGCAGTCACTTGTGATAATTTTAGAAGACTTACAGGCGCCATTAGTGGAAATACTGGGGGTAGAATGTGCTTGGAGCGCGAAGCATGCTTAGAACATGGCTGACATCAAACAAAAAAATCCTTGCAAATCTCCAACAAGGAATATAATCAGTCCAGTTCAAGCCCCATCAGCTATATTTTTTTGTCTTCTTTTTAAATTTTTGCTTTGTTTTTTTTGAGGTTTCAAGATTTGTCTTTATCGTAATCAATGGCAAATTAGTTTGGTAGAGTTCGTTTTATTTTAATTAAAATATGCGTAACTTAAAAAAATCTCATTTGAATTTCAAAAACCAATCGACAAAGTACAGTAGAAAAAAGCAGAAAAATCATCCGGGAAGAGGAAACAAAGCGAGCGTTTCCTAAAGAATTTGCAGGAATAAATTAATGTTTTATGATCTATTTTATGTTTTTTTTTTTATTCTTTTTTGCGTTGTCCTCTTCCTGGACATTTTGAATTTCTATCTATCTATCTATCTATCTATCTATCTATCTATCTATCTATCTATCTATCTATCTATCTATCTATCTATCTAATATAGGTTGCATGGATGAATTCAGGCATTTTTTATTAAATTTGACCGAAAAGGTCTTTCTGATTAAGATTTTTTTTCACATTTGTCCATAAGGAGTCGAGCATCGAAATGAACTTTTCTTTATAAATTTTATATGGATGCACGGCTGCTTCTACACAAACTGGTAAAATGTAATGACAAATTTAAAAGAAAGATTTTGTCTACCGATTTCAATAAAACGTCTTTGAATTTATCTGTATGTATGCTATGCCTATGTGTCTGCTTCTGTTTCTGTCACCGTCTCTGGCACTATCTCTCTCCATATCTATCTATCTATCTATCTATCTATCTATATATATATATATATATATATATATATATATATATATATATATATATATATATGGGTATAACTGGAAAATGCAAATATTCGGCTTCGAATTTACAGTCAGAAGAAATAAAGTACTTTCAAAGACAGAAAGGTCGCATTTGAATATTAAAAATGGCGAATCGAGAACACGAGAGATGTACAAGAAAATAAGAATTAAAGAAACAAAACAAAACAGTATCATTGAATATATTAGTATGGAATAAAATTGACATTACATGGTTTATGTAACTTCTTTCTTTCTTTCTTTCTTCACTTCCGCTTTCCCTCTGCACTTCCGCTTTCTTTCTTTGCTTCCGCAATTTTCTTCTTCAATTACTTTTTCTTTCATTATTTTCTTACTTTCTTTCCTACTTTCTTTCTTACTTTGACTTGGCAGATTCCATCTTCACTTCCACTGTCTTTCATCTGTTTTTCTTTCTTTTCATCTGTTTTCATTTTTATTCATTCTTTATTCTTTCTTTCTTTGCATCTGCAGTTTCCTTCTTCACTGTCTCTTCTTTTTATCTTTTTACCTCTGCAATTTCCTCCTACTACTTTTTTCAATTGTTTTTATTATTTCTTTCTTTCTGTGTTTCCTTCTTTCTTTCCTTACAAAACTTACTTCTTCAATTCCTTTTTCTTTTCCAATATTTTCTTTCTTTTTTCCTTCCTTCTTTTTTTGTTGTTCTGTAATTTAATTCTTCACTTCCATTTTATTTTCATCTGTTTTCTTTTTTTTCTTTGCCTATGCAATTTCCTTCTTCACTTAAACTTTCTTTTTACGCTTTCTTTCTTTCTGAATTTCATTTTTTCTTTCTTTATTTGCATCGGTCATTTCCTTCTTCACTGCCTATTTCATTTTATCTGTTTTCTTTCTTTGCCACTGCAATTTCTTTCTTCACTTCCACTGTCTTTTCATGTCTTTTCTTTCTTTCTTTGCCACCGTTTTGATTTCTTTCTTTCTTTCTTTCTTTCTTTGCCGTTGTAATTTCCTTCTCTAACTCTTTCTTTTCATCCGTTTCCTTTCTTTTTTCATTCTTTCTTTCTTTCTTTCTTTCTTTGCCGCAGTAATTTCTTTCTCTGACTCTTTCTTTTCATCCGTTTTCTTTCTTTTTTCCTTCTTTCTTTCTTTCTTTCTTTTTTCCTTCTTTCTTTCTTTCTTTTTTACTTTGCCTCGTCACATCCTTTCTTCACTTCTTTTCATGTGTTTTCTCTCATCGTAACTTCTTTCTTTGATTCTGCAATTTCCTTCTTCACTATCGCTTTCTTTTCATGTATTTTCTTTCATTTTCATTTTTCTTTTTTTCTTTCTTTCATTTCGACTTTTTTCAATTGTTTTCATTATTTCTTACCTTTGTTTCTTCCGTTTTTTGTTTACCCAATCCCCTTCTTCACTCCTACTTTACTTTCATCTGTTTTCTTTCTTTCTTTCTTTCTTTCTTTCTTTCTTTCTTTCTTTCTTTCTTTCTTTCTTTCTTTCGTACGTTGCTTTTGCAATTTCCTTCTTTACATCCATTTCCCTTTCATCTGTTTTCTTTCTTTCACTTTCCTCTATAATTTCCTTCTTAACTGCCTCTTTCTTTTTATGTTTTCTTTCTTTCTTTTGGCACTTCTTTGTCTTGCGTTTTTACTTTCTGTCTTTCTTTCCTTCTTTCTTTACCTCTGCTATTTCTTCTTCACTGTCTCCTTCTTTTCCTGTATTTTCTTTCTTTCTTTTTTTCATGCTTTGCCTCACTCTTACTTTTCATCTTCTCTTACGCTTTCGTATCTTACTGTAGCTGGCTCGTTTCTCCCATCCAAATTCTCGCTGAACTGACCAATGGCCAAATTAACGGACTTTAAAAGCCCCCTTCGGCTACTAATCACGGTTATCTTACTAATACTGAATACTGTTTGCTTGATAACTGCTCACAAATTCGATGCTATGTCCATTCTTGTCTCAGGATCTTTACCACACAATACACTGTTATCTTCGTGAAATCACACTAATCGATCACATTTCACGTGCTTATCCAAATGGCATGAGAAATTCCGCTGTTAACGCTAGATTCCTTTTCAACGTACGTTTTCCTAGCTTCTTTCTTGTTTCTGTTTATATCGCTTTCTTTCTTTCTTTCTTTTTTCAGTTTACATCGCTTTCTTTCTTTCTTTCTTTCTTTTTGGCTTTCTTTCTATCTTTTTTTATTCTTTCATTTTTTTTTAATTCGTTCTTCGTTTCCTTCTTTCTTTGTATTTTTTCTTTCAATTCTTTCTTCCTATCCTTTCGTTCTTCCCTTCTTTCTTTCATTTTCGAATTTTTCTTTCGCTCTTTCTATGAGTCTGTTTTCTTTTACTTAATTTTTTCCTTCCTAGTTTTGACATCAAAACATTATTGTCTCTTTTTCTTTCATTTTTCTTTCGCTAACTTTAATAATTTCATTTTTATTTCTTATATCGAATTCCGCAGTCTTCTCTCTTTTCAGTTTTCTTATATCTTCTTTTCTTCCTATAAGTTTCCTTTATTTTCCCATTGGCATCGATGTTTCAATCCTTCACGTGATCTCTTTTTCTTGAAAATTATTTCACTTCCTTCCTTCCTTCCTTCCTTCCTTCCTTCCTTCCTTCCTTCCTTCCTTCCTTCCTTTGTTCATCCTCTCATTACGTCTTTCTTCATTGTCTTATAGACTGTGTTTCCTTTTTTGATTTTGAAGCACGCCTGAAGGCCGAAGCACACCGTCAGCATTCAATCCAGACTTAATTTTTTACGAGATATTTACCACGACAATGAAATCGACAGAGGAAAATATCTAGCTAGAAGGAAATTTCTATTATTATGTAGAAACCGCGAGAACTTTCCTTCCAACGAGATACATACGAATATAAAACGAGAACTCAAGCATCCTGAATCAGAGCGATTGTAGCAATATGTGTAAATGTTCCGTATCGGGATGTCACACATCCCGATACAGAACATTTACTTTCGACCGATGTCTATCAATAAGTGTAGTCAACTTCAATGTATAGAGCAAGTGGCTCAGACAGAGAGTAAAGTGACGGAAGGAAGTAACGATCTAGTCGAAGGGTAATTTTAAAGCTACAAGAATTTGCACCCTGTCATCGAAACTGGTGTCTGGTATGAGCTGCAACGTAACAGGGCTGAGATATTGGCCCCCCTTAGCATTGATGGCGTAAGCTATAGAGCGCCGTTAGATACAGGAACAGAAACTTCGATTATACACAGAAGGGTGTTTGACTCTATAAAGATTGATCCTGCTTTTGAGTTTAGAAAAAAGAAATTCACAAACAGCTAACGGGACGTACATAGCGTTCGACGGATATGCGACTATAAATTTTCCAGTCGGTCGACTCGCAGCCAAATACGGATTCTATGTAATTCGTAATTTAAACAGAAATATTATTCTAGGTCGTGATTGGCTGCAGGAAAAAGACGTACGTATTTATTACGATTCTGGAGCATTACGCATCGAAGTACATATGTCTCTTTAAAAGAAAATTTCCTTATAGCGAATATAGCGTGAATGACCTTCGACACCACATTAAAGCCTCAGACGGCCACTTTATGTTTAGCTAGAATTAAGAATAAATTAGAGAAAGAACAGCCACATTACAAAGAACAGATAGATTCGGAATATATAAGTAATTTTCCAGATATTTGTTACGAATGCGTTAGTAGGGACGAATAACCATAGGAAGATACTGATTGCTCTTATAACCAATACAAATCAAATCGTTATGCTTCGACGAGGATGTATTGTTAGTAGAGTTTATCAAGCTGTCAATGTAAATACTGTGTCCAGTTGTTGTAGAAGTGGTAGTCGATGAGATTTGGAGGGAAGGTTTTTGTTTTTGATGTTTAAGAATGAAGAGACGTGTGAAAAAAAATCAGATAAATTCTCTGATGAGAATATTGATTTCCCGAAATAACGGGTAATTTTTCTTACCAAAAATGGAAGTCGAGACGGACTTCAATAAAATTAAACGGACAGAAATAAATGTGTTACACAGGAATAAAGTATCGCTGCAAACACTTGAGCCTGAACATAGATCGTCAGTGAGAAAACACAGGTGATCCCCATTATTGAATTAAGGAGACCACGTGACCATAAGGAAATATGGTGGACTCTCCCGTCGTATTACCAAAAATGGAAGTCGAGACGGAATTCAATGAAATTAAACGGACAGAAAGAAAAGTGTTACATAGGAATAAAGTATCGCTGCAAACACTTGAGCCTGAACATAGATCGCCAGTGAGCAAACACAGGTGATCCCAATATTGAATTAAGTAGACCACGTTACCATAAGGAAATATGGTGGACTCTCCCGTCGTATTTGACGTATGGGGATCAAGCATTTCAGTTCCTAGGGACCTAGGAGCTCAGACACCAGCACAGATGATTTGATTATAGTGGTGAAGGCTTTGTGCAAAACCAACCACACTTTTTGAAGGGCTGAATACAGAGATCTGGTACACTACGTACCGGAAGGTCTCCAAACGACCTTCCACAGGTTTTGAATTCAGAGTTGCCCTTCTCCTAGACCAGTTGCTATCTATGGCTATAGAAGCCAGTCCGTCCTGTTATTTACCCATAGATGGAGAGAGAAGAAGAGGTAAATGAATGTTATGGATTCGACTGGAATTCGAACTCAGCTCTCCGATTCCTCAATCCAAATCGTGCCTCCTGGAAATATATATATATATATATATATATATATATATATATATATATATATATATATATATATATATTATGGGAATTATCACGACGACTATAGATCCCCATTTCTAGTCTATCCTCTATTACTATACGGACTGCTATTCTCTACTCTTTTCATTATATTATTTCTTTATTCAGATCACTATACCGGTTAATGTTCGAGCGAGAATTATTGAGCAAGTGCGAATGTTTTTCGAAGGCATCTGACACTAGTATTGTTCAACGGCGAACTATAGTTGTATCTAAGATTTCAAAGTCTCTACTACAACGAGCATTACAAAAGTGACAACGAGTATCCACTGACATCACAAAAGTGGCATGAGTGTTCGTTGTCATCACAAAAGTGGCAACGAGTGTTCTTTGATATCAGAAAAAATGATTCTGAAGTATTGCTGTCGGTGAGAGAAAACAAACAAACTCCAAAAACCTCAAGTTGGGGATAACGACACATAGTCGAATTTCTCTGAACCATGTGAGACGAGATCTTTCCTCGATTTACTGCAAACAAAAAAATCCTTATCATATCACGAAATGGACGCAAGGTTATTTTAACTTTTGTTTTCTTCCCAAGGGACCTTATCTGAACTGATATTTCGTATTTGTTGAAATTTTATTTTTTGATTTGTTTGTTTTATAGTTGTTTATTTTGTGTATGTTTTAAACCCTAAATATTGCTATGACGAGCGATGGCCGAGAGGAGAAGGAGAAAATATTTAACAATATTTTTTTTAAGTTACAGGGGCGGATGTAGCATTATGATTAGTGTTGTTGAATTTAAAACATCGAGATTTGTCGCATAACCAGATACGGAACATTTACTTTCGACCGATGGCTATCAGTAAATGGACACAACTTCAAAGCATAGAGCAAAAGGCTCAGACGCAGAGAAAGTGATGACAGGAGGATTAATTACTTTTTAGACGAAAATGACAAGACAAAGAAAATTGTTATCGATAAAACTGACCATCCCGCGAAAAAGCAAAACAGAAAGAATGAAGTGGGCCTTGCAAAACGGACATAGACAACGGCTGCCGAACTGTGCACCTGCCCACTCTTTTACTCCTCATTTCCAATTCGCTCGCTTATATCAGTGTTATAACTCAAAAATAAAATCTGGTTTACTGCTAGAAATTGTCTTGTTTTTCGTTCGTGACTAATGGCCTTGCCAAAGGGTAATTTTTAAGCTACAAGCCGCGTTTGACGGCAAGAAACTGCACCTTGTCAACGAACCTGGTGTCTAATGTGAGCTGCAACGCATGACGATGGTGAACAAGCTAAATTCACAATAAATTACAAGATAGCTGTTATTGCTCCTCTAATGGCGAGAGTAAATATTCGCAGCCAACTGGAGAGTAAGCATAAAGAGATTGAACTCAGTATAGCAAAAGAGAGATAGAGGGAAAGAGGGGTTGAAAGAAGAGAGAGAAGAAAAATGAAGCAGCGGAGAGATGAAAGAGAGAAAATATAGGCAAAAGAGAATTAAAAGAAAAAAAGAGACAATGGAAACGAAGACAAAAAGAGTTAAAGGTAAAGGGAAAAGAAAAAGAAGTAAGAAAAAGAGAGAGAACGAAAATGTGAGAAAATAAACACAGAAAAGGAAAGAAGGAAGAATCAGAGAAAGGGGGAACACTGAGAAAGGAATGAAAAAAAAAGAGAAAAAAAAAAAAAACAGACGGAAAATTGACTGAAAATAGAAAGAGAAAGGGAATAAAAGAAAATGAAAGAGAAAAAGAACAAGAAAAATTAAAGAGTGAAAATAAAAATAAAAAATGAAACGGGAAGGAATGAAAGAGAGAGGGAGAGAAACATAGGGAAAAGAAAAAAGAAAAAGAGAGAATGAAAAAAAGAAGTCAAAAAGGGTTAAAGGAAAAGAGAAAAGAAAAAGAAGAAAGAATTATCGACAGAACAAAAAAGACAGAACGTGAGAAAGAAAGAACATTGAGAAAGGAATGACAATGAAAGAGAAAAAGTAAAAATTTTAGAGAAAGATATGACTGAAAACAGAGAAAGGGAAATGAAAGAAAGAGAAAAAGAAAAAAGAAATATAAAGAAAATCAGGAAAAAGTAAAGAAAGAGAGAAGAAAAATCGAATATAAAACAGGTTTGAAAGAGAGGAAAGAGAAAAAAAAGAAAATAACACGATGAAAATGGAAGATAAAGTGCTAAAGGAAAAGAGAAAGAAAAAAGAAGAAAAAAGACAGAACGAAAGTGTCGGAAAATAAACAAAGGAAGAGAAAAAAAGGAAGAACGAGAGAAAAGAATGATAAAGAAAGAGAAAGAAAATAGAGAGAAAACAGGTTGCAAAGAAAATGAATCTTGCTGTGCCAAACCCCCTCTCTGTTCGCGTCATGTGTATCAACCGTCGGCTTCCTTTAACTCAGGCCTTCTCTCTCTTTCCAAAACCAATCACGCTGTCCGCTGATCTGAGATGGAACAAATACATCGAGTCAATTGCATCATCCACCGCAAGAAAAGTTGGTTCCCTGTGCCGAGCCAGGAAATTCTTCTCCCCAGAATCGATCCTCCAAGTCTATAAGTCTACCATTCGACCTTGCATGGAGTATTGCTGCCATTTATGGTCTGGGGCCCCTGCGTGTTGCCTCAGGGTTCTTGATAAGATCCAGAGACGGATATGCAATGTGATTGGCCCTGATCTGTCATCTCGTCTGCAGTCGCTCTCTCACAGACGCGATGTTGCATCGCTCTGCCTTTTCTACAAGTACTTCCACGGTAATTGCTCTGAGGAGTTGCTTTCGCTTGTCCCTAAGCCTCGTGAATTTAAGCGTCCTACGAGGCTGGCATACCGTTCCCACCCCTTCACCGTTGAAACTGTTAGATGAAGACGTCTTTTCTACTCCAATAGCTTCATGTCTCGCACATCTCGCCTATGGAACTCCCTTCCCTATTACTGTTTCCCTGACAAATGCAATCTCCAAGTGTACCGTCAATCGTCATCTCCAATTGCCTTGATCTATCCACTTCCTGACATCTTTCATTCCTATCTGCTCTCGCTCTATATCTCCCGTAACCCCCCTGCCTCGATCGACCCTCCGTCCTTCTCTTTCTCCACATCCCTTCCTTTACCACTCCTATCTGCTCTTCCTCCAACCCTTCTGTAACCCCATGCGTGATAGTGGCCACCGGCCTTGCTTGGGGTGATACGCTTAAAAAAAAAAAGAAAAAAAAAAGAAAAAAAAAGAGAAACGGAAAGGAAAAAATGGCGAGAAAGAAAGAGAGAAAGAGAGAGAGAGAGAGGGAGAGAGTAAGAGAGAGAAAGAGAGAGAACAAGAGAGAGAGAGAGAGAGAAACCAGAAAGAGTCAGGGAACGAAACACGGAAAAAACTGAGAAAAATAGAAAAAAAGATAGAAAAATGCTACTTGTTTTCTTTTTTTATTTATTTTTTTTTTTTTACTGTCCCTAGTGAATACCAAATAGTTCTGAATATAGGTTCTTTTTAAAGCCTGCTTCGTATATAATTTAATTAGTTCAAAGTTTCTTTTCGCCAATATAGCTGCAGCGTAACTCTGATGTGTGTCGTCAAACAGAGAATGATGCTTGTGAATCAGTAAACCTCGGGGATCATAATCAGTATTAATTTAATAAGTGGACTTCAGCTGTATTAAATTCACTGGAGATGTCAAGACAGTGTGCCGGACATGGATTTCAATAATACTTCATGAGCAGAAAAAATATTTGATATTTTTTTCTTGCAACATTAGTTAGCTTTTGGAAGTTCGTTTTTGGAAACTAACTTTTTGTAAGAACTTTTTTATCTCAAGTTATGATTTTCGTGTGTAAAAAAGGCTCACTGCAAACCGACTTGCATTGCTAACATGCATGATTATAAAAAAGAAACAGATTAATTAATGTTTTAAATAGTTTGGTGAGGAACATAGACATCCTTAATATACGCTAGTATTAAAGAAATTCTAAGGAAGTTGACATTTTTTTTTATCCTTGCGTTTATATTATCTGAAAAAAAATATTCTCTAATTTTTCTTGTTTATTTTTCTCTCTCTTTTTCTGTCTCGCTTTTCTTTCAACTTTCCGTCAACTTTCTTTCTCTTTTTTAATTCCTTTCTCAATGTTCTTTCTTTATCTCATTCTTCCTTCTTTTTTTCCTTTATTTTTTTTTCATACTTTGGTTCAGTCGCTTTTCATTGTTTTTCTTTTTCCTTTTAACACTTTATCTTCTTTTTCGTTGTCCCTTTTCTCATTTTTTTCTCTATCGCTTATGTTTTCTCTCTCAAATCTTCCCTGTTTCATATACAATTTTTCTTCTCTCTCTTTACTTATTCCTCTTTTTCTTTATATTTTTCTTCTTCGCCCTTCTTTCATTTTTCATTCTCTTTCATTTCAGTCAGATCTCTCTCGATTTTCTCTTTCTCTTTCATTGTCATTCCTTTTTCAATGTTTTTTTCTTTCTCCCATTCTATCTATTTTTCTGACACTTTCATTTTGTCCATTATTCTTTCTTTTTCTTTTCTCTTTTCTTTTAACCCTTTTTTGGTTTCTTTTTTTCATGATTTATTTAACCCATAGCTGCTGGAGAAGTGGTATATTTATACTTTTCCTGCGTAAGTGAATATAACGAACCCAACTGGAATTGAAACTCAGATCCCTGGTTAAAAATTCCGAGCCATTATACATTACATCACCTTGTTGTGGTAATGAAGTGTTTGTTTTTTCTTTTTTTCTCCCCCCCCTCTCTCTCTCTCATTCTTTCATCTCTTCTCGGTTTTATTTTTTTATTTTCACTCTTTAATATTTCTTGTTCTTTCCTTCTCTCATTTTCTTTTATTACCATTCTCTTTCTATTTTCAGTCAGTTTTCCGTCTATTTTCTTTCTCCTTTTTCATTCCGTTCTCAATCTTCTTTCTTTCTTCATTTTTCTTTATTTCTTTTTCTTTGTTCATTTTATGACACTTTCGTTCTGTCTCTTTTTCTTACTTCTTTTTCTTTTTCCTTTAACCCTTTTCGCCTTCGTTTTAATTATCTCATTTTTCTTTTATTTCTCTTTTGCCTATATTTTCTCCCTCTTGCCTTCAATATCCATTTCGTATCTAATTTTCCATGTCTTCTTTCTTCATGAATTCACCAATATTTTCAACTATCTCTTTCTCATTTTATGTATTTTTCCTTTCTGTTTCCATTTTCCTTAAAACTTCTTTCTTAGTGACTCTCTCCGTCCATGACATTCCCAGCATAGTTCTGGAGAACCGAAACACATCTCCTCATCTGTGAGGAAATTTTCCAACATTAACTGCAACAAAGGCGGATTGATATTAAATCTAACGAAACTTTCTTGTTTCGTAGCATTTTCTTTAGTTTTTTGGAAGTGATATTTTGCTATTCGATTAAGTCTTCGGATTACGAAGATTTTTCTTATGTTTTAAAACATTTCCCTGATATTTGAATTTCTTTACATGTTTGATTTTGACATCTCCAAATCGTAGGTCGCATCTTGGCTTGTTCTCCTACTGACAACCCTTTATAAAATATTCCGACAACTTCTAAAGTCAAAGGCTTACGGCCACATCACGTTGCGACACCGGACCCCATACAAGACGAAAAGAAGAAAGAGCTGATTCAACTATTTAAAAAAACGGAAGGAATAAATTGGTGTCAGAATGAAGTGGAATTGAAAAGGAATAACAAAATAAGAAAGAGGAGACGAGGGAGAATAAAATAAGAAGAAGAGTCAAGAAGTAG
The DNA here is from genome assembly GCA_964036315.1 of Acanthosepion esculentum. Lineage (NCBI taxonomy): Eukaryota > Metazoa > Mollusca > Cephalopoda > Sepiida > Sepiidae > Acanthosepion > Acanthosepion esculentum. Next base: position 74,799,434 of record OZ038497.1, on the reverse strand, counting down.
AAGAGAACGATAAAAAGAAAGAAAGGAAAAAGGCAAAACGAAAAAAAGGGAAAAGACAAGAGATAAAAAAAAGAACAATGAAAAAGAGGACAAAAAAAAGGAAAAAAAGAAGAAGCAAAGAATGAATAGAAGAAAACAGAAGATAGAAATAGTAAAAGAGTACAACAAAGAAGGAAAAATGAAAACAGAAATGAAGAAAAGAAGAAACAAGAGAGAAAGCGTAAAAAAGAAAGAAAAAGAAAATGAAGGCAAGGAAGAAGATGGGAAAGTAAAACAAGTCGAAAAAGAAGAAGAAGAAGAAGAAAGAAACAAGAAACAAAAAGTAAAAAGAGCGATGAATAAGGAAAAAAAAGGAAAAAAAAACAACAAAAAATTAAAAACAGAAATAAAGAAGAGAAGAAACGTAAAGAGCGAAAACGCAGAAGGTGACGATTAAAAGACGGAAAGGAAGAAACAGAGATAGAAAAAAGAAACAAGAAGAGAAAATGTATTTAAACGCATAATAAATAAAAAGGAGAAAAGAAAGAAAGGAAGAAAAAAGAAGAGAAGAAAGAAGAGAATTAAAAATATAAGAGGACGAGAAAGAACTATTCCAACATCTGTGTTCCAAAATGAGGCTTACATCTTTGAGCCCTGCGTTCATGAACAATTTTAACCCTTCTGTCTGAGCTCCTGAGTTAAAATTTTCAAATAATTGGTACGTAATGGTTCACAATAGATATAAAAAAAAGTTACAAGTGTTTACCCACCCTTCAACTGGTGGCTGGGCATTACGTCATTTTTCTCTATCACCGGTAAAGCAGTTGTCAGGGCTTAAAATTCTAAAATTACACAACCAGAGGCCTATTGCCTAATGTCTCCATTAAAACACATTTAGTTTCCTCCCGGCTCTAAGTTCAATCCCGGTGTCTCCTGAAAACTCGCTTACTTTGGTTCAATGGAAGAAAACAGAAGAAAAAAAAACAACACAAAAATGAATAAAATTGGTTACCTGATACGATAAAATGCAGAATGAGAACAAACTATCCTCATGGATTGAATAAAGATTTCGGTTCAAAATTCCTAGAAGCTTCCTAGAGTACAACGGCTGAACACCCAAGATGAGCGTAGTATATAAAATTAGGTTTATAAGACCCACAAATTCATACACTGATTCATACATATGTTCCAGTGGATAAAAACCATTGGTTGGATCCAGTGACTTGACCCAAAGAGTTGTGAGTTCAATACATGCCTAGAGCAGTGGTGAACAAAAACTTGGAGATTTGAGTTAAAGGGAGATAACTGAGACATACGGAAAGAGGTATGGCACTTGGAACTAGAACAATCTTCGCCGGTGGACGAAATAAAGTTCGAAATTCCAATCACCTGATAAAGGCTGAAGCGTAAAACGGCCAAAACGTCGTGAATATGGCAATAAAGATGAGAACAACAATTCGAACAGTGTAAATTATATATATATATATATATATATATATTTGAATTGGTCATAGTCCGACAATTTATTTAAAGACCTTTATAATATGTTTAACGTTCTTTTTATAGATACAAGTATTTAAGCAAATGCTCCGTTTTATAATAAACAGTATTAAATAACATTTACCGGCCTGAATGTCCGAGAAATTTTCATAGAATATTTTCGCTCTCCGACAGGAATCGAACCTGTATCCTATACGGAACCATCATTTCGCGTGATGTGCCTTAACGATATAGAAGAAGACAGTTAAAGAGAAAGAAGGAAAAATACAAGAAGAAAGGATGACTGAAAGAAAAAGAAGAAAACAATAAAAGGGCAAGACAGGTAAGAAATAAGAAAAAAAAAATGAAAAAATGTAAAAAGCAATAGAAACGACAGAGAAAGGAGATAAAAAAAAGATGGCATAGCGGAGAAGAACAATGGAAGGAGTATACTCTTTGTTGGGATAGATAGTTGTATAGTTCCTTCGACTTTACGAATTTAAACGCAATACGAGATCGGCAGCTAAGCCTCATAATTTCACTATTGAAATTGTTAGTTTTAGCCGTAACTTCGATGGTAATAGATTCTTCTTACGGCTTCCTCTATCCTGTCACTACGATCTTCAAAAATTTTAAATGCAATGTACATCCTAATTTTGTTTCCTTTTTTCCCGTCTTTTATTGTTCTCTCTGTTTCCTTCAGTCTCAGTAAGCCTTGCATCCTAGTAGCTTTGCTTCCTTGCTTGGGGTGAATTGATTTTTTTAAAGTAAAAATCAACTATGCTAGATGCTGTTTTCCTCTTTTTTAATCGTGAAGAGTCATGATCATTCAAGGAGAAGAAGAAGAAGAAGAAGTAGTAGTAGTAGTAGCAGATTTCCACCAGGTAGAATAGCATTATACACTCTTATTTCCATTATTTCACACAGTTCGGTTTGTTCTCGTATGAGATCTCGCCAGGTCCTTATTAGAAAGTTCTGGATGCAGAACGAAGCGAGATGAGACTGAATATGCTGGATTAGATCGGCAGAAGAACGGAAGGGAAAAGGCAGCTGGGATTAGGCTATTAAAAGCGATAATTTTCGATTTGTATTCAGAATTCATTTCCTCTCCTTCGACATATTTGGCTCTGAAGACAAACGAGATTCTCGTTTTCACTTGACCGATTGCAATTCAAGCATGTCCAAGCGTTTAGGCCACTTGACTTTAAGTTGTATTCTTTTCAAACCTCGCATATCTTTTCAGTTATTTATTTTTTATCTCGCATCCTACCCGTCAAAATGCAAACACTTCATTACCACAACAAGCGAATATACATTTGAAATGGCTAGATGCAACCGTAAGTTCTATGTAAAAATCTATCTTACATATTTATAAGTCTACTATTCATTCTTGCTTTGAATACTACTGCCACATCTGGTCTGGTGTTCCTGATTCTTGATAAAATCCAAAGAAGAATCTGCAATGTTATTGCTCTTGATCTCACCACTGACCTAACGTAGCTTCGCCGTGTCTTTTCTATAAATACTTTCATGGTAACTGTTCTGATGAGCTTTCCTCCATTTTGTTTAGTTTCTTGTATATAAATTGTGTTCATTCACTGGGGTTTCATTTTTAAATGTTGTTATTTCATCTCGCGCTACAGATAAATTGCACATAAGGGAACTAGTTTCGACTTTCATAGAGACAATGAGGTTATTATAGTGGTTGTAGTAAGAATGGCGAATAAGAATGTGTTATATCTTTACAAAATAAATATTACTTTCCTCTATGGGGCCTGGACTTCATGTAAGCGAAATACTAGATCGGTAGGAAGGTCACATCATTTTACCGTTTTAATGGCTAGATGTAACCGTAAGTTCTATGCTAACAGCTTCTTCTATCATACTTCTCGTGTGTGGAACTCTCTTCCGGCTTCTTGCTGTCCAGTCAACTATGATCTTCAAATAATTAAATGCAATGTCAATCGTATCTTCTGTTTTCCTAATTCTTGTTCTTTTATTGTTCTCTCTCCTTAATAGCGTTTTTTCTCTCATCTTCTCCAATACTCAGTGACCTCTTCCGTTTTAGTGACTTTATTGCCTTTCTTTGGGTGAAATGATAACAATAATCTAATTAGAAATTAGAGAAAATAAGATGTTTAATTCATTGCCTCTTATTTTCATTGTTTCGTGACTATTCTTTGGAAATGTCTATTACTTTTACTGATTTAAGGACAATTTCTGCTTATATACTATAATAGATTTAAATGTATAGAGACAATTCTAGATTAATCAGACCGAAAATATAACGAATGCACCTGCGAGACAATTAAATTACTTCATCATTTATTAACGATGTTATTTTCCCTCCTCCCCATCGTGAGAACAGATGGCACTCACGGACTTTGTGATGTAGGCCTGCCTTCAGCCAGTCCAAAGTTTGCTCAGACCTAGCGATCAATGTCATACTGGCGTCTTTAATCCACTGAGCCATCTCCCGTTTTAATACACTCATTTTCTTTCTATCTTTCTTTCTCTTTGGGAGGCATGGTGGGGTAATGGATAGTGGCTCGAACTGGGGAATCGGAGAGCTGAGTTCGAATTCCAGTCGAATCCATTAAATTCACTCACGTGCTAAGACACTTGGGAAAGGTATAAATCGTCGTCTTCTACACACCGAGCTATAATTAAATAGCAAGAGAGACTGTAGCCTTGGATGGCAACTGGTCCAGCGCAGAAAGAAATGGCAACCTACTGCGGGAAAAAATCTGCATCGTCAGTTATGTATCGAAAGATACATGATCGCCTAAGCGTGTATCACGCATGACACATATCTGACTGATATATATATATATATATATATATATATATATATATAGAGAGAGAGAGAGAGAGAGATAGATAGATAGAGAAAAGGAAAACTTATCTTAACCAACTCGTTGAGGCAAATTATAGAGGATGCTAAGTGACGTAAACAAAAGTGCGTATATATATATATATATATATATATATATATATATATAATATTTATTCAAACTTACACGTATATAAATATAATATTTATTCAAAAAACGTAACATAAGCCTGTTACAGCATCATGACAAAAATAACAATTTTGCTTCAACACTTCCAGTGTCTTATCAAGTAATAGTGCTAATTCTGAAATAAAGGATATATATATATATATATATATATATATATATATATATATATATATATATATATATATATATATATATATATATATATATATATATATATATTCAGGTTTAATTTCAATATTAAACATTAAGTATCGCGTGGCACTCTCATCCTCAGGCGATACTGCTGACCAGTCTCGAAACATAGTAATTTCTGTGTCGCGATGGAATCATATTTTAAAAAAATAATTATAATCTAGGCTCTACTTCTGTATGGAGCACTGTTTTTAAAAATAAAAACAAATATACTAAAGAACTTCGGATCATCAATCTAACAGTTCTTTCCTATTATATCAATACACACACACACATACACGCGCGCACACACATATATATACACGTGTATGAATATATATATATATATATATATATATATATATATATATATATATGTATATATATTAAATAATGTAAGTAATATTCACATTATTTTAGTTTGATATTAATATATGTATAATATATTTTATAAAGGCTGTTCCAATAACTTGGAACGAGTTTAAATCTGAATCAAGTTTAAGCGTCTATTGATTTTTTTCTTTTTTTTTCAGATTTAACAACTTCAGTCTTTGGCAATTTCAACCATGGACAGATTAACAATCAAACAACGTGTTAAAGTTATCGAAGCCTATTACGAAAATGGACGTTCATCAGAAATGCATTTCGCGCACTTCGTGAATTTTTTGGTCCACATAATCGACCAATCGAGAGTGTGATTGGAAACGATGTAACGTTGTTGTGGAGAGGTGCAAATCCCTCGCGCGATGACGAATAGAGGTGTCTGGATTTTCGGCCACATTCTCGTGTACTGCAACAATGTTTTCAGCTGAACGGCGTAAACGAGCGGGCAATGGTGTTTTCACATCTGCCACCGACCCGGTTTGTTTGAATTTACGAACAATTTTTCCAATTTCACTCTTGAAACTTTAACACGTTACTTGATTGTTAATCTTTCCATGGTTGAAATTGCCAAAGACTTAAGTTGTTAAAGCGTGCTGAACAACAGCAAACTCAAAATACCCCATTTATTCAAACGATTTGAGGTTCTGACCTCCTCCGCTGATAAGGCCAAATGCTTTCCTCTTAAATTCTTATCCAATTCAACGATAGACTCATCTGGTGTACTCACACCTGATTTCCCTCTAGAACTGAGGTTCTACTGAGTGAGATGCACATAACCCCAACGATGGTATTGGACATCATCTCTAAATTAGACTCCCACAAGGCTAGTGGTGGGGACAGGATACCGGCCATTGTCCTGACTAAATGTGCTCCTGAATTAGCTCCTATCCTCTCTAAACTTTACAACTATTGCCTCACCGACTCTTGCTTTCCAGCCTGTTGGAAGTCCTCATCTCTTGTGCCTGTGTTTAAGAACTCTAGTGACCCTTCTGACCAGTCTGTCTACCGTCCTATCAGTCTCCTACCACTCTTCGGTAAAGTCTTCGAGGCTTTATTCAACCCCGAAGTGGTTAAGGACATTACTTAATCTGCTCCACGACAAGAAATATGGTTTTCGCTTTGCCCGATCTACCGCTGACGTGCTCACAGCCGTAACTGAATTTGTATACCAAGAACTCAACAATAATGGAGAAGCTCAAGCCGTGGGTCTAGACATCACTAACGCGTTTGATAGGGTTTGGCATGCCGGCCTTCTTCGTAAGCTTCAGGGATGCAGTATTAAAGGACGATTATTTGACTTAATACAATCATTCCTGTCAGACCGTGAAATGAAGGTCGTCATAAAAGGGTTCTCCTCCGGCTCCTTTATCACGAACGCTGGTGTTCCCCACGGCTCTATCTTCAGCCCTACACTGTTCCTGATCTTCATCAATGACCTTCCCGATATCATCAGTTCCCAAGTTGGCATCTCCGCGGACGACACTACTATTTATTTCTGTTTCAATAGTAAATCTGGTATCGTTAACAAAACTAACCTGGCTACTGATCCCGAAAAGGACCTTCAATCTGTGGTTGAATGAGGGAGGAAATGGTTTGTAGACTTTAATGCCTCCAAAACGAAACTGGTCTCTTTTACCCACCACAGAGAACCCTCCCTGCTTGCCATCGGAATGGCTGATTCCCAACTCCTTGAGAGTGCTTCGTTACGCATGCTTGGTCACACGCTATCCACTGACATGAGGTGGAATAAATACATTGAATCAATAGCTTCATCTACCGCAAGGAAGTTGGCTCTCTGTCTCGTGCCAGAAAGGTTTTCTCGTCTGAGTCTATCCTTCAAATTTATACATCTACCATCCGTCCTTGCATAGAATATCGCAGTCATATATGGTCTGGTTCTCCCGCTGTAAGTCTCGTGGTCCTCGACAAAATCCAGAGACGAATATTCAAGATGATAGATCCTGATCTAGCATCTAGTCTACAATTTCTATCCCATAGACGTGCCGTAGCTTTCCACTGTCTCTTCTACGTGTATTTTCACGGCAACTGTTCCGACAAGCACTTTCGCTGGTTCCCGGACTGCATGAGCTACCAGAATGGCATCACCGCCCGATAAACAAAACAGTTAAATGTAATCGTCTCTTGTACTCAAACATCTTCTTCTTCCGCACTTCCCGTCTGAGGAACTCCCTTCCCATTACTTGCGTCCCCGATAACTATAATCATCAAACATTCAAATGTAATGTGAATCGAAATCTGACACCGGGAGCTTGTTCCCCGTCCTTCTCTGTATCTTTTCCCCAAACATGCCTCTTTACTCTAGTTCTCAATCCTCTGTAACCCCTACTGTGCTAGTGGCACTCCCGCATTGCTTGGGGCGAATTACTTTAAAAAGAAATCTGAAAGTAAAAGAAAAATTCATTAGAAGCTTAAACTTAAACGCTAGGGTTGAAATTTTTGAAAATTTGAGTGAGTGCGTTTTTTTTTTTACTAATATGGTAATTTGAGAATTTTTTGTTGTAGGAGTTTATCAGTCAATGTGGCATGAACTAAATTAGTTCAATAAGTAGAACTAATGTCTCAGTTGTTATCCTGAAAGTTTGCACGTCGGATCAAATCTTTTAAATTGAACTGCACCACATATTTTATATATATATATATATATATATATATATATATATATATATATATATATATATATATATATATATATATATATATATATATATATACACTCACTGTTCCCTTACTTAAGTACATGCAAACAAATAAGCTTTCATGCAAATTTCTAAAAGCTCAATGACGTGACAGCAATTTAATGTATATAGGCATTTAAACATGGTCATGTCAAACTGCTGAATTTCATGTCATGTATTTTTATTAGAAAGAAAGTTTGAATTGGGCCTGATCATTTGCGGGTCTGATTATTCCAATAACTGCAGATCTGTTAGTTTTTCTACCGTCAACCATCTTTAAGTCTTACAGTGGAATGATGAGGAAAAGAAAACAAAATCCAGTCGGCAGTAATTGTGTGGGCAGAAATTTCGTATTAACGAGAATGGTTAGAGATAAATGGTCAAGTACACACGCACACATGCCCTCGCGGTAAATGCGACCAACTCTTGGATAACACGTTTTATTCACGTTTAATATATGTTCATGTTACACTCACTTCAAATTATTCAAAACCCATAGAATATATTTAAGTTGTTAGTGTGAGGTCTGTTGACTTGTTAGCTCTTTAATCTAAGGGGTTCCGGTAATCTGGTTCAGAAATCAGGAAGGGTGAAGCGTACGATTTGCATATTTATATATGTAGATATTAAGGAAATGAAAGAGACACAGTAAACATTGACAGAAAAAAAGGCAGGTTTGAAGAAACAGAAAAAAAAAATAACAATCCAATACGCTGTAAATTGTGTGTGTGTATCTCGACTCCAGTCTCACTGACGTAATGTGGCTTCCCTCAGCGTTTTCTATATATATTTTAATACCATCTGCTCACACGAGTTATTTTCACTGGTGCCCCGACTTTATGAATTTAAGCGTGCTTCTATGTTGGTATCTCGGTCCCACGAAACAGTTAAATGTAACCGCCTCTTCCACTTCAAGAGCCTCTTCTCTCGCACTTCCCTGATAACTATAATCTTCAAAAATTTAAATGTAATGTCAATCGACATCTTCTGTTGGTTTGATCCTCTTTCTTCTTTTTATCCTTTCCTCACCCCCCCCCCCATGCCCAGTCTTTTCCCTTACTTACAGTCTCTGTAGCCCATTACGTACTAGTGGCACTCCCGCCTTGCTTGGGGTGAATTGCTTAATATATATATATATATATATATATATATATATATATATATATATATATCCTTTGGCCGGGCAGAGTGTACTTGGAAACGTGCGAGGGCGAACGTTGTAAAAGCATACTCGTATTTGTTGTCTTTCATCTTTTCGAAAAGCCACATTGGTTTTGCGACATTGTCCCTGCGAATGCACCGGCTCGATATAATTCTGTCTTGTGTCTTGAATATTGCTTTCTTACAACGTCGAGTAATCTTTTATTTTTTTTTCAAAATGAAGTTTTCATATATATATATATATATATATATATATATATATATATATATATATATATATATATATATTCAATATTGGGGCAGGGCAGTGTATACTTGGAAACGGACGAGCAATAAGTGAACTGTGCTAAATATGAGAACTAGACGACATATGCCTAGACATGGACAGTGGAACGAGAACAATTTACCAATTTACAACCATAGATTAAATACTGGGTTCAGTTAAGAATTTTGTGTAGGTTACCGAAATCAATATACACCTGATGAAGGCTCGAAGGCACAACGGCAGAAACCTTGTGATAACAACAGCAAAGATGAGGACAATAGTCCGAATGTAAATATCTCCATTCTTTCTTTCTTTATTTCTTTCTTTTCCAACGATTTTCTTTCTTTCTTTTTTCGAGTTCCCTTGATAAAAGCCGTCAATCTCTTTATTCTAATGCTATCCAGATTCTTCCTCTCTTCCTGCCTTCCTTCCATTTTTTCTTTCTTTCTTTCTTTCTTTCTTTCTTTCTTTCTTTCTTTCTTTCTTTCTTTCTTTCTTTCTACCACATCTACAGAAAATATAAAACAAATACTTAAAAAAGTTTTTCAAAAAAGTTATCAAATTTACGTTTTGTCATGAAAAATCTCCCCGTGTGATATTTCGTTTTTTTTAAAAAAAAAAAAAACAATATATATTGTGTCTTGCGTGTAAAAAAATATGCATTTTCAAAGATCCCGTTAAGCTGCTGTCATTAAAATAAGAAAATAATTTCTTCGGGGATTCAGTGAAAATATGGGCCAAGGACATAGAGTGCGACTGCCTTTTCCATAAGTAGAGAAATACAAGCCTGATGTAACTTGAGGCTTTTGATTAGATTCCCTGTACTTTTACCGACATACACGCACAAGCGCGTGTGTGCCTATATGCAGCTATACACGTTTCCGCACACACCCACATGCAAACATATTTGATGAAAAGTTGACATCGTGGAACTATCAGAGGATATGGAAAAACCTTTCTTCCTTTCTCTCTTTCTTTCCCTGACTCTATCTACCTTTCTCTCTACATACACACACACACACACACACATATATATATATATATAGTGAAGATAAGAACAATTTCGCAAATTTATCTCAGGTTCAAATTCATCAGGCTCCGAGACATTATTGAAATTCTCGTTGTTTTAGTTTACCAGAGGACTAAGTTTGAATATTTTTAAATATAGCGTTCCTTATGCACTGTATATAAATCGCATGAATTCTGTTTTAACTTAATATAAAAATACCTACTGACGAATGAACAGAAGTTTTATCAACGAAACTCTGGAGTAGAGGTACTGAATATAACATCAATCTGATATATATATATATATATATATATATATATATATATATATATATATATATATATATATATATATATAAACAAGTAAAAGAATCCGTGGGCCGTGGGTAAGTAATTCAAATAGATCCTATTAATATAAAATATTAAAACTGATCGACTAAAGAGAGAACAGTATATTTTTCATTATAGACCATATAAGTTAATTAGAAGTAATGAGATCCAAACAATTTACCTCATTCAGATGACCATTTCGTCCATGAGAAAGAAGTTTTTCCGTATCGATGCAAATAAATTTACTAAAATGAATAAATTCCCACGTTTCTTCACAGGAAATTTGAAAGGTAAAGGAAGGAAAGAAGGAAAAAAGAAAAAGAAAGAATAAAAGGAGAGGGAGTAAGAATTGACCTGTAATAAAGGAGGGAGTTTTATACATATGGAGGGGTAAGGACCATAAAGTGCTTATGGTGGAATCGGTACAGATAAAGGCGAAGTTTGAAAATGGACGCTGACTTAAATGTAACCTATCATCTCCTGTGCAAGGAAGAAGCATGGACAAAAAAGGGCATAACAAAATTCCAGCAGGAGTTTAACAGAATATAGAATGGGAGTAAGAATTTAAAATAATACTTATATAAAAACATATTAATATTAATCCATTTAATACTACATCTTTAAATATAGTAAAAGATACACTAAAAAAAAATAAATTAATTATTAATATATCAATTTCATTTAAAAATAATCAAATGGAACTCCCTTCCCTATTACTGTTTCCCTGACAAATACAATCTCCAACGGTTTAAGTGTAGCGTCAATCGACATCTCCAGTTGCCTTGATCTATCCACTTCCCTTCTCCACATCCTTTCACCTTTCATTCCTATCTGCTCTCGCTCCAAATCTTCTGTAACCCCCTTGCCTTGATCGACCCACTGTCTTTCTCTTTCTCCACATCCTCTCCTTTACCACTCCTATCTGCTCTTCCTCCAACTATTCTTTAACCCCTTGCGTGATAGTGGCCTCCGGCCTTGCTTGGGGTGATACACTTAAAAAAAAACAAAAAAAACTTCATTACATCAATTTAATATTAATGATATTTCAGATATTAAATGTATAATTGAAATTATATTGAACTTATACTAATTATTTAAATATTCTGTAAAGAATTAAATTTAAATTCTATATATAAAAAATTAATATTATAATCAGGTAGTCAACAAGAAGGAGATAGAGGAATATAAAGGAATTAAAAACCTCATAGGCCTAGTAATGTATGTGAAAGATGGTAGAGTTAACGGAGGAAAAAACAATTACATATAGAAGAAAATTCCACATATAGAAAACATTTAACAGGGAGAGATATATTTAAATATAGAAAGAGATTCCACATCTTGAAACCATTTTCCTTTCTAGAATAAAAATTCATTGTCATAAAAGAAACAAAAAAAATCACATATAAAATATAAATGAAAGAAAGAAGTGTGAGGTTCGGCTGATACGATTTTTGTCGAAATTTCCCCTGTGGCCATACTTGTAGTGCGGTGTCGAAAATAATATTATGTCAGTTGGAATTTTTTCCTATGGCAACACTTGGATACCAGTTCATTCTTTTTGTCTTGTAGAATATCTTGATTCTTAAATTTAATGATTTTAATTTTCTCCATAAATTACATTTACCCTTAAAGCTATTTGTAGTCTGAGCAAAACCTATTAATTCCCAGTCAATTTGAGGGTTCAGGTCTTTCACCCACAATTCCAAACATTTTGGGGAGAGAGTAGTTTGGTGTTTTCGTCTTGGAAAAAGATTTTCTGTGGCCTGGTATTGAACTCACAACCGGTAGCACAATTAGGAGTTTCATCAGTGGAATATTACATCGAACACTATTTTATGAACACCAGAACACACTCACATATATATATATATATATATATATATATATATATATATATATATATATATATATATATATATATATATATATATATATATATATATATATATATATATATATATATATATATATATATATATATATATATATATATATATATATATATATATATATGAATATATGTATATATATATATATATATATATATATATATATATATATATCGGTTTTGTAGTGCGTATTCAATTTATGTAATTAGCTTCAGTATTTGTTTTTCGTTTGAATGATTTACGTTACATATATATATATATATATATATATATATATATATATATATATATATATATATATATATATATATATGTATGTATGTATGTATGTATGTATGTATGTAATGGATATTTACTGATGGAAAGGATTAAGTTAGACCATAATCTTTCTGTGCAGAACTTTGTGTATTACTGAAATAAATATTGTCTTATTTTATAGAAGAAGAAGAAGAAGAAGAAGAAGAAGAAGAAGAAGAAGAAGAAGAAGAAGAAGAAGAAGAACAACAACAACAACAACAACAACAACAATGGACACGTTGTAAAATATTCTGAAAGACTGGAAAATAATTCTTTTTTTCTTTTTGTCAGGAATTTTTTCTGGAAGATTTCTCAGAGTTGATTCTATTTTATTTAGCAGTCCCTTTGTCATGAACCTTTTTTTCATTTCTCTACATCCATCTAATCCAATGTCCAAAATCTTTGGGTTATTCTGTCTTTCCTTATGACTCATTCAAATCGGATTTGTTGGATTACTAAAGAAAAATATAAATAAATTGTGTGATAGACTGACGCTGATACGGTCAAACGAATCCGTGTTTTCAGACACAGCACATACACATGTACACATGACCACATCTGACCAGAAGTCTACCAGCATCGTCGCATAAAACCTGTTTTACTAAGCAGGGTTTCATACGATGCAAGCCCCAGAGGGAGGAAATGAGGGAAGGAAGAAGGCATTGCGTCAGTCGTTGTAGAGAGAAGAGATGATTGCTTTGAAAATCCGCATTCGAAATCCTAACATTTACTAGAACTCAATAACCTTTGGACTACTCGTAAAAGTATTATTAATATCATACATTTATTCAGTTAGAGCATTTAGCACCGCTGTGGTTACCACTCGCATCCATTTCATAATTATGTTTCATGGTGACAGAGCAGAATAATCCTATGGTTTGCCGATTCATTTTCGCTCCGGGGATGTTGAGGTCACCCAGTCACTCGTCTCAGATGTTAAAAAGACCCACAAAACAGCAAGTAGTTTTCCTTCTCCTAAATGGGTTGCTGGTGGAGTAATGGATAGCGGCTCGGATTGGGGAATCGGAGAGCCGAGTTCAAATTCTATTGGAATCAATTACATTTACTTACGTGGTAATACCCTGCTAATACCCTTGGGAAAGGTATGAATATTTTCTTCTCCCAGCTATGGGTAAATAGCAGGACAGGCCGGGTTCAGTAGCCTTGGATAGCAACTTGTCTATCGCAGAAAGAAATGGCAACCTACTGCGGAAAAAAAAATCTGCCTCGTCAGTTATGTATCGAAAGATACATGATCGTCTAAGCGTGTATCACGCATGGTACATAACTGAGTGAACCAAGGGAATAGGGTACAGAGTGCCCTGCTATTTATACCATCACATCCAATCTCATATACAATCTATCGCTTCAGATGCAGGCAACATGATCGGCTCTCTGTACCGTTCCAGTAAGTACCTGACTATCATCTCTCTTTATAAGAGCCATATTACGCCGGAAATGGAGTATTGTTTCCATATTCAAACGGGAGCTAACCAGACCTCACTTCCCAGTGACGAGAGAGTTCAAAAGCGTCACCGAAAACTTGAATTATTTTCCACCCTCCAACCTCTCTCACACAGACGGGATGTGGTGAGTCTCTCACTGCTTTATCGCTGCTACCATGGAAAGTGCTAGGACGAATTACATTTCTTGGTTACGCCAGGTCTAACCTTCACGTCTAGGACCCACCATGCCACTTACGTGGTAGCAAACTGCCCACATTCGCTCCGTATTCCATCGGTGAGAAGTAAGTTCCACTCGAACAGCTTCTTCCCTCTAAACACTATCCTCTGGAACCAACTCCCAACGGGACGTTTCCCCGATCACTACAATAATAACCTGTTCAAGAATAGGGTTAATTGTTATCTTCCACTCCTAGGCACACAAATGGTCTCCAAACGTATCCCTCTACCTCCAGTGGCCCCGGGTCTTGAAAAGAGTGAACGTCGTTGTAAAAGAAAATATTACTTTCTTTAACGATCATGGCTTGAAGGTGAAATTCCCAGGTTGAAGTTATTTTTTTATGCTAAATTCAATCACTGGTATATAATTATTCTCCACCCTTCAACCCCTCTCGCTGCTCTACCCCTACTTCCATGGAAAGTGCTCAGACGGACTACACTCCCTGGTCTCTTCATTTCAGACTTCACGACAAGAACACGCCATGCCACTTACATCGTAACAAATCTCCCACATTGCCTCAGTATTTCATCGGTGAAAAGTAAGTTCCAGCTTCTTTTCGTGAACCATTGCCAAATGTTTTTCCCGATCATTACATTCTTAACCTGTTCAAGTCTAGAATTAACAATTATCTTCTACTCCTATCCATATGAACTACCTCTTAACGTAACCCTCTACAACAAGTGGTACGTGTACCTTGTACACAGTGAAACCTGGTGTAAAAAAAGAAAGAAAAAAGTGAAAGCAATGAATTTGAGTAGAATAAAAATGACTGTTGGAAAAAATCTTTCTTTTTTTTTTCAATTTTCATTTTCATACCAATTTGTCTTATGCACGACATTATTCTGGGAAATTTAACTATATTGTCGACATGGAAAAAAAAACTCTTAGTAAAATGGAAGTTACCATTATCCAGAAAGAGGCTTACGCAGGATCGTCTATCTTCTTTAAAATTTTTGATTTAACTATAACAACAAAACATATATATATATATATATATATATATATATATATATATATATATATATATATATATATATATATATATATATGTGTATGTATGTATGAAATATATATATATATATATATATATATATGAAATGTATATATATATATATATATATATATATATATATATATATATATATATATATATATATATATATATATATTTAGTTTACGAAAAACTAGGTAATCCGTATGGGTAGACCCAAAGAGGATAAAATCCAGAGAGCTCAATGTAAATCAGAGCTAATAATTTAAATTTTTCGTTTCAACATTTGGAAGTAAAGTCTGATGATCCTCTGTTCTTTAAAAGGGCTGTGGTGAAATAATTTATTACATGGAACCTTAAAGTGGTCTGTTTTTATTTTTATTTAATATATATATTTATATATATATATATATATATATATATATATATATATATATATATATATATATATATATATGCCATTTATTATATATATTATTTATATATTATATATGCGCGGTACTTATTGGAAAGCGCTCAATATCAGTGATAGAGCTAACATATTTAGTTGGATTGATTGTAAGTTTGTGACCCTGTGTTTCACGCTTTTGCGATCGTCAGACAAACTCGGTATCGACAAATATATAATGCAGAGCACAATCTAATTTTATATGTTTATGATCTCCACACCCTGATCCCAGCCCCACTTTTTTATTAATGATGTATTCCGTTCTTAAAAGAATTATTACGCGATGCCAATCAGCAATCATCCATTGTGTTGCCAAAACAACGGAATATCTAATTAGTAATTAGGGAAGTTTAGGTGTTTAATAAATTGCTTTTTATTTCCGTTGTTTCACGCTATCTCTCATTGGACATTTCCTTTACTTTCTCTGCTTTAACGATACAGATCTTATTTTACATGCCATAATAGAATTAAATACATAGAAAATACTACATCAATCATATAGAAAATATAACCAATGCATATGAAAACAAACGCTGTCAATTTTTCATGGTACGAATAACCTATGATTAAAGGTTAATGTTCTTTTAAGGAAAATATTATTGATAATATATTTGAAAAATATTTTGAAAATATATTCATAGCATTACTGCCAACTATAAATACATGCTTAAAACATTAGATCATTTCACCATTTTTTCTACAGATCCATTAATCCTGAATCTAACTTATGTCTAAAATTTACAAATTTCCCTTCTTTCAAAATTACGCATGTTAAATGTAACCAAAACTAGATTATTACAATATGTTGTGGTAGGATCCACCTAATCTGCATAGCGGAGTACCGACGATATAAATATGGTCGGTACCGGAAGACAGGGAGGGGAATCAAGAGATCCTGATAGAGACTCTGCCCGACTGCGACTTAGTCAACACATTCTCCAGGAACGGTCTTCCCAGAAATATACAGAAATACTATATGCAAATATTGTGTACACTTTCTTGTTATAATACATTCTTGTTCTAAGTACATTTTGTGTTGCATTATTATTCCATGCATTAGTCGAGATTCAACAATGAGTCAAGACTCAACACAATATTTTTCTTCGTTTCACCAACCCACACAGAGTTAACTACCGCAGACTTTCCCCATCACACACATACACATACACGAGAATATTAAAATCCAACCAAATACGAAACGATTTTGCAACATACCGCTACATTTCACCGACAAAATGCGTGGGTGACATTACTTCCCTCACATACACACTTGTACATTAACATGAATTAACGTAACCTTCCTACATACGCACACAAACGGTTCTTTACTTACACACTCTTACATTATCGCACACTTTAACAACCTAAATGTTCCTTAAACATATTTATATATTATCTATTGCGTGACACGTGTCTGACCATTGAGAATTGCCAAACGGTTGTATTTCGCTTTTAATTCTGAATAAATCGTTCACTCGCCAGTAAATTACAATCGCCTGATGAGATGCTTTGATATATATATATATATATATATATATATATATATATATATATATATTAATCAATTCAGCACAAGAAAGGCGATGACGGCACTAAGACGCAATCGATGTGAAAGAGAATGAGAAGACTTAGGAAGGAACCCCAAAACACAATCCTAAACAGGGAACCTCTACTCCTGCTAAAAAAACAGGAAGGATTGTGAACCAGACGAGAGACGGACCTATCTACTCCTATATATCCTGAGGCGATCATGTATCTTTCGATACATGACTGACGTGGCAGATTTTTTCCCGAAGTAGGTTACCATTTTTTTCTGCGGTAGACCATTTGCCATCCAAAGCTACAGAACCCGGTCTGTCCTGCTATTTACCCATAGCTCGGGGAAGAGAAGAGGACTCATACCTTTCCCAAGGGTATTAACATGTAATTAAATGTAATTGATTCGACTGGAATTCGAACTCAGCCCTCCGATTCCTCTATCCGAGCCGCTATCCATATATATATATATATATATATATATATATATATATATATATATATATATATATATATATATATAATGTTTGTGCTTGTCAGCACGTTTCACTGTGTGTAAGCGATTAATGGGGTTTTTAATTTTTATATTTTAGATTAATTCTTATGATGTTGAATATTAATTTAGTGAGTACAAATCAGGGCATGAGCGATCATTGCTCTCCACAGTTTCCTATTTTTGTTGCTTTAAGCAATGTTTGTCCTCATATTGTCACTTGCGTTGTCTTCCTCGTTGGTAACATGTTCAGTCAATGTATTCTCAATATCCTGCTGTAGAATCACATTAGTGTTGCTTCAGTAAAGAGACTGTCCAGTATTCACTGCAATATTAGTGGATTGATATTACATAACTTCTCAGCACTCGTTTCTTTCCTAACGAACATTTCCCGCTTTTTAACGTTGTTTAAGTTTTGGATTGTATATTTCGCTAGTCCAATTCATCTTCGGATTTCAGTCTGACATATTCCCTGTCTGTTAAAACAATTCCTAGATATTTTAAAGTTTTTGTACTTTCTAGATTTTAGTGTCTCCAGTTCGTAGTTCATATCTTGGGATGCTCCTCTTGCTGACAGCCATATTTTTTTTAAGGAGTTCACCCCAAGCAAAGTGTTAAAGCCACCGGTAGGGATGAGGCTACTGGTTGTGAAAGAGTTAGAAGCAGGAACATTGCTAAGACGGGAAAAGAGAGGAAGAGTAAGCAGGAGGACTACAGATAGCGATATATATTGCATTGAAATTTTTAAAGTTATCTGGAAAGCATGGCGCTGGAATGAAGTTCCACAAGCGAGAAGTGCTTGAGCTGTTAGCATAGAATTTACGGTTAAATCTAGCCATCTCAACTATAAAGTGATGAGACCTCATCGCTGGCCTAGTTTTGCGTTTAGCTTTAAAGAGTCTAGTCACCATAGCGACGAGATCATCTGAACAATTACAATGAAAGTATTTACAGAAATGACAATGAGAGGCAATCTTCCCTGAAGCCAAGACGAAAGATCGGGGACAATAACATTGCGTACTGTTTATATAGATAGCAGTAGCACCGGACCATATGTGACAGCAATATTCTAAGCTTGGTCGAATCGTAGACTTATAGATATGTAGGATAAAACTATGGAAAGTAAAGTCATCTAGCACGACACAGTGAACCGAACCAAGGCGCGGCGATTCACTCCCCTGTAGGTTAGTGTCAGCCATGTTGATGGAAGTCAGAAAAGGTTCTGCCAGAGTATTATATTTTCTATTCTTACAATTATTGTTTAGTCCATTCTTCTCGCTTTATTTTATTGAATTCTGTAGGAGTTCTAGTTTTATTTCCGTGTCTGCTATCAAATAGCGTCTTCTGTATATCTGAAGTTGATACGATTGAGTTGATACATTAGGCCCACGGTCAAATAACACCTGTTCCCGTTCCATCACCGAATTTAAGCAACTCCGAGCATGGTCACGCCAGTAATTAGATGAGGGACCGCATGGGAACACCGGGTACTGTAAGTATCCTCTCTTATAACTCGAAATATGTTTCAGCTTTAAATACCCCACAAAGGGTTGATAAGCCGTAAAAAAATCAAATCGGTCTTGGATTACCCCTTTTTGCTAACGACCATCTTCTTAGTCGATTTAAACAGATCTTTTGATATTTCTCTGTGGCAATTAAGATTTTTAATTATCTTAAATCGTTATTATTAATTACTCTCTCAAATAATTGTTCTTTCTGTCACCTAGAGGGTGTGTTGAGTGCACAAAAGATGATTAACTGACACATTTACGAATGATTAATACATAATACAAGATTATATATCTCTTTTAAAAAAAAAATCTTACTGTTTTCGGTGGTATAATTGACACCAAATAATTGTCTTTTATTTACCCGATGTTCAAGTTTCTGTGAAAAAAACAAAAACAAAAAAAACAAAAAACAAATCTTCGTATGTACTGTAATTAAAGAAAATTAATCATATGTAAAATATTGATTAATGAAAAATTCACGTCATCACTAACAAGAACTTCAAGAATTTGGTTTTCGCTAATGAGTTTGTTTTCTCAAAGGACACTTTGGAGAAATGCAGTAATTCTACTGTTTACTACTATGTTTAAAAAAAAAAATCAGTCGACATGTTGGTACTTTCATTATTAATGTGATATCACCTCAAACAATTTTTTATTTGGTATCTTCTTTCCCGCATTTGTTTTCATCATTTCATCCAAAGCAAGGCAATAAAGACACTTGGATGCAATAAAAGAACTAGAATTAAGAAGACAGAAGATACAGATTGACATTGATCTTCAAAAATTTAAATTCAAAGTTGACCGAAAAGCAAAAATCCAGAAGAAACTTACATAAGCGAAAAGTGTGACAGAAGAAATTGTAGACAACTACATTCAACAGAGAGAGAAAAATATGCTGCGAGAAAAAACGAGAAAATATTACACAATGAACGAGACTTGACAGACAAAGTTGAGATCTGGATAACTTTAGAATGTCCGACAAATACCCACCCCCTAAAAAATAACTCGAAAGACATTATATATAATTAAGAAAATTCAGAGAACGAAAGACGACACGCGAGGACGATAAGGGTTAAACGGAGAATTGATGAAAGAATAGGTATCTTTTCGAAGGAGGACTTTGCAAAAGGTTAGAAAAAAAGGGAGGTCAAAAGTAAGAAGCGATGATTTAAAATCTGGGACAATAATATTGATTATTAATCTTTGGATGTTACCAAGGAGCTCTAGATAAAGAGATTTTCCAAGCGTAGCTTAGATGTGGCTGAATGTAGTGGTTACCCAGTGAGGAACGAACTCACTACTCAGTCGTAATTGTTCTAGCGAGATAAGCATGCAAACCATTACACCGCATCCAAGTGCACTCAAGGAGCTCTAGATAAATAGCAGGAGCACCGGCCCATATGTGGCAGCAATATTCTAAGCATAGGCGAATAGTAGACCTATAAACAAATTGTCTAGCATGACACAGTGAATCAAACTTTCTTGCAGCTGAACCAGCAATGGATTCAATATAATCTAGTTTCTAGTAATTAATATTATGCTCTATCGCTAACAAGCAGTTAGGGATAAATTAGAACTAGTTATCGAATTCTACCAGCAGAAGTAACATAAGCTTTCCGTCATTTTTTAGGCACTTCAAAAAGTGATCGCGCGCCTTTCACGACTGTAATGACGTCATGTCTGTTCAGCTACTATGGAAATTACTCGAGTCCGATTATAAATATATATATATATATATATGTATGTATGTGAAGGAATTTTTGAGGAATTAGAATAATCATATCGTAATTCATCGAGTCAAGAAGAATCGTTAGCAGAAAGCACTTTCTGCATTCTGATGAGGATTCTTCTAGACTCGATTAATTACTAATACATACATACATATATATATATATATATATATATATATATATATATATATATATATGTCTGTAATTAAAACGAAAGTAGATCCACGTGTGCGTCTTATAATATGTAGATTTAATAGGCGGGTAAATAAACTTTGACGAATAGAACGCAATAACAATCATAACAATATTGGCAATAAGATTGATTATATTTACTATATATTAGCTTATTGATTAATTGAGAAAGATTTTAAAGTCCGAAAATTACGAGTTTAAAATCTTTCTCTTTGTGCTTCAATTGAGGCTAATATATAATAAATGCGCGTGTGTGTTGATTTAATAGTTTGGTTAATAAAATCTGTCATCATTAAAATGATAATATTGGCTATTTACCCATCGTAGCCTCTCTCTCTCTCTCTCTCTCTCTCTCTCTCTCTCTCTATATATATATATATATATATATATATATATATATATATATATATATATATATATATATATATATATATATATATATGCTACGATGGGTAAATTGTCGCCATTTTATATTTTTAAGTTTACTCATGCGCATTGTTTGTTTTTGATTTTGTAGACCACACAGAGTAATAGGATCAATTGAGCACCGTTTGTGAAAATAAGTGAACAATGACGCAAATCCATGCGCCAGAAATTTTGAAACGGCATGCTTCACTGCTTGAAGCTCCGATACGATTTCAGCCTGTTTGGATGTCAATCTAAGGACAGTGCAGAGGATTCGGAAAGAGTTGGATGAGTCTAATGGTGATTACGAAAGTACGGCAGCTCGATAAAGTTACTCTGATCGTTTTGATAAGAAAAGAACACCAGAATTTGAAGGCGAGAGCCTCAGACTCAACACGAAGGTCTGCATCAATTGCCTTGAGGTGTCAGTGCTGCCCTGGGTCAAGATGGTACCTTCTGGAAGACCCTATGTCTGGCAACAAGACTCTGCACCATGGCACACAAGCAGGAGAACACAGTCATGATTGTCAGACAATTTCTGCGACCATATCACCCCTTACTTCTGGCCACCTAATTCCCCAGATTGTAACCCCCTTGATTATTATGTATCATTGACCAACTTAAACAATGAACCCCACCATAAAAGGTGTAAGAGATTCCGAAGTAGTTTGGAGACAGTGGTTGAAGCCAATGTCGATTTTTATTGAAGAAATTTGCTCTCGTGAGGCTTTTCTGCAAAGCAGCACCTACTTGGAAGAAGTTGCCCGGTTGAAACTCCCTTCTTCCCAATCGGAATGATGATTCAACCTTCTGTCGATGGCAAGGTGCGTCTTAGAAATGTCTGAGATACGTTGATCATTAAAATTAGAACCAATTAAAAATGTTTATTTTTTATCCTTTTAAGATGAACTTTCTTCGCTATGAACTTTCCTCGCGCTATACTTTACACGCGTTAAACTTTCCTCGCGGTGAACTTTCTTTGCGGTGAACTTTCCTTGTCATGAACTTTCCTCGCGGTAAACCTTCCTCGCATTAAACTTCGCGGTAAACTTTCCTCGCGGTGAACTTTCTTTGCGGTGAACTTTCCTTGCGACGAACTTTCCCGACCGTAAACTTTCCTCGCATAAAAATTACTTCGAGGTAAACTTTCCTCGTGGTGAACTTTCTTTGCGGTGAACTTTCCTTGCCATGAACTTTCCTCGTGGTAAACCTTCCTCGCATTAAACTTCGCGGTAAACTTTCCTCGCTGTGAACATTCTTTGCGGTGAACTTTCCTTGCGACGAACTTTCCCGACCGTAAACTTTCCTCGCATAAAAATTACTTCGAGGTAAACTTTCCTCGTGGTGAACTTTCTTTGCGGTGAACTTTCCTTGCCATGAACTTTCCTCGCGGTAAACCTTCCTCGCATTAAACTTCGCGGTAAACTTTCCTCGCTGTGAACATTCTTTGCGGTGAACTTTCCTTGCGACGAACTTTCCCGACCGTAAACTTTCCTCGCATAAAAATTACTTCGAGGTAAACTTTCCTCGTGGTGAACTTTCTTTGCGGTGAACTTTCCTTGCCATGAACTTTCCTCGCGGTAAACCTTCCTCGCATTAAACTTCGCGGTAAACTTTCCTCGCTGTGAACATTCTTTGCGGTGAACTTTCCTTGCGACGAACTTTCCCGACCGTAAACTTTCCTCGCATAAAAATTACTTCGAGGTAAACTTTCCTCGTGGTGAACTTTCTTTGCGGTGAACTTTCCTTGCTATGTACTTTCCCCGCGGTAAACCTTCCTCGCATTAAACTTACTTCACGGTAAACAGTCCTCGCGGTAAACTTTCCTCGTGGTAAACTTTCCTCGCGTTAGACTTTCCACGCGGGTAGTTTTCCTTGGGGTGATTTGAGATCGATGAACTTTCCTTTAGTGAACTGATGGCGTTGCATTTTCTTAGCACATCAAATATCTGCCTGATGAGCGACAGTAAGTTGTTGTAAATATATAGCTGAATAAAATGTTATTGTACTTTATTTTTTCGAAGGATAGAAAAATGGGAATTAATTATGACTAAATAACCTAATAATATTGTCACTTTTCTGAAAATACTTTTAAAAATGTATGCACGCACAAGCAATAAAGAGCAAAGCAAAGACCAAAGAGACTGATACAATCTAACATCGTGCAAAGATAACGATGTTGCATTCTGCACCAAACTAACAATTCCCGCTATTTTTGTTGTTGTCTGCCAAGGTGTTTCAAATTCTTGTTCGTCTCCCATGTATATCGAGCTTAACTCTTTGGTTGGATTATCAGGTGCTACAGGTCATGGGATCAGGATTAGGTCGATATATCGTTGTATGCTTACAAATATTACATTGGTCGGCCGAATTTAAGTAAACACACAAACAATAATTTGAGGAGAATATCTACTGGTACATTGAATCTAAGCAGGGAAAAACATGAAAATTCATCAGGCATTGCTGGATAACGAATTTCTTTTCAATTGAAGTGAGATGCCAAGTCTCTCGATGTTTGTTTGCTTTTAAGAATTTGGATTATCTTGCTACATCTTCATTAGAAAAGAGGAAATATATTAAGATATATTAGATATTACCTTTCTCATACTCTCTTAACAACGATCTTCCTGATGTCATCAGTTCCCGAGGAGTCATCTACGCGGACGACAGTACTATTTAATACCGTCTCATTAGTAAATCCAACATCGCACTGAAAACTAACCTGGCCATTGGTCTCGAAAAGGATTTCCAATCTGTGACTGACTGGGGCAGGAAATGGCCTGTAAACTTTAATGCCTCTAAAACGAAATTGAACTCATTTACTGTTATGGGAAATTACCCATAATAGTAATGGACTATCCCGTACACCATAAATACTGCGTCTCAAGAGGAAGCAGTAGTGAGAGTCAGAGGCAGTGAGTGAGTGAGTCAGTCAGAGATACAGTCGCGTCAGACGATTACTGTAAGACATTGGAATGGTGATACTGGTCGAGACAACATAGTTCTCTCTAACCTAACCTGATTGTTATTACTAACACTTCTAGTTCTTGTGTACATATTCTGTTTGTAATATATCTTTGTTATTCCATACCTTTGTTCGAGTTATTCTTCATTGGTTCTACCTTGGACCATCACCGTGGTACAAGGAACCTGGACCCTAACATTTACCCACCATAGAGAACCCATCCTGCCTCTCATCAGAATGGCTGATGCCCAACTCCACGGGAGCGGCTCCCTGCGCCTGCTCGGTCTCCCCCTTTCCACCGAGCTGAGGTAGAACAACTACAGTGAATCAATAGCTTCATCTACCGTAAGGAAAGTTGGTTCTCTGTGTCGCCCCAGAGGTTTTTCTCGCCTGAGTCCATCCTTCAAATTTACGCATCAACCATTCGTCCTTGCATGGAATACTGCTGCCATATATGGTCTGGTGCCCCCGTTGTTCATCTTGAGGTCGTATACGGATATGCAATATGATAGGTCCTAATCTGGCATCTCGTCTACAGACACTCTCTCACAGACGGGCTGTGGCTTCCTTCTGTCTTTTCTACAACTATTTTCACGGCAAGTGCTCAGACGAGCTACTTTAATCAAACTGCATGAATTCAAGCGTGCTACTAGGTTGACAACTAGGTCCCACCCATTCACTCTTGAAAGAGTTAAACGTAGCCGTCTCTTCTACACCAACAGCTTCTTATCTCGCACTTTCCGTCAGTGGAACTCCCTTCCTATCGCTTGCTTCCCTGATAGCTATAATCTTCAAATATTCAAATGTAATGTCAATCGACATCTTCTGATGCCATGCACTTGATCCCCGTCCTTCTCTTTATCCTTTCCTCAAACACCCCTCTTTACTCCTGATCTCACTTTCTGCAACCACTTGCGTGCTAGTGGCATTCCCGCCTTGCTTGAGGTGATATGCTTAAAAAAAATAACTCTCATGGGGGCGTGAATTAATAAAACCTGGTTATCCTTAAGGTATTCCTGGGTAGTTTTCTACCGATTACTTCACGATTGATAAGACGATTGTTTGAGAGATTTCTTTTAGGTGTATATCAACACCTCAAGGGGTTATTTAATGCCGAAATCTAAATATTTTGAACACAATTTTATGGCTTCAACATTTCAAATCTAATTGTATGTCGTCAACTACCGATAAATATATTATTAGTCATTCTAATTGTATTTTTTATGTTTTCATAATGTTTCGTCATCAAAAGAATGCAATCTCCCGATCAGAGGCCTTGCTGCCAGATGTAGTTGATCGTCATACACAGGACTGTCGGTAAGACGACCACTGGCATTTACAATACTTAACACCTACGAACCTAGTAAGGATCAGGCTCACTTCAGTACTCTCGAATAAACGCTTATTAAGAGTTTGAAAATTAATGGAGCCCGGATTTGATATATCGTATTTATTAAATTCCTATGACGGCGAACAATGTCACCCCCACCCCCCAAAATTTTTTTATTATATTTGCAGTATATTCTATTAAATGTTTCCACCGTACAGAAGATATGACGGCTTACGACTACATGATCTAATAAAGTATATGGTGATTGCTAATAAAATTCCATTTAGTCGTGAATGTTCATGTACATATGAATTATTTTTTCAATACTATAATTTAGTACATTCCCAAGTGCAGCAGTGCATCGTCATTTGTGTTCTTTGGTGCAAAGATAAATGACACTCTTGGTAGACATCCTGGGTATGACGATAAACTACATCCGACAGCAAGGCCTTGATCAAGGGGGTTTTGAGGAGCATGGAACCACCTCCTTAATTGATGATGTTCCAGGGTGGTAGCACATGTCAAGGTCCCAGCTATCGGTAAATAGTTAACCCCTAAACTGCAGTCAAAACCCCATGAAAGTATAAAAACGTTTTTAATACCAGCAATTCTTTTTTGGAAAAATTATTCCCAGCAAAAAATTTGTGAAGAGAAAATTATTACCAGCAATACATTTTTGAAAAAAAAAAAGTATTACCAGCAATACATTTGTCGTTATACTTGTCTTTATACTGTCAATGTTCATATTGAAACAAAAACAAAAGTTTTATGGCACTTACTAGTAATTTAAATTCGAAAAATTAAAGTATGAATGACCAGATTTTTAATAATAAATATATCTAACTACAATTTTAAAAAGTTAATAAAAATCAATACAATAAAATTTAAATATCGAATCGAGTAAAACCTTTAGAAAAAATTTTTTTATAAAAAGTTTGACGTCAATTCAGGTTTTCATCAGAATTGTAATTGATAAGGTTTAATTGAACTTTAATCGAAATACTGAGCAAAGTAAATTGTTCAGCAAGGGTTACAGACGGTTAGACAGAGGATATTAGGTATACTTAAAACCTAAATTTATTCAGAGGGACTTCTTTTTGATATATTGCACAGGTAGGGCTAACGAGTACACTTTATGGTCCGACTTTATACGAATAGAAACACAAAAAGGATCCTTTTTTCAAGTTATGTTAGGAAATGGAAACAAACTAAATAAATAAAATGTGTATAAATAAAACTTTATTTTAACTGCGTTTTAATAAAAAGATTAGCAAAATTTTCTTTAGAAAATCCAGTTAATTAAGTTTTAAATGTTAAGTTATTTTGAATACGTATGTACTAGTGAGCAAACCCAAATGACTTGACTAGCTTTATAGTTCCCCCAAAGAAGGTTAACCAATCAGGAGACGTGAAATATTCAATCCGTCGTGTGTAAAGGCGGCCATTTTGATTACTCTCTCCGAATATCCAAAGCCAACCTGTCAGGCCAAAGGACAGAAGGAAGAACTACGCTCTGCTACTTTATCGGGATATCTACTGCTAACCTGAACTACGCTTCCCTACTGTCTTTGAAATATTCACTGCCAATCTCTGGATTCTATACTCAAAGACTACCGTCATCATGAACAACATTTTAAATTTACTAACAGACTTGGACAAATAATGGATTTTAAAGAAAATTTAAAATGTGTTGTCTAAATTTTTCGTATACAATGGCGGATTGGTGAGTAGATGAGTAACGAAAGAAAAATCGTGCCAATGTTTAAAAATGCCTAAAAAGTTTATTTATATACGTACATTCATTTTTCTTTCTATTAGGATTAGCTTTAACCAGAATCTTTCAAATAGAACCGAAATCTAAGTTCGAAGCAGGCATTTAAAATATTTAAAATGCAATTTTCAGTTTTTTTTTTAAATATATACGAAAATAAATTATGCCGAATTAAGGACTTCAAAATTAAGCCAATGTTTAATTAAATTAATAGGGTTTCGTATTTAAATAATTAACACCCTAAAATTCTGGCTTTTACTAGTTTGTTTCCCACTATATATAGTTTTAATAACGGCATAGGTTTTACTTAATAAATTCACACCAACATTTGACTTACTTGTATGAAAGTATCGAGAAGTTTTAAAATGGCCGGGCAAGCCTGACGCACAAAGAAGGAGCAGGACGCCCATCAACTTCCGCCACTGAAATGAAGATTCAGGAAGCCCGAGAGATGGCAATGGCGAACCGGTGAGTTATCAGCGATGAGGTAACATGTTCTCTACAGATTCGGATCACAGCTCTCCGCTATCAGTCTGCCCCTGCTCGATGCTCATTGCTAGCGTAGCGGCCATGTTCACACTGTAACAGCAGCAAGAAAACCGTCGCGATCACGTTCAAACTTCGATCACCTGGCCACAATGGTACCGACTCTAGGCACGCATGGGCAGAAGGTCGTATGACAAATCTATTGATATATTATGGCTAAGGTCCGGATAATTTTTTACTTAACTTCTTATATAAAATACAGGATACGGCAAAATTCCTCCCACATATTCTTCCCAGAAATACCTTCCACATAATGATATGACATTAGTGGCAATGGTGTCTTCATCTTGCTAATGTCTTAAAATTATGTGGGATGTATTTCTGGGAGATATATGTTGGAGGTATATGTAAGAGGTATATGTGCGTGGTATTTTTGACACACCCTGTATTTTAATTGATAATTGTTTATAAAATAGGATGTTTTGATATTTAAAAAAAAATCAATACTGACAGGATTATTTCCCACAAATATTTAATCAATCAATCAATTACGTCAATTTAATCAGTTCATCTAATTCAATGATTTGTCTAATTAAATTTTTTAAGTTTTTCTTTTCTGTTTCCCTTTTCCAGACTGCGAACAAAAAAGTGTTAATTTGTTGTATATTGCAAGAGCTGATCAACAAAACTCTCAGGAATGCGACGAAAACAGTTCCAAATATGTTTAATTACTTCACCCCAAACAAGGCGATAATGTCGCTAAGACGCAGGAGGTTATTGGCAGTGGAAGAGAATGTGAAAACATTAGTGAGGAGAAAGCATAATAAAAGAACTGGTTACAGGAAGGCCGAAGTTGATGATTGACGGTGCATTTAAATTTTTGAAGTTTCATGGTGACAGGGAAGCGAGGAACCGGAAGTGAATTCTATATACCAAACAATCTTACTTTTACATCTGCGATAACATCTTATGGTGACGTTGAGTGCGAGAATAGAACTTACAGTTACATCTATGTATTTCAGGATTAAACAATGAGACCTAGTTGCCAATCTAGTACTGCGCTTAAAATCATAAAGTCGAATTCTTAAGGTGACTTGATCTTAATAGCAAAGAGAAAAATCATGAGAACAACAACAACAACAACAACAATAATAATAATAATAATAATAATAATAATAATAATAATAATAATGTCAAATCTCCAGTTGCCTTGATCTATCCACTTCCCTTCTCCACATCCTTTCACCTTTCATTCCTATCTGCTCTCGCTCCAAATCTTCTGTAACCCCCTTGCCTTGATCGATCCACTATCTTTCTCCACATCCTCTCCTTTACCACTCCTATCTGCTCTTCCTCCAAACCTTCTGTAACCCCTTGCGTGCTAATGGCCTCCAGCCTTACTTGGGGTGATAAGCTTAAAAAAAAATATTGTAAATGATGATTGTTTCGTATAAGGGACAGTGAATATATTGGCTGTTTTAATTTTAAAAAGAAAAGCAAGAAGATAGAAAACGAAGAAAAAAGTAGGGAGACATTCATCTGAATTCAAATAACATTTGAAATGAATTGCAATGACCGTGTTTTAAAAATGGTTCCGCTTGGTGGCTGACTCGGTTGCATATTCCTCACCAAAGTCCAAATTCGGTGTCGAAGACAAAGTGACTGGCATATTCGAATGCTGATACAAAACGGAATCTGGTCGTTATCCCTTTGGAAATTGGCGTAGCACTGTTTTCCCCACTTGAATTCCATTTTATTCCCTGCTAAGCTTAGTAAATATCTCAAATTTTACACTTACTTTATGGAGATATTTATCGGAAGAAGAAAATGACGAAACGCTCCCTTCATAGATCTGACTGCACGGTTCAATATTTTTCTTAAGTCCGATTATCGAATAAAAAGATAATTCCTGCACTTACCATATTCTCAGCGTAAGACGCGGTCGTCTTAATCCAAATTTCGCACTGAAAATTATCTGTGCATTATAAACGAAGGATAACATACATAAATCTTTTTGAGAATAAAAAATAGACATGAACTTTTAGAATGCAAAGATTTTGATAATTGTGAATAGTCTATATCTAAGCAGATTCATCTTCTTGATCTATTTTTTTCTCTGATTTGATATTACATCTTTTATTAAATATTTCTATGTATTTTTCTTTTAAATTTAATTAATTTCAGCTTAGTAATTGGAGCGAACAATATACGATAGGGCACTTTATACAGTGGGAAATCTTAATGGGGAGGACTTTCTTGTGTCAAACTGTAAAATGGAATGGAAAATTAGGAATACTGGAAAGCTGATAAGCGGGAAATGGGGGAAGGGGTTAAACTTGTATCTCGAAATGCAATGTGGGGAAATAGCAAATGATATGTTTGTGAGTACGAAAGATAAAACAGCCATTGTTAAATATGATAGAAAATATCGCAAAAAATTAGAGAAAAGAAAGCATAGCTAAGGAAAGAGAGAGAGAAAAAGAGCATGAAGGAAATAGAGTAAAAAAGCGAATGAGAAAGAAAGTAAGGGCTAATGAAGAAGAAGAAAAGACGAAAGAGTGTCAATAAATAAATAAATCATGCCTAAAAACGATAAGATTTTGGTTGATAGAAAGAAAGCAAATCGAGATATGGAGAAAAATAATTTAGAATAATGAAAGAAAGAAAAATGAGAAAAGGAAAGAATATAAAAACAAAAAGAAATCAATAAACAAATAAAACGGGTGAAAGAAGAATTATAAGAATAGAATAGATAAATATTCGAATATTTTAATAGAAGTATATAGGTTTACCTACCGTCCGATTTACACCTCCCTGGTAGTTTGAAAGAGAATAGGGGTTTATCACATGTTTCCTGTTTAGGATTGGGTTTCTGTTTTCTTCTAAAGTTTTTTCATTCTCTTTCACTCCCTGTAGATCTTTGCGTCTTAGTGGCATTATTGCCTTGTTCTGAGGTGGGGGACTGATTAAAAAAAAGATTGCAATATGAAAGACGAAAATAAAATGGAAAGAATAGAATGAAGCAAAAATTAAAAAAAAGGATAGAAAAGGATAAATGTAAAGGAAAGAAGAAGTAAACGAAAAAGAAAATTCAAAGCCAGAAGGAAAGAAGAATGAAGGACTCAATGAAGAAAAAATATTTCAAGTGTAGTGAAAAATAAAACTGATATAAGGAAAATAGAAATATTACAGAAAGATTAAGAAAGAAAAGAAGAAAGATTAGATGAAGAATAAAAATTACTAGC
The DNA here is from genome assembly GCA_964036315.1 of Acanthosepion esculentum. Taxonomy (NCBI): domain Eukaryota; kingdom Metazoa; phylum Mollusca; class Cephalopoda; order Sepiida; family Sepiidae; genus Acanthosepion; species Acanthosepion esculentum. The sequence goes on along the minus strand of OZ038497.1, from coordinate 74,767,966 downwards.
AAACAGGAAACAGAAAGACAGAATGAGAGAAGGAAAAAGAAAGAAAAAGAGCAATAAAAAAAAAAGAGAATGGGAATAAAATGAAAGGAGAATGAAAAGGCGAAAGTGAAAGAACGGAAGGAAATAATAAAGAAAAAAATTGAAAAAAGAATGAAATATAAAACGAAAGAAAGTTTCTGAAGGAAATATAGATTAGTAAAGAAAAAATATGATGGATTTTTTTTCAAGTGAAAGGTAAAAATAAGGAAAGAAGGGAAAGAAGAAGTGAAGAATATACAGGAAAAAGAGAAAAGAAGGAAAATATACGTTATACAATGGAGAAAATGAAAAAAAAAATGAAAAATAGAAAAATAGAAAATTATATTTCGAAAGAAAGAACGGAATGACATGAGGAACGGTAAGGGAGAAGAATGAAGAAGAAAAGGAAATACCAGAGAAAATGGCAAAACAGAAAAAGTAAATGGAAACAAAATGTTGAAATCCTACAAAAAGCACGAACGTACTTGGATAAAACGCCTCTAAAAGGTGTCCTTTGCAAATGTTTCCCGCCAAATTCTATAGCCTTTAACTAGGTGCACACGCTGAGACCTGAAAGAAAATAGCAAATAAAAATGAATACAAAATACCAGATCAAATGGCGAGAATGAGCGGTGATTTTCATTTTGTTCCTCTTCATTTACTTTCACTTTCACTTTAAATATAACGTTTTTTTTCCTTTCCGGGCATTACTGTCTTGAATTTGCATTTCTTTATTAAAGTAAACCTTTTTTTTTTAAGTAAGCAATAATAAAAAAAAAAGAATAGGTGAATCGGTAATTACTTGTGAACTTCTCCAAGAATTCACTTGAAAAATCTGAATTAATTTTTGTGCGATTAGAATTTTCATTCATTCAATCTATTTTGTGTCTTTTTCTTTTTATATCGATTAAATTTTTTATAAGCTGTGAAAAAATAGAGAGAGAAAAAGAGAAGTTAGATAAATCGATAGATAGACGTATATATATATATATATATATATATATATATATATATATATATATATATATATATATATATGAAGAGAGAGAGAGAGAGAGAGAGAATATTATTTATTTGACAAAATTCAAGACCATCCTTTCGGGTTATTCGATTTCGTACATCTAGAAAATTGATTAAATTGATTTTATTTTTAATTTTTTCTTTTGACAAACTTCAGACGTACACGCTAAGGCAATATCTTTCATATATATATATATATATATATATATATATATATATATATATATATAAATTTCCGGTGAACAATGGCCGGCCACAACTAAAGGTTTCATGCGTTTTTACGCAATCTTCAGGAAGTAGGAAACATCTATTTGTCAAAACGGGCATTTTATAGTCCCTAGGCAAGTTAAAGACGTTACAGGGGTAGTTGATATGTACATTCTATGCAGGCACAAACCAACCTTCCCAAAGTCGTGGGAATGCCTAACTGGTCGAGATGAAAATGCAGAAAAGACACCATTACGAAACGAAAAAAAAAAAGAAAAGGAAAATAAACGAACACAAGAAAAAAGCACTCAGAAGTGTACCGAGAGAATTCTCAGTAACATCAGGACAAACTTCAAAAGCTGGACGACACTTCGCAGATACCTCTCCCGAGTAAGACACCCCTATAGAGGAGAACATGACTAAAGATAACGTGTACGCCATCCCGTGCAGCTGCGGAAAGAAATATAAAGGAGAGAGAGGCCGCACCCATAAGATAGGGTTTCAAGAACTCCAGAAAGATATGAAGTGGAAAAATCAGGCGTGGCTGACTACATATGGAGAGAAAAGGGAGATCACCGCCCTATATGGGATCAGGTTGAAATCATAGACAAAGAACATCATTGGAAAATTCATAAACTTAAGGAATATGCTAGGCCACAAAAATCTGAGCCGACCAAGAATAGAAATGAATACAACATGGGAACCAGTAATAAGGAGTGCCAGATAAAGGCAATAATAACAAGGAAAATTGCAATATGATCTCTGGCAAAAAAAATGAATTGATAACAGCAAAAATTTCAATATGAGCACTAGTATAAAATGGTTGCTGAAGGCATTAATTTTATAAGTCCCAGAAATTCATATGCAGATGGCACAGTGGATAAAGGCTTTGTTTAGACTCAGTGACGGGAACCAAAGAGTTATGAGTTCAATAACTGGTTAAGGCCGTGGAGAACTTGGGGAGGTGAATTAACTGAAGATAACTGATAACTGACATCCATTAGACATGGCACGTGGAACTAGAACAATCTATCCTAGCGAGCGAAGTAAAGGGTTCAGTTCGGCATTCCAACCACCTGAAGAAGGACGGAGCGTACAACGGCCGAAACGTTGCGATAAATATGGCAACAAAGATGAGGACAATTTTTCGAATAATGTAAATAGTGTACATAATACCTCATATGAAATATAGACAGATACTGAAGTTCTCATTAGGATAGGAAATAGTAGGGCTTCGACAAAGGTAGCTTTACGCTAAAATCAAAATATTTCTCAACAATTTCGGGCCCTTGAAGTCTCCATACCAGAAAATATAATTTAAATAAAATATAAAATAAGTTACTCCTGAGGGAGTATACTATACAGGCAACATTGAAGGACGATTTTCTGGCTTTTTCTTCTTGGCCGAGTGGTCATTTCCACCAATGATAAGTTTGGTATTCTTGTGCATATTATGTAAACAGCAATTACTCCTGAAACATATTGAACTTATATCCCACATCTGCTATTGCTACCAATAGCAGATTCTTATTGCTATAATTTTTTTACTTAACTGTATAAAAAATCCACAAGCTAAGATGCTTGCCTACTTTATTCAATGAGTTATGTGCCTGTATCGAAAGATACACGATTGCTTAGGCGATCGTGTATCTTTCCATACAGGACTAACGTTAGATTTTTCGCGCAGTAGGTTGCCATTGCTTTCTACGGTAGACCAGTTGTCATCCAAAGTAATTTTGTTTTTAATTTTTACCTGTACTGCTATTTACCCATCGCTGGGGGAGAAGAAGACGATTCATACCTCTTCCCAAGGGTAATTAGCACGTAAGTGAATGTAATGGATTCGACTGGAATTCGAACTCGGGTCTTCGATTGCCTCAATCCGAGCTGCTATCCATTACGCCACCGTGCCTCCTCTTCTACTTTATTACGAAAACCAAACTCACCACAGATATAAAATGGCTGCGATAAAGAATATGACAAAGAAGTATAATTTCCTTTCGGCACGTATTATGAGGTGTATTATGAGGTAGGTGGGAGGCACGGTAGAGTAATGGATAACAGCTTGGATTGAGGAATCGGAGAGCCGAGTTCGAATTCCAGTCGAATCCATTACATTCACTTACGTGCTAATACCCTTGCGATAGGTATGAATCCTCCTCTTCTCCCTCCAACTATAGGTAAATAGCAGGACAGACTGGGTTCTATAGCCTTGGATGGCAACTGGTCTAGGAGAAGGACAACTCAGAATTCAAAACCTGCGGAGGGTCGTTTGGGGACCTTGTGGCATTCGCTGCACCAGGTCCCTGTATTCGTCCCTCCAAAAAGTGTGGATGGCCCTGCACAAAGCCTTCACCATTATAATCAAATCTCATGTGTCGGTGTCGGGCTTTCAGTTTCTGGGAACTGATCTGCCTGACCCTCATACGTCGAGTTCGACGGGAGAGTCCATCATTATGAGGTAAAAGATTGAGCGACGGAAAACATTTATAAATAACACTTTCCCAAATCATGTCTTTGATGAGAAAATAAATGTACGCTTAAAGAATTTTATGAAAAAATAACAAAAAGAACAATACTGATATGAAAATATTTTTCTTCTATGTGTCGTGTCCCTTCAGAACATAAGCGATCATGGCTCTCCACAATCTCCTGTCCCTTGTAGCTCTTAATAAATGTCGTCTCTTTGCGATCCGTTCACTCGAGGTCGCCCGCCAGGTCTGTAATGCATTGTTTTCCTCTGCCCCTCTTGCCTTCAATACTTCCTGTGAATATCAAAGTATTCTTCTGTGGGACTACTTTTATGCTGTTTTAAGTCTCTTCTTCATCTTTGAGATTGTCCAGCATTCACTGTCAAATTTGAGGACTGATATTGCATAAGTAGTCATTACTCATTTTTTTTCTAACGAATTTTTTCTGTTTCTTAATACTTTGCATAGATTTTGCAAGGCATCTTTCATTATATCAATAAATGTCATTTGTAGCACTTAATAAAGTTGGTCTTTCTGTTATTTCTCCTAAACCCTGTTTAGTCATTAATTTACTCAAACTTAGTATGCTATACGTTGTTTTCTTCTGTCCCTCTTGTCTCCAGTCTATCCTGTGAGTATCAAGTTTCCCAAGCCCTCTTTCCTCATTAGAAATTTAAACAGTCTCTTCCTGATGTTAAGTATAAATTTCCTTTTTGTTTCCATTTTCTCTAAAACTTTGTTGTTGCCCAAATGTTCGGTCCATAGTATCCTCAGCATCTTCCTGTAGAACCACATTTCTGTTGCTTCATGTCTCTTCTTCATCATTAAGATGTCAAGCGTTCACTGTCATATAATAAGACAGTTATCACGTAACAGTTCAGCCAGGCTAAAAACAGAATTTATTCTTTCGTAACCAGAAATATCCGATCTATAAATAAGTTGAAGAAGCCAATACAATATATAATTTATAGTTACTTATCAGGTTTTCAGTTTCATAAAGATCTGCATTTTATTCAAGATAAATAAATAAAATAAACATTAATATTTAACCGAATAATTACTAATAACAGTGGACTTAAAATCTTACTTAACCCATTTTTAGGTCGGTGAGAATAAATCGATTACAAGTGGATACCTGTAATTAATAGAAAATTCTTATCTTTTTTTTAAACAATTACTTTTAGATTTTAAGGAGGACAATAATGTGTCAAATGTAATGTTGTTTATGAATTTTTATGCCTTTTCTCATTCATGTGAAATTATATATATATATATATATATATATATATATATATATATATATATAGATATATATGTGTGTGTGTGTGTGTGCGTGTGTGTGTGTGTGTGTAGATAAATTTTCGGCATTTTATATTTTAATTATGGCGCCTTCCTTAATTAATTTCAACTTAACATCAAGAAGATAATTAGAGAAATAGAAAGAATTATTTTAAAAATAAATAAACATGTGTGTATATGATTTATTGAGACATATTTGGGTGAAGATATATGCTGCCAATATATCTCTCTCTCTCTCTCTCTATATATATATATATATATATATGGAGAGAGAGAGAGACATAGAGAGAGACAGAGAGCTAGATAGATATAGGGAGATGGAGAGGGAGAACTGTTTCATATCGCCGTTTGTGTAGCGAACATGTTTTCTAGACTGAATCAGTTTTCTATCTATCTATCTATCTCTCTCAAAGTTTGATAATATCTTCCTCCCTTTCTTTTCCTCTTTCTCTCCCCATCTCTATCTCCCATTCTTGACACACAAACACACACACACACACACACATATATATATATATATATATATATATATATATGAAAGGAAAAATGGTAGGCTTTAAATATGTAATATTAGTGCAATATTTTCTTTCTACTTCATGTCAGTGGTGAACGTTAGCACGAGTAGGTGCAATGTGTCACTCTCCTGGAGGTTAGAAACAACCTGTGCTTCATAGCTTGATAGATTCTTTCAGCAATAATCTTTAATACACCAGGAGTTGACCTAGAGAAGCGAAAACCATATTTCGTATCCGAAAGAAAACCCTTCGTGCTGACATGCCTAACCAAAAGCAAGCAGCAGCAAGTCATTTGGTGTTGAGTTTAGAGAGAACAGGAGTCAGTTCAGGATCACATTTCTTAAGGATTATTGCAGGGATATTATCAAGTCCACATGCTTTGTGGGGGACCAATTTAGAGGTGATAAATGTATGTGTGTGTGTGGATGTGGGACTATTAAACATGTAGGAGGGAAATTCACATCATTGAATATATTAACCGAAATGGTGTGGATTTGTCAACACCACGTCCAACCGGTTGGGAATTCAGCGTTTTCCTTCTAATAGACCGAATGCTAAGTGTTACCGACACAACCAGGTTGTTACTGGACTACTGTGATTATATTGCTAATGATTTCATTCTAAAATGTATGAAAAGGGATTGTAAGTTGCCGGGAATTAAAGCAGACGTTATTGCCACAATAGAAACATTGCTTACATAATGATATAATGAATTCGAATAATCGGATGTGACTTTTTGGTATTACCACACCTAGGGATTGTACTCACACCTACCAGGGAAGAATATCTGTATTTTAACCAACGATTTATTTCACTGAGCTATATGTCCCTTTGGTAATCTGGTGTGGTAATTCTTATTCCTTAAACTTAAAGTCTGTATTTAGGCCGAAAATGGAGTACTGCTCCCATATACGGGCAGGAGCTGCCCAGTCTTCACTTTCCACCCTCGATAGAGTCCAAAGGCTTCTCCGCGTTCTTTTCGGTGACGAATTGTTTTCCATTATACAACCACTTTATCACAGACGGATGATCAAATGAACTACACTCCTTAGTTCAACCAGTCCTAACCTTCACGGCTAAGACCCGTTATGCCACGCACATTGTAGAGAACTACCCTGTGGTAATAAAATAAGCTCACCACATCTCCCTTCTCGCTTATAACCATAAATTAGTATGAAATAAAGCATTTTCAACGCTAAAACTGAATTAGTCGAATAAAGCTTCTTTTGTTATATTAAACACTCTCTTTCCTTTCGTACTTCTTTGGTGAGATGTAACTTCCACCCGAGCAGCTTCTTCCCACGTACAACTTCTGTGGAACCGACTTCCAAGAGAATGCCTCCCTGATTATTACAATTTTAACCTGTTCAATTCTAAGGTTAACCGTTATGTTCCACACATATCCGCATAAGTTCGGCCTCTTGCCGAGTGGCTCTCGAGCGTTTTACAGGGTGAACATCATTGTAAAAAAAGGAGTGGAACTCTATAACTAACTCAGGTCGTATTCTTTCTTTATTAGAGGTTCATCTTTACGCTAGTTCTACTGATCATATTGTCAGCGCTGATTCTTTCAATTATTCTATCGTCCGAACAGAGTGCTCGGTATGACAATAAACTACATTCGAGAGCAAGGCCTCTAATCTGGAGTGGTAACGTCTGTTCGGGTCCCAGTTATGGGCAAATAGTGAACAGTCAAGAGAGTATGAAAATATAAAAATACATTTTTATAGTAAAAATACCAACAATACATTTCCATAGTAAAAAAAGAACAAACTTACCAGGCAATTCATTATGACAAAAAAATATTACCAGCAAACGAAATTACTAATACTCCCAAGAAAATTAAATTTCGGCATTAAATGGCCCAGAAAGAGTTGGTATGCCGCTAAACAAACATTTTCCAAAGATGGTTAGAAAAGCAAAGCAAATAATAATGATAATTTCTAATCTCAAAAATTGCTGTTTTATATAAATGAAGAATTCGAAGAAATGAATTAACAAATATTAAATATCAGAATATTTAATAGATACTGAATTTGATTCTTAATATTTCAATAAACCTCTTAAACACCAAGATCGTATCAGCGAAGAGCCTAGATTTCGTTTGTTATCTGAAACTATAGCCAGAAGTCGTAGCAAAAATAATAAGGTTTAGTACTGAATTATTTCCGAAAAGATAAACAGATCTGCTGTTGAAGTACATACAATTTGGCTCCTTTTGTTTTTTTGTTTTTTTTTACACTCTTCTGAGATCATACTTGGGGAGAATCTCATTATGAAACTACACGAACAAAGATTGTCGCTTGATTACACAAAAGTCGGTTCAGTGCCTACAATGCTGTAAACAAACTAGTAGTATTTTCTTTACTCGTTCGCCATCGAAGTGCTTCTCTCCCCGACCGCCGTGCTCCATCACCCATCAACGGACAGCCCCACAATAACGATACGCAATACCACGAAGGATTTATTAGCGCTAATGTTCGCCGCAGCTCACTCTTCTTTCTGTTGATGTCGTCATTATTCGTTTGTTCTTCTCACTGACTCTGCTTGTTCGTTTCTTGTCCAAACGTTTGTACCATGATTGCTGGCGGCTATCAAATGATAAGGAGAAGAACGCAACATCCGGAGACGACAGCCTCGTTTTAGAAACAAATTAATGACGTCACATTGACGTCAGATGCACTTGTCAAGCCAACAAACTTCGATTGAACCTAGCATTTAAGGAATAATGAAGTTATATTAAGTCTCTTTCAAACAGACATGAAATCTTCTTGTAGTTACTGCATTTTATAGTTTTGAATTAAACGTAATTTGGGCAGATTTTTGCATATCTGCTTGCAAAACTTGTTAATATTCCTGTTATATATGCTTCCTTTACTTGTTGTAGTCGTCAGATGTTTTATATATATATATATATATATATATATATATATATATATATATATATATATATATATATATATATATATATCGCCTATGGAACTCCCTTCCCTATTACTGTTTCCCTGACAAATACAATCTCCAACGGTTTAAGTGTAGCGTCAATCGACATCTCCAGTTGCCTTGATCTATCCGCTTCCCTTCTCCACATCCTTTCATTTTTCATTCCTATCTGCCCTCGCTCCGGATCTTTTGTGGCCCCCTTGCCTTGATCGACCCACTGTCTTTCTCTTTCTCCACATCCTCTCCCTTGCCACTCCTATCTGCTCTTCCTCCAACTCTTCTGTAACCCCTTGCGTGATAGTGGCCTCCGGCCTTGCTTGGGGTGATATGATTAAAAAAAAAAAAAAAAAAAAATATATATATATATATATATATATATATATATATCCACACACACACATACACTAATACACATATATATATATATATATATCAACACACACACACACACACACACACACACACACACACACACACACACACACATATATATATATATATATATATATATATATATATATATATATATGAAGTTGTATGACAAATTGAAAAAAGGTTTTTTGACGCATTTCATCCCTTAGGACTTCATCGGATGAAACGCGTCACAAAAACATTTTCCAATTTGTCATCCATCTTTTCTTTCAAAACTTTTCTTGATATATATATATATATATATATATATATATATATATATATATATATATATATATATATACCCGGAGTAACAGCAAAATTGTAAAAATCTTGTCCTTCCCACTAATTGAGTTTCTATTTTCCAGGTTTTTAGATAAGACGGTTAACCATCTTGAGACCATTTATCGTAAGAATCACTGAAAAACCCTTTGCGCTCTTCAGATAGAAAGAGGAAGTTTAAAATCTTCCCAACTGAGCAATCGTGATAGGAAAAAGATCATTCAGGCTTTCATTAAAGGCACCACCATTCCTATTCTGATTTCTTATCTTCAAATCCATTCAAAAACCATCCACAGAACTGTGAATAAGTTTAAAAAAGAGGGAACAGTAGAGAGAAAAACTGGATCAGGAGGTCACAACAGGAAGAGTGATCATCATTTCAACTTAGAGATGAAGAGATCAATTAGAAAAGATCCAACTCAATCCATGAGACGTTTGTTACGTAAGAGAGGTTATGACAGTCCCAAGAGCAGTGAAAATAGACTTGAAAATGACATCGTACGTGAAACGTGTGAGACACCTTGTTACTCCAGGACAGAGAATTAGAAGGTTAGAGAGGACAAAGATCATCTTGAATAAGTTGGAAAATGATCCTGAAATAATATACATATATATTTGAACTTCATATTAATCCTTCATGAGCTTCCGATCCTTAGCTATGTTTAATTAATGATGAACATGTCATTTTCGTTTATGATCAAATTCATCATGATTCTTCTGTTAAGTTTAGAAAGTAATTATACATTCTTATGGCTCAAAGTAGAGTCCAATAGTGTTATAAAGAAACCTTGGAGAATTCTAGTATTATATCTTTAATTATTTCTAATATACAACTGTTCAAAGCTTAATCGAACAAATGGAGAATTTTGCTATTACACGATTCAGACAATTTTATTGTTACAGCAGGTATATATATGTTTATAGTTCCACGAAAATACGCCAGGATACAACATGTTTATGGGGGGTTTAGTAGTAAGACATGTGCGTTCAAACGAACTTGGTGACTTTTTTTAAAATACATTTAAAATGAAAATCTAACCAGAAAAAGGAAAATAAGAATAAAAGAAGTGGTTACAGAGAGTGTGTGTCTCTGCTGTTAATTTAGGAGAAAGCCGTCAGGATATCTTCTCAGAAGTGTTGTTAAACGAGAAGTCACCTTCGGCTAGCTTCTTAAAATGGTATTAATTTGTCTTGGGGTTGCGGCCCTTTCCTTAAGCAACTTAATACCGCTGACCGGACTTGTGGTGAAGGAGCAGCGTTGCTTCGTGTTGCCTGGGTAACATGGTAATAGAAAAAGACATGGACAGTAATTAGTCCTTTCTTTAGCCATTCAACGTTCTCGTTTTATTCCGTGCTGGATTAATCGTACTTTCTGAGTGATCATTCTAAATTCCATATATAATAATAATAATAATAATAATAATAATAATAATAATAATAATAAGGAGCTGTGATACAGCGAAACAGTACTGTCTGTGAATGACATAATTTAGCTCTTGAAAATACATTTCAATTGAGCACTGTTGAGTGATAAGCTAATTCTATAAACAACAGCCACCTGCACTAATGAAAAGCTCTTCAGTAAAATGAATGGAGCACTTTGGCTGATTGGCATTTGTTTACATTTGTAAAAACAATACGCTAGATTTAGTTGTGTAACTCTATCGAGTGAAGATAGCTCTGGCTGACACCAAATCAGTTGTGTTTAAATCCTGGCTTTAGGCATTCGGAAGTCTAGTCGCACTGAGGAGCTGTGATACAGCGAAACAGTACTGTCTGTGAATGACACACACACACACACACACACACACACACACACACACACACACACACACACATATATATACATATATATAATAATAATAATAATAATTATTATTATTATTATTGCACAACCAAATCCCCAGTTACCTCATATGGGGAGAGATCTATTTCAAAACGCGAAGTACGTCAGTCTTATTCAACTCCGGTGTATGGACTGTGTTCGTGGCGGAATTAGAGATATAAATTTTACTTTGACAGCAAAGTAAACCGAAACTATTTTACCAATAGGAATCAATGTAGAGTAAACTAATTACAGTCGAATAAAATTGAAAAAGAAAAGCACGCCACAACACACGGATGTGTCCAACCCGGCGGTCGGCTCAGAAATGATTCCGTTCGGATTAACTCACTTCGGCAATGATGTTCACGAATCGAAATTTTATTCGATAACCGAGGCATTTTCATTTCGAATTTTCTGTTCGAAAACCGATTTGTTCGACATGTGAGACGTTCCAAAACCGAGGTTGCACTATATATATATATACTAGACTCTCCAGTCTTTTCCGACGTATGTGAGTCAAGCAGTCCAGTTCATAATACTGAACAGTCAGACTACCGATACATATTTGGTTATAGTGATGAAGGCATGTGTGAACCAACGATACTTTTCGGAAGAGCTAAATATAAAAAATTGGTGCATCGTATGTCACAAACGACCCTCCGCAGGTTTTGAATTCAGAGTTGTTCTTCTTCTAGACAGTTCCCCACCCAAAGCTATTTACCCAAAATCAGGGGAAGAAGAGACGGAATCAACCCTTTTCCAAGGGTATTCGCACTCAAGTGAATATATATATATATATATATATATATATATATATATATATATATATATATATATATATAGATATATAGATATATATAGGATTAATGTGAGTATATGTGTGTCACTTAGTTGACGGAGGTTACTTCAGCACGTGTGTTTGTGTGTATGTGGTGAAGGTTCTGTTCTCCAGGTGGATTGAACCTCTAGGAAACCAATTTATAATTCCATGTCCCTTTAAGATCTAGACAGACAAGGAACTTTATAGATTCTTTTTCATTATCTGTGAATTGTCATGGCTTCTTGAGAAAATAATCGAATAGATTCAGTTGATTTACTTATGGTTTGGCATATAGAGTTGTCCTGCTTTTGGATTGGGTTTCATCCAAGGCTACAGAGGCCAGGCTACTCTGCTATTTAACCTAAAACCGGGGCGGCGGATAAGTGATGGATTTATTCATTTCCTAAATGCATCATCACGAAAGTGAACGCGACAGACAAGGACAGAACTTGAACTCGGCACTTAGAATCAACTTTCCCCTACGCCACCAAACACACCCTATTGGTAATTTAACGAAATTATATATTTATTTGAACCGTAACACAAGTTTTCTGTATGTTATAATGATCCCCACTTGACTTCCCAAATTGATAAAATGTACGGCCATATCAGGTTGAAACACTTGTTCTCGTACGATAACAGAAGTTAAGCAAAATTGAGCGTGGTCAGGACCTAGGTGGGTGACCGCTTGGGAATATTAGGTGCTGTAAGTTTGTATGTGTGTGTGGTGTAATAGATAACGACTTGGGATTGGAAATCGGAGATCCGTGGTCCAATTTTATTCCACCTGGGTATGACGATACACTACATCCGCGTCCTGGGTAAGACGATAAACTACGTCCAACAGCAAAGTTTCTGATCAGGAGGCTTTGAGGAGAGTGGAATCACCTCTTAATTGCTGGTGTTCCCAGGTCCACTGTGAGTGGTAGCACCTGTTTGGGTCCCAGTTATGGGAAAATAGTTACCCCCCCAAACTGGGGTAAAATACTATGAAAGTGTAAAATTAGGTTTTAATATCAGAAATACTTTAAAAAAATACTACCAGCAATACATTTTTGGAAAAAAAAATGACCTGCAATAAAAAATTTGTCGGCATTAAAATAACCCATTGAGGTTGATATGCCGTAAAACAAAACAAACCAATTTCAATTTCAGTCGGGTTCAGTAAAATCATTATTATCCCCAAAACATTTTCACAGTCTAAAAATATTTTCTAACTTTAACTAGCCTATAATAGGTTGATAAGCCTTAAGAAAACCAAATCAATCAATCATCCAACTCGATAACTCGATCAAATTCATCATGATTCTTCTGTTAACCAGAAAAAGGAAAATAAGAAAAAAAGAAGTGGTTACAGAGAGTGTGTGTATCTGCTGTTAATTTAGGAGAAAGCCGTCAGGATATCTTCTCAGAAGTGTTGTTAAACGAGAAGTCACCTTCGGCTAGCTTCTTAAAATGGTATTAATTTGTCTTGGGGTTGCGGCCCTTTCCTTACGCAACTTAATACCGCTGACCGGACTTGTGGTGAAGGAGCAGCGTTGCTTCGTGTTGCCTGGGTAACATGGTAATAGAAAAAGACATGGACAGTAATTAGTGCTTTCTTTAGCCATTCAGCGTTCTCGTTTTATTCCGTGCTTGATTAATCGTACTTTCTGAGTGATCATTCTAAGTTTGCTGGTAGTATTTTTTTAAAGTATTTCTGGTATTAAAACCTAATTTTACACTTTCATAGTATTTTTACCCCAGTTTGCGGGGGGACTATTTGCCCATAGCTGGGACCCAAACAGGTGCTACCACTCAGAGTGGACCTGGGAACACCAGCAATTAAGAGGTGATTCCACTCTCCTCAAAGCCTCCTGATCAGAAACTTTGCTGTTGGACGTAGTTTATCGTCTTACCCAGGACGCGGATGTAGTGTATCGTCATACCCAGGTGGAATAAAATTGAACCACGGATCTCCGATTTCCAATCCCGAGTCGTTATCTATTACACCACACACACATACAAACTTTGATAAGCCTTAAGAAAACCAAATCAATCAATCATCCAACTCGATAACTAATGACGTATCCTGACCGCCGTACGTATAGAGAGCCTAACAAACAACCAAGTAAAGCTGGTGTCATTTGAATAGCACTGAGAGTCCTCTTCATTGGACTCTCCTACATTTCTTTAATGCCTTTTCTTTTCGTATCAGTTAACCGTTTTCCGACCATATTTATTTGAATACTAGCAGGCTTTGCCCGCTCGTTATCACTCCTCAAAGTAAGATATATTCACTACCAAGACATCTTTGAAACAAAAATTTTAAATGAACATTTCATTCATAAATTGGCTTGTTATAGCTAAGGAAAATTTTACAAATAGATGCCACCTTGTTGAAGGCCATATGAAATGCAAATTTCAAACACTTTTCTGCACTATATTCGACTATATTCCTAAACAGAACTATTTTTGATATGAAAATCAAAACAACTCTTGAATAAATGAACAGTAATGAAGGACAATTAATTAATGAAATAAACTTTTTTTAAAGTCAATATGCAAATTAGTTAAACCTGAAGAGTGATATTGCCTAGAAGTAGATAATGTATATTAAGCTTTTAGTGCGCAAATTACTATAGAGCTGGTGCTTTTTAATCTCAGAATTCCTGGGTGAATTCAGCACTAATTTCGCATTTATTCATAAAGACTCCATAATATAAGCTTAGTTAATTAGCTATTATGTTTCTCAAACTCTTCAAATGTTGAATGTATAATGAATTCTAATTTTTATTTTCACATCTTTACACTATATTAATTTTATCTTATAAATTGTGCCCTGTTCTGTCACCAATGAAATAAAGGATCTACGAACATCATATTGTCTTTAAATTAAGTGGCAGCAGAAAAATTATCGTTGAACTTTCAAAACGTAAGCTTAAACATTCAATACTTAAATGCAGCGATCAATTTTGAATTCTTCTGTAGTTTATTGATGCCTATTGCATTTACTCCTCCCTAATTATTGTGATGATGGCCAAACGAAGAGTCCTCCACAGGAGATAGTTTAAATGCCGCCCGATTTTATAATAAAACGTGCACTGCAATTTTGGATACAAAATAAGAGTTAACCCCTTGAACCATGAAAACAACAATAACGGCTAGTATAATATATTAATATATATGTTTAACCTCGCATAATCTGGCAACCCTGAATCTGAGCTCAACGAAAATCGTTCCATGCGTCTAACTTTTCTCGGGCTTTTGAATTAGCTATAAATCATTGAAATCGGACCAGTGGGAGCGGAGAAGTTTTTTGGACACACACATACACTGTACTTTATATATAAGATGACATTTTTGGCCATATTCATACAGCAATTCAATTGTGTCATATTGCATGTCATTGTCCTTTTTGCTGATTCATTCAAATCCAATAAATAATTTAGAGAGGTAAGCAATATGTCAATTCGTCCAGGTTTTGACTATTTTCTTCCTTTATTTAATTTCTCCATTTTCATCTATGCACATAGAAAATGCATGAATCTACTCCTTGCTATATTTAATATCACAGATTAATATCTGTTACTGTTGCCATGAAACCCAGTAGAATCTGTCATGTGTAAATTGAAGAAGATTTGGGCAATGCCCATTTATGCTCCATGATAT
Organism: Acanthosepion esculentum; assembly: GCA_964036315.1. Lineage (NCBI taxonomy): Eukaryota > Metazoa > Mollusca > Cephalopoda > Sepiida > Sepiidae > Acanthosepion > Acanthosepion esculentum. The sequence continues at coordinate 74,752,504 of OZ038497.1, read as the reverse complement.
ATGAAGGACTCTGTAAGGTAACGAAACATTTAAATACATAATGGGATAATATGAATTTCTGACTACTCTTGATCGGTCTTCTGTAAAAAGTAGATTGCTTTGAATTGTGGGAATAAACTGGAGTGCGGCTGGATTGATACAAACAGACGATAAGAAAGCTGGGAATTCATTTGACTTGGTTTAATGTCTGCGCTGTGATATCGATTCGGGTGGAAGACGGAAAGAGTTTTTCTGAATGTGATTAAGATAGACGCAAATGATAAAAGAGAAATAAAAGCAGAACATTTAGAAGTCATGTCTGAAGGCACAAAAATAAAAATCAGATCCTGTTTTCTCTGGATGTCGTGAGTTCAATCCCTGCTGTAGACAGTTAGGAGGGCACCGGTGGGGGAGTGGAGCAAACAGACATTGGAAAGATAAGAAAATATGTCAATGCCGACTTCAAAGCTTCCTAAGTAGGAAATTAAAATTGAAGGCAAACAAGTTATATTAATACCGAAAGAGATATGACTGTCGGGAAATTGGCCAGCTATTTTAATGTCTTGAGAAATGGTTGCGCAGTCTTGATGTAACTTGGCAAAGATTAAAAAAAAGTTGGAGTTACTCCTCAAGTCAGTCTTCCAATGGGTTATTCAGTCAACAGTAAGATGTTATTGAGACTAAACCCTAAGTAAATAAAATAATATTAGAAAGTAAAATTATATCTTTTCAATTAGCATTTTAGGATCTTGTTTCCGTTAAATTTTCTGGCAAATCGCAGACCGATTCGCATTCTATGGCTTATCAACATTGTGTAGGTTATTTAAAGCTAGAAAATAATTTTAAATTGTAAGAATCTTTTTTTGGTGGCGTATATCATAATGGTCTAGCGATACAAGTCATACTACTTAATCTATAGCTGGCGGGAAAAGAGACGGTTTTATATATTTCACAAGGGTATTCGCGTGTAAGTGAATATAACGAAGCCAACTGGTCGGATCTCCTGTTAACAATTCCGGGACAATATCCATTACACCACTCACAGTATCTGGTATTCCCAAGCGGTTACCCATCTAAATACTAACCAGGCTCCACGTTGCTTAACTTCGGGGATCGTACGGAAAACGGTGTTTCGTGATATGGCTGTAAGCCTACTCTTAGTGGATTTACGACTGTATAAAGAACGACATGATTTATTGTCTGCAAATACGAGAACATACTACTCCCTCTGTTCCGAAATAGTTGCTCCATAGCCGGAAATCTCATGTGGAATATACTAATTTTTAGTCGAATTGTTTGCCGTTTAACAGGTTAGCATTGATGCTCCTCAAGTATTTATATTAGCTTATTCAGGTAGAATAATTTGAACCACAAATTATATTACTTTTTCACCACATTAAAATTGTATTTTTTTCAGACCGCTTGCTGGCAAGAGATTATGATGGGAGAAGAGAAGCCAATTGGTAGAAATGCTAAACGAAATTGCAAGAAGCACGAATTGACAAATAATGAACGTAGTGCTGTGTTGCAAGCACTGCTGGAAAGATCCACAGATCGTGTCCTGAAGCGTGGTGCAATAAAACAGGTTGCAGATGAATTAAACGTAGCTGCAGAACGTCTGAGTTTGCAAATTGAATTAGTTTGCCAGCCTCCAAATAGTCCTGATTTCAATGTCCTTGATCTGGGTTATTTTAATGCAATTCAATCAATTCAGCACCAGCAAGCTCCAAATAATGTTGACCAGCTCATTGAAGCAGTGGAAGAAAGCTTCAATAAACTTCAGAAGTCGAAGCTTAACAATACTTTCTAAGTTTGCAGTTAGCAATGGAACAAGTTATTTTAGTTGACGGCGATAACAACTATAAACTCCGGCACATGTCTAAAGAGAAGCTTGAAAGAGAAGGAAAACTTGAAGTATCCATTTCTATTTCTGACGTGTTGCAACAAAAACTGCTTTTGTTAAAGTAAACCTTCCCCAGTTATTTTTGTTATTAATTTAACTGTTTATGTATATCAGTTTCGATATATTTCACACTTATTTATATGACAATTCACTAATATTACTCATTTACTGTTGAGTATGGGAATAAATGATAGTTTTTGTTCTTTTTGGTGTTTTCTTATCTACTGGAACAATTGTTTTGGAACAATATGAAAATTTTTTTTGAACAACTATTTCGGAACGGAGGGAGTATAAACATTGGTCAGGTGGCTGTATAAAGAGATTTGAACGGCGCGCTAATTTTTCAGGTATATTTATTCCTTTCAAAAGCTAAGCAAAGTTTTAAGAAACAGGAACATTTTGTAGGAAACAAAGAAAATGGTGCCGAACTGTTCCCCTTTATGACAATGAATGCTGGCCAATCTCATTACAAAGGATGAAGACACGTGAGGCAACATTATTTTATATATATATATATAAAGTTTAATTTATAAATTAATTCTGAGAAAAGAGTAAGATTAATAAAAAATTATATTAGGGGTGTGAAGAAGAAACGTGTGCTGTAAAAAAAGCAGTTTTCAACTGCGTATCCAGTCTTTCATCATCCTTAGTCTTTCCCATGGAGAATAGGTCCACACATTCGAGATTAGGTGTTGCTTCATTGATTTCTGTGGCAAGGAGGTTTTTATGGTTTGGAGTTGCCAGCTTCACACTCAACTGGTTTTGAATTTAGAACTTTTCTTCTCATTGACTGGCTGCCAAACAAGGTCTATAGAACCCAGTCTATACGACTATTTAACCCATAGCAGTTGGTGGGGGTGTAAAAATATATATGTGTATCTTTCTTAAGGGAAGTGAACGAAAAGAAGTCGGTCAAAATTTGAATTGGGTACGATGATTTTTACTTTCTGCGCCGATAGCCGCTACGCTACACGCATATCTAATCAATCGTTTATTTAAGAAAATAATAAGGCGAGAACTCATGAGCATATCTGATAAAATAGAAAAATTAGAACAATATATAATAATTTTGTTGCTCATAGAAAATTTGTATTTAGTTACCTCAATAAATTATTTGATTTGTTTTTTACCCTTTCTATGTTATGATCTTTGATCTTTCGACTTAAAGTAATCACGATATATTTTATCGTATCTGACTTATCAATCTTATTTGTTTTGCATTTTGGGGCCATTACGAAATAAAACTTCTAATTTTTATTAATCATAAAAACACTATATAATTCTATAGTTGACAGTATATATCTGAAACTGGAAAGCCAAAGCGCGGATAATTTGGGGCTACTCACTTATTCTCAAAGCGAGAGGTACCTGGTTAAAATAATTACAGAAACGAGTGAGTGAAAGAGGGTAAGAAAGACGGGGGGAACGAATGAAAAGAAAAATACAAAGAGAAAAAGATGCCCTCGATGCGTCTTTGCGAGACTGAAATGGTGCAAAACGAAGATGAATGCGTTGAGGGATTTAAAAAAAAAATAGAAGAAAAAATCAGAAAGAAAGAAAAACAAACGTATAATACAATGCGTGTTAGGATTATGGCGTCGGCCCATCAAAGCGGAAGAAGAAAAAAAAATGAGAGGAAACGTGAAGTCGCTTGTGGTTAGGGGCAGATAACCATGTTTTGTCAGCAATTTATTGTGGAATATTAAATAGAGGGCGGTTTGTTTGCGGTTCGGTTCCTTTTGCGAAAAATTGAGAAATAAAACAAATAAAAATACGCATTAAATCTCCATAAAGAAGAAACTGAAAAATTGAAAAGGGAAGGGGTTGAGTGGAAGTTGTCGATTTTAGTTTTATTCGTATGTTGGGTTTCGTAAGCTAACTGACGAACGAGTGAGATTATGTGTAAGGAGACAAAAAGAGGCAGAGTTCGAAATAAGATAAAAACAATTGACAGAGAATAGAGAGAGGCAGATAGATGTAAAATGCGAGAAAGAAAGAAAGAAAGAAAGAATGAAAGAAAATAGATGAAAAGAAAAAAGCGCGAAAAATAAATAAATGGAAAAAGAGCAAAAAGATGTAAAGTTCTGTTCTGTAAATTGCAGAAGTTTTTCAAATCTATCTATCTACTCTACCTATGAAAGTCTGCTCATTATCTAAGTTTTCTCATACTATCTATCTATCTATCTATCTATCTATCATAGTCTTCTCATTATCTATCTATCTATCTATCTATCTATCATAGTCGTCTCATTATCTATCTATCTATCTATCTATTTTAGTCTGCTTATTATCAATCTATCTATCATAGTCTGTTTATTATCTATCTATCTATCTATCTATCTATCTATCTATCTATCTATCTATCTATCTATCTATCTATCTATCTATCTATCTCTCTATCATAGCCGGCTTATTATCTATCTATCTATCTATCTATCTATCTATCTATCTATCTATCTATCATAGTCTTCTCATTATCTATCTATCTATCTATCTATCTATATATCTATCTATCTATCTATCTATCATAGTCTTCTCATTATCTATCTATCTATCTATCTATCTATCTATCTATCTATCTATCTATGTATCTATCATAGTCTTCTCATTATCTATCTATCTATCTATCTATCTATCTATCTATCTATCTATCTATCTATCTATCTATCTATCATAGTCTTCTCATTATCTATCTATCTATCTATCTATCTATCTATCTATCTATCTATCATAGTCTGCTTATTATCTATCTATCTATCATAGTCTTCTCATTATCTATCTATCTATCTATCTATCTATCTATCTCTCTATCTATCTATCTATCTATCTATCTATCTATCTATCTATCTATCATAGTCTTCTCATTATCTATCTATCTATCTATCTATCTATCTATCTATCTATCTATCTATCATAGTCTTGCCATTATCTATCTATCTATCTATCTATCTATCTATCTATCTATCTATCTATCTATCTAAGTCTGCTTATCTATCTATCTATCTATCTATCTATCTATCTATCTATCATAGTCTTCTCATTATCTATCTATCTATCTATCTATCATAGTCTTCTCATTATCTATCTATCTATCTATCTATCTATCTATCTATCTATCTATCTATCTATCATAGTCTGCTTATTATCTATCTATCTATCTATCTATCTATCTATCTATCTATCATAGTCTTCTTATTATCTATCTATCTATCTATCTATCTATCTATCTATCTATCTATCTATCTATCTATCATAGTCTGCTTATCTATCTATCTATCTATCTATCTATCTATCTATCTATCTATCATAGTCTGCTTATTATCTATCTATGTATCTATCTATCTATCATAGTCTGTTTATCTATCTATCTATCTATCTATCTATCTATCTATCTATCTATCTATCTATCTATCTATCTGGTGCATTGGTTTAACAGGTTATCGGAAAATACATCCAACAAAGACCTGAAAACACAGCGGCCTTGTAAAAGCTACAAAAATAAAGTCACAATTATCCGGATAAAATAAGAAAATATGCATCCATTTCTTAACAAAGACGCTGAGAAATCTACATTAATGTGATTTGTATAACAAAGAAGTCGCAAAACAATACAACAGAAGTACTTTACGCCTGAGGAGACCTGCAGAAGACACAAAACGAAATGTCTCTCTCTCCCTCCCCTTCTCTCTCTCTTTCTCTTTCTCTTTCTCTCTCTCTCTCTCTCTCTCTCTCTCTATATATATATATATATATATATATATATATATATAAATGAAGATATTAATCTGCACAATATCGCAGAATATTGCCAATAATTCTTCTTAGACGATTTATGTAGCTTAGAATTTATCTCTCCTTAGAGTTAACGTATATTAAAGTTTAATGTTCTTTTGAGAGATTTTTTTTATACAGAATAATATTTTTCTGATACAATAGACGTCAAAACCTTGCGGACATTTTATAAGGATTTTACATGTGACGCACACATGCCTTTCTTATAAACAGATGTTCGTGTTTACACAAACTAAAAAAAAAAAAAAATCCGAAAAATTATCAAAGCTTAACAGGTATATTAAAATTCAATAAAACAATATTTTTATAGAAAATTCAAACCGATTTATTTTCACTGTTTTATGATACAACGCCGTGAAACTTGGCTTTGAAATCCAAAATTTATTTAAAAAAATAGAAAAACAAAGTAATAAATATTTTAAAACTACATTAGCATAAATTATAACGTGTTATATTGAATATGTTAATATAAGATAAGGCGGTGGCACGTTGGATAGCGGCTCGGATTGGAGAACCGAGACCGAGTTACACTCGGATCCATTTCATTCAAAGGTATGGTGGAAATGTTATAAGTCCTCTTTTTCTCGTCCCAGCTATGGGTAAATGTGTCAACCGGTCTAGGAGAAGGAAAACCAGGTTGGGCTCCGTCAGGTTATCTTGCCCAAGAAATACCACCTCTATTGCGGCTGGTGTGCTTACTTGGCGTCCTTACAACCCTACGAGTCACGGGATTAAAAAAACATTAAAAAAGGAAAGGCACAGATATATAATACATGTTTCAATAAAAATGACTGACAAATTACGTAGTTTTTATTGGTTTCTCTCCTCTGCGTTTTTCGTTTTTAAAATTATCTAAATGATTGTCTGTTCGGAGTGTAATTCGACTATTCTATTAGCCCGTTCCAAAGTGTTTCAACTACGGACACGCCCTTGTACAGTAATCACATATATGCCTAAATTTCAGTAACATCCACACCAATTGTATTAGTACACACACATAAAAAAAAAAACTCGCTGAAAATGGCTAATAGATTAGTCGAAACCTCTTGGAACGGACAATCATTTGCAGAATTTCCACACATACTAAGTTTAAAAAGAAAACATTTGTTCGCAGGCACGAAAAACAAATCTAAACAGAAATATCTTAAAAGTCGTTTTAAATTAAATTAAATTTTAAATTATATAAAGACCAATTACAACCCAAATAAAATTCTCCTTAGAAATGATTAAAGATATCTTACTGGAAAACTTCGAGGTTTTTATAACACTATTATACTCTACTTTGGACGATGAGAATATATTTAGCTCTTAGCTAAAATGGTAATCCCTCTTTCAGGTGTGACCTCCTCATCTAGATTCCAAGTCTACCGTCACCTCTTTTTAAAACTTATTCACCGTTCTCTTGATGGTTATTGAATCGACTTTGAAGATGAAAGCCAGAGTATGAATGTTGGTACCATTTCTGAAGGTCTGAATGATCTTTTGCCTCTCACCATTGCTCAATTGGGAAAACATAGTGGAGCTGACACAAAATGATTTTGACCGGTTGCCTTTTTAGCTGAATAACTCAAAGAATTTTTCAGTGATTCTTACGACAAATGGTGTCAAGATGGCTAAACGTCTTATTTGAGAATTTGGAAAAAGAAACTCAATTAGTTGAGTGTTTTTTTTTTGTTTTTTTTTTTGGATATTAAACATTTTGTGGGATGGAAAATTATCCCATTTTAAAAACTCGCTTTTATTTCTAATGTTGTTTTTAAACTTTATAATTTTTATTTTTTTTTTTTTTCTAATTTTATTTACATTCCCTTTTAGAACCCTATAAATAATACCCCAGAACGCATATTTGTTGGCACCCTCCCCGGATTTCTTTTCAAGGGGTTTTCATAGAAACAAAGGTTTATTGCCAAAAGATCAATAGTTTAGCTGAGCGTAAAGAACGCATTCAATAAGCAGTGCAGGAGAGAACTCCGGAAATGCTTCAAAATGTGTTTCGCAAAGCGAAGGATAGATTAGAAATTTACAGGGATGCAGACGGAAGACATGTTGAAAATTTTCAATAAAGTTTTGACTTTAGATTTATGAATCTATTTTTGTATCATAATTAAGTAATAAACATAAAATTGTGTCAGTTTTTTAATTACCCGATTTCATTGAAATAGCTAATTCTGATACCCCTATATTTTCTCTCTCTCTCCCACTCTCTCTCTACACACACACGCGCACGCGCGAACACACACACACGCAGATAAGTACTGCGCATATATAATATATAATATATATATATATATATATATATATATATATATATATATATATATATATAAATATATAAATACACACACACACATATATGTATGTATATAAATAAATTTCCAAGAGGATAGAATTAGTGTTTGAGCCATTTTCATTATATATATATATATATATATATATATATATATATATATATATATATATATATATATTAGGATATTACAAGGTAAACATGTAAGGATCGATACACAATTGCAGTCGTGTTTCCACACATAACGATGCGTCTCCTCAGGCGATTGCAAATTATAATATTGCTCTGCTATGTATTATGTATGTGTACTCTGTTCGTTCTATTAGTACCTATATATATATATATATATATATATATATATATATATATATATATATATATATATATATATATACATATATATATACATATATATATACATATATATATATATATATATATATATATATATATATATATACATATATATATACATATATATATATATATATATATATATATATATATATATATATATATATATATATATAAGTAGGGTCCAAAAAGCATAATGAGAGGCCACGTATACTTTCTTGATATGTATATAATATCTGGATAAAATAAATGAAAAATTGTCTGTTTTTTTTTATGAAAGTATTTATTTCTGTGTTTTTGTATATATTTATTTATTTAATATTTCAGACCACCTAGGTCTTTCCTCAGAAATCAAATGAGATACTGTGTTTGTGTCTTTGTTCACAGCGTTTGTTTACAGCGTTTGTCGTGAAGCGTGCATGTCACGTGATGTGCAATGCGACTTTGAATTTTTGGCGGAAGACTGATGATAGTGTCTTAAATGTTGTTTAAAAGTTTTTTTGACCATAACTCAAGAAATATTTCTTAAAATATTTTTAACTGTTGAAATATTTATGTAGATTTAAAATATCCACGTGTTTGTTTACCCCTAGTTTATATGTGTCTAATTTTAGAATTCAGTATTTTTCTTTTTTTCTTCTTCGTATGTGTGTTGTACTTAAATTACTGTGTTTGTGTGTTTGTTTTTAGACTCGGACGACACGTGGTGTGGAACGCGATTGTGTTTGATTCTTTAACGGACATCTGGTGTTTTGGTTATTGTTTAAAAAAGGATTTTTTACCATATCTAAAGAAATTTTTTGAAGAAATATTTTAACTATTGAAATATTTATACTGATTTAGAATACCCAAGTCTTTGTTTAACCCTAGTTTATATGTGTTTAATTTTAAAATCCAGTATTTCTCTTTTTTTCTTCGTATGTATGTAGTGCTAAAATTTGAGTCTATCAATATACATTTGCAATTATCTATCGAATGACGTGGTCTATTGAAGTGTTCTGCTACTGGGGAATATGAATTATTTTGTCGTATGTCTTGTTTTTGGTTGTTGAAACGAAGCCTAAAGTTAGTTCCAGATTCAGTTAGTTCCAAATATTAAATAAATAAATATATACAAAAACACAGAAATAAATACTTTCATAAAAAAACACCCAATTTTTCATTTATTTTATCCAGATATTATATATATATATATATATATATATATATATATATATATATATATATATATATATATATATATATATATAGAAATTGATTAATTATGAAAACGAAGACTCACAATGCCATGGTGATATTTATTTCACCAGAATCGAAAAATTCGATTTCAAATTTTCAGACCATTTTCAGATTTTGTGACATGAGACATGGGTTCAAATCTTGCCACTGTTGAGTTTTCAGGAAGGAATCTTCCTGACATTATCAGTCTGGAGGTGGGCGACCCCAGCCTGCGGCACTATTGGACAATGCCTGAAAATCATACCACAGGTTGACCCAAGCCTTGTGAATGAAATTGTGTAGACGGAACAATTTGGGGACATCAATAGCTGTGCTAGGACGAGACCACACGTCAATCGTGACCGAGGGTTTGAGTGTGCTAGCCTTGTTCAGATTGTTGATCATGTTAGATTACTCGCTCTCTCCGAGAAACTGTAACTAAGGTCTGCTCAGGATAGTGGCAGTATAACCCACAGGTGGGCTCTGTGGGTGTTGAACAAACACAGCGAGCGTCTGCAATAGATTGGCTAGCCAGTCTAATCGACAGGTATCCTCGAATACGAGTGGCCAGAAATTACTAAAAAGAATTACATATATATATATATATATATATATATATATATATATATATATAGTTGAATAATACATTTCAGTTGCATCAAGGGTGGTCTTCAGTGATGCACTGTCTTCATCGCCGATTTCAGGTTTTGCGTCATATCAACTCAAACATAACCCCGACCTGATTACAAAAAAACGTGGCCGTCTCCTTGATAGGGTCGTGCAAGATGAAGTTCGTGCGGGCGTAGTAGAAGCACGATACTGTAGAATGGTCGGTCTGGACGAAGTGGGAGAACGTTGATCAGAAAAGAATTATCTGGTCAGTGCTGGCGGTCAGATTTTAGCCAGATTAGATTTCTGATCAAATCAGTATATGATGTTCTACCGAACCCAACTAACCTGCATATATGAGGGAAGAGCGATACCGCCAGTGCCAACTATATATATATATATATATATATATATATATATATATATATATATATATATATATATATATATATAGAGAGAGAGAGAGAGAGAGAGAGAGAGAGAGAGAGAGGAGGGAGCGAGAGTGATGTGTGCTGGTCGACGGCCCCCAAATGTTCCGTGATGTGTGTTTGTATCATATATAATAATAACCGAAATAAAAGTGATGGCGATGAGACAAAGGGGAACATTTATTAATGATGAGTTTTGCCAGGGAGCGTTTCTCTTTGGTTTCCTCAGGTTAAAATGAAAGAAAGGCAAATATGAGTGTTAGAAAAATATCTTGGGATCTCTGATGATAAGTGTGAATCATAAATCAAACTAAATTATCTTAGCTCATCAGTTAATATTGTCCAGGCTTTAAGAGTGTGTCTGTCCACCTGTTTTTTATTTGTGAGGTACGGTGTCCGTTAATAATTAAGTATAACTCAAGACTTATGTTAAGATAAAACAGTATTTAATTACAACGGCAAATAACAAGAACAAAGAAGTAAAAGTCAACCAAAGATAATTAACCATTTCAGTGAATACCTTATTAGTAACGTGGCTCGACTTAAGGTCTGGTAAATCCTAAATCAAAACCCAAATCATCAACGGACAATAATTCACACTAATTCGACTGGATAATACCACTTAATAATCACTAAAGAATCACCACAGTCAGTAGCCTGACACCGCTATTTATACACCTGGCGAAAAACATATATCCATAAGTCTAGAGTGTCACGCTCGAATCTCGAGATCGGTACTTACTCATTTTCTTCCGATATGACAGTTGGTTTTAACTTTGTTAGATATTGTTCGATTTACATCGTGGATTCTTTTTTGTTATATACATATATATTTTTTCGTACACGTGTACATACAAACACACCTACCCAGTCATATACCGATATTATTTTTATGTATATTCGTGAATATAAAGGGTGTAATATCAAAATTGCCCAAATCTTGTAATAATATCGGTAAAATCAGCAAAAACATCGTTGATAGAGAATCGAAATACACGAAAAACGCTCTAAGAATTAAGCAGTGGCACAACAGAGCAGAATGCATAGAATAAATGAAGAATGAAATCATCGAAATCGATATTTGTGACATTAACTCATCCATCACCGAAAATCTGCTAATGTCTGCTTTGACGTCTAGCCATACTGATGAGCTGTGATACAGCGAAACAGTCTGTCTG
>OZ038497.1:74725756-74735756 GCA_964036315.1 Acanthosepion esculentum | reverse complement strand
TGTGTATGTGTTTTGCATGCGAGTCATATTCTTGTAGTAGTAATTTGATACTTGGTGATTCTTAGAGTTTTCCTTACTTTCCGGACACACCCAAGACTGCCACGCCCAAAACGGTTGGCCACGTTTAAAATTGTGCTGCTAAGGAAGGGAATTTTTTTTTTAAAGAGAAGTGCATCTAATGTCTTCAAACACTTTTTTAAAACGAGATTTTCTTATTAGCTCTATGCTGTCGACGATGTTTTTACTTATCTCTATATATGTTTTATTCATTAAAAGATTAGTTTTGGAGATGTTTAAATTCACAATCCATTTCTTGCCCCAGTTAACAACTGACCGGTGGTAATTTTCGAGAGCAACTGCTAGTATTACGGTATAGGAACTGTACTATTAAGACACTATTAAGTGTACTTACTATTCAATCGTCTGACAAGCGAAAGAAATCTTTTGCTCGCCAATGTCGAGACATCGCCCGAGGAGACACATTTTTGGTGTTAAAACATGATTGTAATCGTGTAGCGATGTTTAACATGTTTTTGCTTGAAAATAAATTATATATATTTATATATATATATATATATATATATATATATATATATATATATATATATATATATATATCATAGAAGTGGCTTCAATGAACCAAATGAAAATGAAAAAATTTACTCTAGGTTTAAAAATTAAGAATAGTGATTTCATAATGCGACAGTGGGGAAAGAAATATGTTATTATCGTGTAGGACGGTGGGAAAGGAAATGGTGTGTCTTCTCAGTTTTTGGTCTGTCTTTTGACATAGAGCTCTCAACGGATCCATATCCTCTTGGAAATTCCATAAGGATTACTAATAATTTTAGTATTAATATATATATATATATATATATATATATATATATATATATATATATATATATATTAACCATGTTGATTTCCGTGGTTAACTCGAAATTCAACTCCCACTGAGCCGAAAACGCATACACTCAGATCTCCATAAATAAAGATTGTAACAACACAAGAATATTTAATAAAAATTACCGAATATTCCTTATCAGTCATTTTTTATGAAGCATGCATAAAAGAAGGATTGTTGCTCAAATATACAATATATATGCATATATATATACACACACATATAATATATATATATATATATATATATATATATATATATATATATATATATATATATATATATGCGTGTGTGTATGTGTGTGTAATAGTCAGTTGGCATAAAGACTATACGAGCAGCCAACTCTCTTTCACCGGTTTTAAAAAAGAAAATTTAAATTCTGAAACACATCAGCTTTCATGAAATCTTATATGCCCCAAAATATATAAACCATACAAGTTCTGTGACTAATTCAGCAACGGCTCTGACCTCAGCACAGTCATAGCTGTAAACAAAACATACACACAAAGATTCTTGGCCAAATAACACAAACAACAGACAAGAATAAAGAGAACGACCACAGGATAATCACCAATGACATCGGAGAGAGAATAAGTTAGATATATTAAGAACATTATGAAAGAGTGCAGTTCAATCAGTTTGGGTGATACAGTGTAACCCGGATATAAGAGAGTTTTCGGGACCGGAGAAGAAGTCTCTTATATCCGGGTCTCTTTTATTTCCGGGTTTGGTCTATTATATATACATTAACACAGGCTCTAATTTGGGACCAGAGAAAATCTCTCTTATATCCGGGTTTCTCTTATATCAGGGTCTCTTATATCCGGGTTACATAAGCAATTTTCGCCTAAAACAACCAAAATAAATAAATAAATAAAATAAAAATAAAAAATAGAAGAAGAATTGAACAGAAAAGTACACCAAACCTAAACACCTAAACATCATAGTAAACGCCGCAGCAATAAAACTAAACACCAAAAGCAACATGAATCCTATATAGATTAAAATACAAGAAAAAAAAAAGACCGTTTCAAATTACTCGAAAACATAATCTTTTGGAACATACAGACTTCTATCGTCAAAAAGACTGTTACGCGCAAATACTTGTGTATCTGAAAGAAAGAATGAATTCGTGTGACTGAGAGAGTGTGTGCGTGTATGTGTATGAGAATTTGTGTGGGGTGAGAGAGAGAGAGAAGAAGGATGTGTTAGTGTGAATGAGAATATGTGCGTGAGAGAGTGTGCGTGCGTAAGAGAGAGGAAGGATGAGTGCGTGTGCCTATGTGTGTAAGAGAGTGCTTGTGCATGAGAAAGAAAGGATGTGTGTATGAAAAAGAAAGTTTGTGCGTGCGTACGTCTATGAGTGTGTGTGTATGAGTGTTTAATGTGTGTGAGAGTGCGTGTCTTTGTGCCTGTGTGATGGTGTCATTGTGAGAGTGTGTGCGCATGTGTGAGAGGAAAGGTGAGTGCGTGTGAATGTGTATACGTGTCTCTATTTGTGTGAGAGAGAGGAATGATGAGTGCGTGTGAATGATTGTGTGTATGTGTGTGAGGGAGAGAGTATCTGTATAAAGACACACACTCTCTCTCCCTCACACACGTGTGAGACGAAAGATGCGTGCGTGTGAATGAGTGTGCGTGTGTATGTGTGTGAGAGTGTGTGTTTGTGTGCGTGTGTTTCTACGTCCTATAAGAGATGCTTACTGCACCCAGATGCAAGCCAAATTTTCCAATTATGATTCCCAAGGTCTAGTCATGCATTGACGGTTTATCTTTCTATGGTTTGCGCAACCATTATCTATTCTCCTTATCCTCAAAATCTCCACTTCCTACCACCTCCTCTTACATTCGTATCACCACCTCATTTATTAATCCTCTACATTGAGTGGCTCTACAGCCTTGTACTGAGTGAAAATTCGTCTAAAAAGCAAAGAAAACTCATAGATATTCTCATCTCTACACGATTTCCGGTGTCGCAAAACCACACAACTGTTCTCACGCAAAATCACCATCTTATATCTAAGCTTATGTAAACAGAGACGTGCACACGCTTTCCTTTCATAAAAATGACTCAACAGAACATAATGAACACGTCGATATGATTGAGTGAACGAACGTGAAGAAATCCACACTAGCTAGAAATGAATGCATTCACTGCTTCAAAGGAAGCCATATTAGTTCATTTCCTTTTTCGCCAACCCTACTTGACGCCATCTTAACTTCAGTGGGTAGCAACACCTGAAACTACATTGGTAACGCACAAAAGACGTCATTATTATAACGACAACGTGAGTTTGTGATCATATTCGCTGTCTTCATCTCGGCTGATGTTTGATTTCGAACTTTTAATAATAAGTTACATTATTCATAGATGTAACGTTTTGTCGAGCAAGAGAAGCAGTTGTTTTTTGTCAGTGCTTAACAATAACCACCCACAAAATACAACTGCTCCTCTCGCTTGACAAAACGTGGAAATATTGATAATAATGATAATAATAACAGAAGGGGGCAGGTTAAAAGGAGGAGCCAATTAATAATAATAATAATAATAATAATAATAATAATAATAATAATAATAATAATAATAACAGAAGGGCACAGGTCAAAAGGAGAAGCCAGTTAATAATAATAATAATAATAATAATAATAATAATAATAATAATAATAATAATAATAATAGAAGAAGGCAGGGTAAAAGGAGGAGCCAGTTAATAATAATAATGATAATAACAGAATGGACCAGGTTAAAAGGATGAACCAATTAATAATAATAATAATAATAATAATAATAATAATGATAATAATAATAATAGAAGGAGGCAGGGTTAATGGAGGAGCCAGTTAATAATAATAATAATAATGATAATAATAATAATAATAATAATAGAAGGGGCAGGTTAAAAGGAGGAACCAGTTAATAATAATAATAATAATAATAATGATAATAATAATAATAGTAGCTAGAGTAAAAGGAGGAGCCAGATAATAATAATAATAATGATGATAATAATAATAATAATAATAATAATAATAATAATGATAATAATAATAGAAGGAAGCAGGGTAAAAGGAGGAGCCAGTTAATAATAATAATAATAATAATAATAATAATAATAATAATAATAATAATAATAATAATAACAGAAGGGGGCAGGGTAAAAGGAGGAGCCAGTTATAAAAGCCATCTTCTAAATCTCTAATTTTATAATCATCTTCCTAGAAAGTGACAGAAGCGAGTTGAAAATTCTAGGGCACATAATGAGAAAAGAAGACTTAGCAAATTTGACACTCGCAGAACGGGGAGAGATAGTAAAAAGACATATTGCTTAGAGCCACAAATATATGAAGTTAGGGAGAATCATGATCACCCACGTCTTGAAGGGACACAGTACATAGAAAATTGTCATTTTATAATTGAAGCTCTGCCAGTTAGCTATCTTTATCTTTTCTCAAATAATTATAAGCTCAGTAGTCTCTGACCTTTTTATTATCATTTTTTCATGTTCTTCAGAAAGTGCGACACCGAAATCCGAAGGCGCATTGGGAAAGCGAAAGATGCCTTCCAAAAGCTAAGCAATGTATTAAGAAACAGAAAAAAACTTCTTAGAAACAAAGAAAAGACTATTGTACTGTCATGTGTTATCAGTCCTGCTATATGGCATTGAATGCTGGGCAATTTCCTTAAAGATCAAGAAGAAACTTGAAGCAATAAAAATTTTGTTTTACAGAAGGATGCTGAGGATACCATGAACAGAACATATGAGCAACGATAAAATTTTTAGAGAAAATGGATACTAAAAGGCAACTTATGCTTAACATCAAGAAGAAACAGTTGAAATTTGTTTGTAGCTGTGTTGTTTTGTGCTTACGAAAGAATAATGTTTTTAGTTTGAGTGAAATGTTATGTGTTATCAGTCTACCTATATGGCAGTGAATGCTGGGAAAAATCCCCCCAGATGAAAAAGTGATTTGAAGCAACAGAAATTTGGTTCTACAGAAGTATGTTGAGAATACTATGGAATTAACATGTGAGCAACGACGAAATTTTCTAGAAAATAAAAGTAAATGTATACATACATAACATCAGGAAGAGACAGTTGAAGTTTCTAAGGCACACAATGAGGAAAGGGAGCTCAGAAAATTTGATACTCACAGGACAGATTGAAGGCAAGAGGGACAGAGGATAGCAATGCATAACCTATCGAGATAGTTTGAGTAAATGGATGGCAGAGCAAGGTTTATGAGAGATAATTTATTAAGAGCAATTGTGGGGAGACAGATTAGATCTAACGTATGTATAATATAAGTGTATTTCTAAGTTGTTATTATATATCCCTTTTGAATATATTTTTGTAGAAATACAATGGTAATGAAAAGGAAAAGGGTTGAAGTATTTTACAAAGTAAATGTTTTTTTTTATATTTATAACATATGTATAGATAATAATTTTAACCACATAAATAAATACTCGGAAAGAAAGGCATTGTTAGGAATTAATAACAAAATAAAGCTATTTTAATGTAGTTGCATTGTGACTACATTATAATAGCTTTACTTTGTTTTTATAAATGCCTTTCTTTCAATTGCATTTCTGCAGAATTATAGTGATTTTCCAAGCGTAGCTTAGATGTGGCACAAGGCCGAAAGTATGGGGCATCTAGTGAGATCTAACTCACTACTCAGTCGAAATTGTTGTAGCGAGACAAGCTTGCTAACCATTACACCACCTCAAGGTGTCCAAACAAAAGGGATATATAATAACGACTTAGAAATACGAATGCATAAAGGAAATGGAGTCACAGTGGAGTAATGGATAGCGTCTCCGATTGAGAAATCGTAGAGCCGAGTTCGAATTCTAGTCGAATCTATTGCATTCACTTACGTGCTAATGCCTTTGGGAAAGGTAAGAATCCTCTTCTCCCCCAGTTTTGGATAAATAAATTGGTTTACCGCAGAAAGAAATGGCTGCGGGGAAAAAAATCTTCCTCGTCAGTAATATATCGAAAGATACGTGAGCGCCTCAGCGCACTTCCCATAAAAACCTGAGTTGCATTGCTAATGCTTTACTATAGAGTATATTGCAACAGTTTTATAGAAAGGTATTGCAAATAAGAAATAGACTGAAAATTACTGAAGGTGCAAAACATTAATATGTATAAACATTAGCATTCTAATTATTATTGTCGTCATATGTTTCTGCTTTGTCGAGATACTCAAATTATATCTACTTATATAGACATGACTCATTATTTCTGTATCTGATAAAGTAATTTCGTTTCGTTTAGTTATTTCTTTTTTTTTTTCTTTTGATAAAATCCATTTCGTTGAAATTCCATCTTCACTTTAGCAACACTCCTTGACTGAATGTCACCTACTTAAGAGAAGAAAAGAAAAGTTTGAAAAAAAAATATAATGTAGAGAATAAATAATAAATTACTGCATATTTCTCATTTTTGTTAATTTTTTAATTTTTTTTATATAAAAAAAAAAGATTTTTCATTCACGAACACTCTTAACACAATTCTTTCGTGGTGAATAAAAAAAAAACTAATACAAGAGGTTTGTGTTATTTGTTATTTCTTGTTATTTCTTTTCTAAAATAATGATTTATTTGCATATTTATTATTGAAGCAGTGACGCACACGTCACGAATACGTTAAGCATCGGTAATTACTGTGAATTACAAAACATGTAACAAAAAGGGTTTATGGCTTCTTTTTAAAGATCTTTTTTTTGGGGTTTGAATTTTCTTTTCGTCTTTCTTTCTGATTTTATTAATTGTTCTCGCATTTATAATTTGTTCTAGTTTTGTTTTTCTTATTACGACATTCTCGCCTCGTTATCGCATTATATTTCCTGCTTCAATTCTTCCGTTGCGTTTCTTTCTACTCTCAGCTTTTACTCTCCCTTTACCTTTCTGTCTTTATTCGTACGCTCACCCTCATCTATCTATCTTTCTTTCTTTCTTTCTTTCTTTCTCCTCACCGATATTTTCTTTCTTTTTTCTCTTTCTTTTTGCTATGCTGTCCCAATCTTTCTTTCTTTCTTCACCCCATCCCTCACATATTCTTTCTTTCTTTCTTTTTTCTATCTATGTTCCTTGTTACGTCCTCCCTTTTTTTTAAAATTTTTTTGTTTGTTTGTTTCTTTCTTTCTTCATCACATTGCACACATTTTCTTTCTTTCTTTTCTCTTTCTGCCTTCCTTGTTACGCTCACCCTTATCTATCTATCTATCTATCTATCTATCTATCTATCTATCTATCTATCTATCTTCACCCTATCCTTCACATTTTCTTTCTTTTTTCTTTCTGCTCTTTTTTCTTACGCTCTCCCTAATCTTTTCTTTCTTTCTTTCTTTCTTTCTTTCTTTCTTTCTTTCTTTCTTTCTTCTTTTCGGCTCGCCCTAGTCTAATTCTTTCTTTCTTTTCTCTTTCAATCTGTTCTTTTCACGCTCTCCCTATATATATATATCCCTAATCTATCTATCTATCTATCTATCTATCTATCTATCTATCTATCTATCTATCTATCTATCTATCTTTTCTTATCTTTTCAACCCTCATTTTCTTTTCTTTCTTTTCAAGCCTTAATTTTCTTTTACGATCTCCCTCATCTACCATTCGTCTTTTCTTTCTCTCTTTCTACTCTCTCCCTCATATTTTATTTCTTTTCATTTCTTTTTTTTTACTCTCCTTCCTTCCATCTTTCTTTCTTTCTTTCTTTCTGTCTTTCTTTCTTTCTTTCTTTCTTTCTTTCTTTCTTTCTTTCTTTCTTTATTTTGTTCATTCTTTCTTTCTTTTCACGTACTTTTTCAGGTTCGTCTTTTATTTCTTTCGCCTACAGAGTGGATTTTTATTTTTAGAAATAATTGCCTGAATGAAAACGCATGTATGTGTTGTATTTATTTGTACACGCCACTGCTAAACTTACACTCTCTACAAATTACCGAAAAAGATTATTTGTTGGTATCACTTTCGATTTTAAATTCTGTAGACGGCCTCGTAGACTTCGCATTATCTAAAACCACTTGCATATCGACCTGATGTTGCTAGATTATAAATATGCCATTCACCTACCTAAGCTAGATTCCAACTAGGTTTAATATAGTACAACGAACTCAAAAGAATTTTTTTAAAATTATGTCTTAGACAACTGCTTCCTCTGCAAAATATTAACTGGTTTAACACCTGAATTTTTTTCCAGCTGCTTTCTCATGGCGACTCTTGCTGTTCTTGGTTGGCTTTGGCATTCTTACATATTTGCAACCACGCAGCAGCAAATTTATCTTCAGTTACATGCCACATTTTAGGAAGACCTGTGAGATAAGTCGTGCTTTCCTTTCTTCGATAATGAATTCTACGATCAAATAGGTTAAATTTTTAAAAAAAGAAAAGAAAGTATATTGAATTGCCAATTTTCATATGATATTTCACCGATACATTCCATTTTCCGCCTGAACAATAAGATGGCCTTTTCTAAGAAAGAACGTGTTTCCGGAAGGCATTGTGGGTCGATTGTACACTTATTTCTCTCTTTTTTGATGAATAATTTAAAACATTTGTGACGTGGAAATCTTCACTGAATATAAAGATAATGAGTAAAGTATGAGTAAATCAATAGAGAATATTTTCAATATATTTTATCTATCTATCTATCTATCTATCTATCTATCTATCTATCTATCTATCTATCTATCTATGTGTTTGTCCATATCTATCTATCTATCTATCTATCTATCTATCTATCTATCTATCTATCTATCTATCTATCTATGTGTTTGTCCATATCTATCTATCTATCTATCTATCTATCTATCTATCTATCTATCTATCTATCTATCTATCTATCTATGTGTTTGTCCATATCTATCTATCTATCTATCTATCTATCTATCTATCTATCTATCTATCTATCTATCTGTTTTTCCATATCTATCTGTTTTTCCATATCTATCTATCTATCTATCTATCTATTTTTGTGTTTATCCATGTCTCTCTGTTTCTCTCTCTCTCTCTCTCTCTCTCTCTCTCTCTCTCTCTCTCTCTCTATATATATATATATATATATATATATTAAGAATTAATAGATTTTGAATTCAGCCCGAGTGCGCATTTTCTTAAATAAATACCTTGGAGTGTTCAGACCGCGAGACAAAATAAAATACTATTTAAAATAAATGGAACGTCTATTCAAATATGGGTATCCACTAACAATAACGTTTAATTTAATTTAAATACACACGCACACACATGTACAAACAGACACAAAAATATCTATGTAAATTTATGCATATAAAAATATTGAAGATATAGTTCCGCACCGAAAGGCAGCAGTTCCCAAATATTAAACACGTTACTCTATAAATACGTCATATCTTAAAACTAGATGTCTCCATTAATTCAATGAAAAAAGACCATACCATGATGAAAAGAGGCTCTAAACATTATAAAAAAAGTTTTATCGTCAAAATTTTTCTTATTATTAAGAGAAAAACCAAACGATTTTTTCATTCCTTAAATATATGTTTTAATCCTTTTTATGACGTTCGAAATTTTTGTTAAAAATCTTGTTTTTTTCGCGTCAATGGGTGGATTATGAAGTACCATAGCAAATTTTAGTGTCTTTTTTGTGCTGATAAACACATTAATTTGGAAATATTTGCAAAAATCAAATAATTGTCTGATTCAGGACTTCACAAATGAATGAAAATATTTTAGAAATGTTTTTTCTTTTCAAAGATTTTGGTAGAATTACTTTTTTTTCACATGTTATCCCCACCCACTTATTTAATTAATGATAATTCGAGAAATTCCATGGTGTAATGTTTAATCTTTATGTTAGTTAAAAGTAGAACTCGCTGGAGTATTTAAATCATTAATTTCTATTTGTAATACAGGACCCCGACTTACCAAAACCTGCTCTGAATCTTAAAATAAAAATACAATAAAAATAAAACATTATTTAAGGAGAAAAGCTTTTGATTGCTCTTATGAAGAAAACATATTTTGGGCATTATTGTCTTAAGACATTTTTTCGACGAATAATGAATTTTTACAAGAAGTGTTTTCTTTTTTTTACATTTTATTTAGAATAA
>OZ038497.1:74658256-74723256 GCA_964036315.1 Acanthosepion esculentum | reverse complement strand
AACGAAAGAAAAGGCGGAAACACGCACACACACACACACACACACACACACACACACACACACACACACACACACACACACACACACAAATAAAAAATAAAAAAACAAAAGGGAAAAAAACAGCAAAAAAAGTGCGTGATTATTGCTTCTATTGAAAATCATTGTTCCTTACCGTGTGTCATAAACATATAACCTTTTTCTAGCCAATCATCATCATCGTCATTATCTGTCCATCGACTGCTTCAATGGTCGGGGGTACCTGAAGGCCGAATAAACAGACCGTGATTCTTCTTCCTTGTCATTCTTTAATTAGACTTTCAGATAGCTTTGTTTCGCCCATCTCCTCTCCAATCTCTTGAATGAGAGTCGAAAACCAGGGAATACGGCGTGGGTCGCGCTTTGTCCGTAAACTAAGCGCTTAAGTTTTGATTTGTCCTTCTCCTAAATGCCCAAGACTGTCTGTCCTGCTATTTAACCAAACCTAGGGGATGGGAAAGAAATGGATTCACACTTTTCCCAAGGGTAACAGAACGTAAGTGAATGTAATGAACTCGACTGGAATTTGAACTCAGCTCTACGATTCCCTACTCCTACTATCTGTCCATTACTTCAGTGTACCTCTTCAAAGGCTCAGAAAATATCCTTTAAAAGAGTACTTGAATATTCAACAATGGACAGAAAGTTATTCTCATAGATCTCTTGATGCACAGATGGTGTAGTGGTTAATGGTTACAAAAGATAAATCGGCCAGTCGTGTTCGTTATATTCAAATTGTATTTAATCATTTAATCCCAAGCAAGGCGATGAAGCCACTAAGACGTAAAGAGTTACTGATATTAAAAGTAACCAAGAAAATGTAATTGAGGACAATAAAAGAACATATTTAAAAGAGACAGGTGATGGTGATTAATGCTGCATTTAATCTTTTTAAAAATCGTAGTTGACAGGATAGTAAGAAGTCAGAAATGAGTTCCACAAGTGAGAAGTGCGATAGAAAAAACCGTTAACATAGAACAGTTACATGTAGCAATGTCAATGTAGTAGTGCTTTTAAAGTCGTAAAGTCGAGATACCGAAGATTGGTGCCAGTACACTGGATACGATATGGATCCCCCTCTTCTCTCTACCTGCAATTGGTTAAATTTCAGTAGAGACTAAGACTTTAATTGATAACCCCTCTAGTAGATCGACAACTCTGAATTCAAAAACTTCAAGCTACAAAAAAAACAAAAACTTGTTACGAAAACCACAGTAGGAACGCCAGCGTTTTGTGGCTGACTCAGTGCACGGAAGTGTGCACAGAACTTGTGTGAATGAGCGATTGGTAGTATAAATACATATATATTCACTGAGTGCTTCATATACTGGGTGTAACAGCAACATTGTCCAAATAGCGTAACAGCAAAATTGTCCAATTGTTAGATTAAGCTTTGAAACGTCGTATTTTAGAAATGATTCAAGATATCTTACGGGAATTCTCCGCGGTTTTTATAACACTATTGGAATCTACTTTGAACAATAAGAATGTATTTTGCTCTAAGTTGAAATGATGATTCCTCTTGCTGTTGTGACCTCCTGATCCAGATTTCCACTCTACAGTTCCCTTCTTTTTTAAACTTATTCACCGTTCTCTTGGTGTTTCTTCAATGGACTTTGAAGATGGAAGCCAGAGTATGAATGTTGCTACCATTACTCAAGGCTTAAACGATCTTTATTCTCTCACCATTACTCAGTTGGGAAGACATAGTGGGGCTGACACAAAACGATTTTAACCGTTTCTCTTTCTAGCTGAATAACTCAAAGCGTTTTTTAGTGATTCTTTCGACAACTGGTATCAAGATGGCCAAACATATCTGAAAACCTGGAAAAAAGAAACTCAATTAGTTTAGTGGATTTTTAGATATTAAACATTCTGTGGGATGAACAATTATCCCATGCTATTAACCGATTTGGACAATTTTGCTGTTACACTGGGTATGTATGCATCTTTAGATATTTCATTTTACACCCCCTCTTTAAGGAGAGGATTGTTAATTTCGTCTCGCACACCAATTTGTTAGTTCCAGCCAAACTGCGCGCTATTCAAAATTAAGATAAGCTAATTTAGTATTACGAATATGGAAACTTCAGACTTCTCTCTCCTTTTTTTTTTTTTTAGAATAATGTGCAAGGTCCAAGAGCCACTCGAGATAGAGTGTCACAAATTAAGAGGCAGAGATTATGGAGATATGCGGGGACGATAATAGTCAATCCTTGAACAGGTTAACATTGTAATGGAGCATCTTCTAGGGAGCCGGTTCCACAAAGCGCTGCTTTGTGGAAAGAAGCTCCTCCAGTGGAACTTACATCGCGCCAATGAAATACGAAGGAAATGAGGGTGGTTCGCTACAATAGGCGTGGCATGGGTGCTCTTAGCTGTGAAGGTTAGGAGTGGTGGGTCTAATTTGAACACTTCCATGGAAATAGCGATAGAGACCCTCACGCAATTTAGCCATGTTCGAGACTAAACTGAAGCCAATACAGGGAAGAAAGAGTCGAAACAATAACACTCATTATCAGGGAATACCCAGCAAGCAAAAAGACGAACAGTAGTTCACTTGTAATTGTGAAAGTATACGGACAAATGGTATGACCAAGAAATGGCGTATTAGTGAAAAGTATGAGTGAAAAGTATGACCAAAACTCCGTGTTATGTTTGTAAATGGTATGATGAACAAATGATATATTGCAATAGCATCATCTCTTAAATAAATGGTATATCAAGAAATGGTATTTCCAATCGAAATCATCTCATATGATCAACAAATGGTTTGTTAAGCAAGCTGTATCTCTCCAGTAACCGAATTCGTCAAATATGGTATGGCCAGTAAGTGTCGTCTATTTAGAAAATCGTATGGTAAAAAGATTGTATGAAAAAATAGTTACAAATGTAATGGCGATGCTGTCAGGTTTAGATTATTTCAGCATTGTCAAAATTACAGACGGAATAAAAGTTATATACGTCAGTAGCGATTTTCCAAGCGTAGCTCGGATGTGGCACAAGGCCGAAAGTATGGGGCATCCAGTGAGGATCGAACTCACAACTCAGTTGTAATTGTTCTAGCGAGACAAGCTTGGTAACCACTACACCGCCTCGAGGTGCCCTACGACAGTAGCTATATACTGGAAGATATAAGTGGATGCATTTTCATAGCACTAAGATGCCAAGTGCAAAAGAATAATAACTCCATCGGAAAATCAGGCTATGAGCTGCATGACGAATCATACGATCCGAATTCTGATACATAGAGCGCGTAGCAGAATTAAACCGGAAATAGTACAAGAACTGTTTGGTTTCCTTAAGGAAATTGGAACAAGAAATGCGATATTTATGCTCAGAATAATAACAGAAAGAGCAATACTAATGCAGAAAGATATATACATACGTTTTATAGAGTATATTTTGTGATGTCAGCGAACACTCGTTGCCACCTTTGTGATACCAACGAATACTCGTTGTCACTTTCGTAATGCCCGTTGTAGTAGAGACTTTGTAATCGCAGATACAACTATGGCAACCCCGTTGAACAATACTGGTGTCTTCGAATAGCACTCGCGCTAATAGTACTTGCTCGATAATACTCGCTTGAATAATAATCCGTATAGTGATCCGAATAGAAAAAAGTATAGAGGATAGAGTGGAAATAGCGATCCGTATAGTATAGAGGATAGAGTAGAAATAACGATCGTTAGTCGTCGCAATACTTTCTACCTATGCGTTTCCTCTATGATCACGTGACCCAATAATGGGATTGCCTGTATTTACTCACTGGCGATCTATGTTCAAACTCAAGTGCCGGCAGCGATACCTTATTACTCTATAACAGCATGCAAAAGCATTTTATAAAGAAAGTCACAAAGAACTCTTCGAACTGCTCGGTAAGCTTGATTTATTTGTGACAGATAGTAAAATAACCCAGAAATTATACTGGGAGCAAAGCGCCTACATATGGATAAAAAAAATGTGTTCAGTAACTATATAAAAATAGAAAGGACCATAAGAGAAGAATGTCTGTTCTCACTAAACTTATTCAACCTTTACAGTGAGGCGATCCAGGGAGAATTAGAAGTCTTATCAATTGGTAGCCACAGTTGGAGCAACTTAAGATATGCAGCTGACGCAGTAATGGCAGCAGGCACAGAAATTAAACTTGATTAACGACTGCAGAAATTATTAGAGGAAAGCGAGAAGAAATGGCTAATATGAAAAAGAGGAATGCAAAATGTATGGTCGTTGGGAAGAGAAAAAGCCCAACATGTAAACAATAAATTGGAGACAGCAAAATCAAACAAGTACAAAAATTCAAATATCTAGGAAGTGTTTTAGCGGGGGGCGAAAATGTGACCGCGAAACCCGAAGGTGGAATTGGAATAGCGAAAGATGCCTACCAAAAGCTCAGCAAATTTATTAGGAAAAAGAAAAAAAAAAGATATTATAAACGAAAAGTAGTGTACTAAACTATGTAATATGGGGCTACCTATATGGCAATGAATGCTGGACAATCTCTTCACAAATGCAAAAGAGACTCGCGACAGCAACAGGGTGATTCTACAGAAGGATACTGAGAATGCCATGCCATGAATGTGTGAGCAACGACGAAGTTTTAGAGAAGATGGAAACAAAATGGATACCGATATTTAGAATCAGAAAGAGAAAGTTGAAATTTCTCGAGCACATAACGAGGAAAGAGGGCAAATTTGACACTCACTGGGCATATTGAAGGCGAGAGGGTGAGATGCGAAAAGCTTGTGTAAATTGTTGACAGAACATTGATTAGGAGAGATAGCAAAAAGACACGCCTTAGTAAGAGCTACAAAAGACAGAGAATTGTGTGAAACCACACGTCCTGAAGGGACAAGTCACATAGAAGAAGAAGATGATCAGTAAATGGTATTCCCAGCAAGTCCTTAGGAAGTGGTACGGTCAACAGATAGACCGAATAGCATGTACCCTGCTTGATGCAAGGCAAGTGCAATTGTTTTAACTGTTGCGTTGTATGGATCATGCATGACTTTGGTAGAAGAGAATATATACCTGGAAAAAAAAAACTGAAAAGAAGAAATACTAAATATCAAAGAAAAATACTGAAAAGCGAGGGGCAGATTTACCGGAGGTGGTAGTTGCTTCAAGCGTCCCGTTGAAAAATACCGACCTACATCGTAAATCAGCATTCATTCATTCTTTACTTGCATTTTTTTTACTGCAATTTCGATTACAGAGCAACTAGCACCGTAAGAAAAAAAACAAATCCAGATGTATATATAAATTCCTTTATATATATATGTGTGTGTTTGTGTGTATTTAGGCAGCCATCCTTCTTTCATGCACATTTCATTGAATACGACAGACAAGGTGCTTTTATTTAGTTTTTTATGCAATTTCTCATGCGATATAATAATAAAAATATTATTACATCGAATGAGAAATTGTATAAAAAAATAAATAAAAGCATCTTGTCTGTCGTATTCAATGAAATGTGCATGTATATATATATATATATATATATATATATATATATATATATATATATATGTAGAGGGTTTACATATATATATATATATATATATATATATATATATACAAACATATATATATATATATATATGTAGAGGGTTTACATATATATATATATATATATATATATATACAAACATATGTAGAGAGTTTACATATATATATATATATATATATATATATATATATATATATATATATATATATATATATATATATATATATATATATATGTGTGTGTGTGTACAGGGTGTGACACCAAATCTGTCCAAATCGTGTCACTGCATAATTCTCCATTCCACAAAATGTTTCCTATCTAAAAACCACTGAACTAATTGAGTTTTGTTTCAGTTTTCAGATATGACGTTTAGCCATCTTGATGCCACTTGTTGTAAGAATCAGTGAAAAACCATTTGAGTTTTTCAGCTAGAAAGAACAGGTTAAAATTGTTTTGTGTCAGACGCATTGAGTAATAGTGAGAGGAAACAATCATTTAGGCCTTCAGTAATGGTACCGGGATTCATGCTCTGGCTCCCTTCTTCAAAGTCTGTTAAAGAACCGTCAAGAGAACGGTGAATAAGTTTAAAAAAGAGGGAACAGTAGAGAGGTTTACTGGATCAGGGAGTTAAAACAAGAAGTGGGATCATCATTTCAACTTAGAGCTAAAGAGATCAATTATAACAGATCCAACTCAATCCATAAGATGTTTGGCACTTGAGAGAGGAGTTTCAGTTATGACAGTCCTAAGAGCAATGAAAAAAGACTTGAATATTAAATCGTACGTGAAACGTGTGAGGCACTGTGATACTCCAGGATAGAAAGTTAAAAGTTTAGAGAGGGCGAAGATCACCTTGAATAAATTTGAAAATTACACTGGAATAACACACACACACACACACACACACACACATATTCTTACTGCTCGAAGTAGCGTCTAAATGTGTTATAGAAAACATTGGAGAATTCCAGAGGTTTTCTTTAATCATTTCTAAGATACAACAGTTCAAAGCATAATCACAGAATTGGACATTTCTGCTGTTACACATGTTATCTCTCTCTCTTTCTTTCTTTCTCCCTCTCTCTCTCTCTCTCTCTCTCTATATATATATATATATATGTATATATATATATATATATATATATATATATATATATATATATATATATGTATATATAACTATAGGTAACTATACTCGTGTCGAAAAACCTTCCAATTCTTGATTTAACAATAGCCAAATAGCCGACCCTGACGATCTGCCTAAGTGAAACCTTGGTAGGTTTGTCTGGCTCATTAGGTTTGACTATATATATATATATATATATATATATATATATATATATATATGGGTTTAATAGCAAAATTCTTAGATTACGCTCTGAACTGTTGTATCTTAGAAATGATTAAAGATCACTTGTTTGTGCATTTACTGAACTCATTTTCTATACAGACGCTCTGCTGCCAGTATAAGTTTGGGAAGATTTTAGTATCCATCCCAAATAGGTCAACGTTAGTTCTAGAAGTTCTTTGTAGAGTACTTATACATTCTTTTTGTATAATCTACAAAAATGATATACGTCCTTTTGAATTTGTATTGGTCTTTCCTAAATCATTATTAGCATAAATATGGCATTTCTTGTTACGGTGTCTTTAACGAAACCTCCCCGTTCTTGTTCTATTTCTAGACAAACCTATAGGAATCTGTTTATTGCTTTCCAGGCTTTTAAGAATGGAATGTTGATATGGCCCAGTTCTTGGGAATTGGTGTTAAAGCAGCGCCGTTCTTTATGGGTTCATTCTTTCGTTATGTTTTTTTTATTGAATCTTCCAATGTCTAATCTACTAAGGCAGATAATATAATTTCCAGAGCCTTAATTTTGATTGAAACGATAATAATCGAGAGTATTATCCGCCATGTTAATTACCGCATGCTTTTCTGCATGCACCTGTTATAATTTCATTGATTTTGCAAAATAATACCAACAAAATACAAGAAAAATAAACTGAGAAAAAATCCCGATAATATTTCCCGTCGAAGTCAAGAAGGCTTTCTTAACTCGATAGCTTTAGTTAGAGTCAAAATAATTAGGACGAAGTCAGTAAGGTAAGATTAAAACCAGTGCAGAAAGAACTCAATTTGAATACTCAGAGAGAGAGAGAGGGAGAGAGAGAGAGAGAGGGGGGGGAGAAGAGAGGGAGAGAGATAAAGAGAGAGAAAGGGAGAGATAAGAAAAATAGAAAGGGAATAAGGTAAAAATGAAAGAGAGAAAAATGAGAACGAGAGCCAGTGAAAGGAGAGTGACGAGAAAGTGATCAAAATGGAGAAGAGAGAAAATAAAGACAGAATAAGAGAGAAATGAAAATAAGAGTGAGAGAAAGAGGTGAACAGGAGAGAGAGAGAGGGTGCGAGGAGAATGATAAAGAGACAGAGAGATGAAAAGGGAGTAGAGAGACGAGAAAGAGAGAAAAATATGAAAATGAAAAAAAGAAAGTGATAAGAGATTAAGAGGTGAAAATGAACGAAAGAGAGAAATGAGGAGGAGAGCCGGTGGAGGGGGAGTGAAAAGGGAGATGGGAAAGAAATCAAAGCGGAGAAGAGAGATAAGACATAAAAAGAGAAAAATGAAAAAGAGAGAGAGAGAGAGAGAGATGAAAAAGAGATAAAGAGGTGAACATGAGAGAAAGAGAGAGAGAGAGAGGGAAAATGAGAGTTATGAGAAAGAGAGACGATGAGAAAAGAATGATATAGACAGAGAGATGAGGAGGAGATGACAATGGAGAGATAAGATAGAAAAAGTGAAAAATGAAAGAGACATGATAAAGAGATGAGAGAGAGAGAAAGAATGAGAGTGATGTGAAAGAGAGAGGGTGAAAGGTGAATGATAGAGGCAGAGAGATGAGGAAGAGATGAAAATGAAGAAGCGAGATGAGAAAGAAAGAAAAAGAGGAAAATGAAAAAGAGAGAGATGAGAAAGAGAGAAAGAGGTGGGCATGAGAGAGAGCGAATAAGTGTGATGAGAAAGAGTGAGGATGAGAGGAGAATGCTATAGACGGAGAGAAGAGATGAAAATGGAGAAAGATGAGAATGAACAAATACGAAAAATGAAAAAAGAGAGTGACGATAAAGAGTGAAACGTGTGAAAATGAAAGAGCGAGGTGAGAAAGACAGAAAGAGGCGATAATGTAAAAGAGATAGAAGAAAAAGAGAGAAAGAAATGAAAATGGAAAAGGGGGAATGAGAGAGACACAAAGACAGAGAGAGTGAGAGAATGAAAAAGGAGAGATGAAAATGAAAGAGATGAGAAAGATAGAGAAAGGAGGGAAGTGAGAGGTAAAGAAGCAGAGAGAAAGGGAGAGATAAAAGAAAGCGAATAGTGTTGCAAATGAAAGAGAGTTGAAAAAGAAAGAGAAAGAGATTTAGAGATAGAGGGAGGGCAAGAGAAAAAGAAGAAAAAAAGAATGCGATTAAAAAGACAAAGAGCGAGAGACGTGAATGATAGAGGGTGTTTAAGAGAGCGGATGATAGAGAGATAAACGTAATCAGAGGACACAAGAAGTTAATTAAGAAACCGATAAATAGTCCACCACTCTCGCACTATCACAGCAATACGTCATTATAATCAAGAGAGAAAGAAAAGTCTTTCAAATAATGAATCTAGTTTTATCAGCAAGGAATACAATGAATAATTGTGAATACCCCACACTTTCTGGCTGCTTTTCAATGATTTCTTCAATGAAATCATAAACAAAACTTTATACGATTCCGAACATTATTATATATTTTTTCTACAATAATCACCTTCTTCCTGACATTGCCCGTTCTTGTATACGAATATTACATTTTCATTGCATCATCTACTAATTGATAGAGAAAACATTATAAGAGTTTTTTATTTTTTATTTTTTAATACAATCCTTTTAAGACGTAGGTGACCATAGCTTTCCACAATTTAGTTTTCATTATTTTGTAACCGAGGGAAGGGTACTGAATAGAATAATCAAACGAAGGTTGGTAATGGAGGATAATATTTAGGACAAGAACAACACATATAAGATTCACCAGCGGCGCGTAGAAGTAGTCAACTACTAGAAGTGAGTCAAGTGAATTCCACAATGAATCTACCAACCGCTCCACGCTTTCAGATATGGCACAAGACCGAATTTAATGTGGGGTATCCGAGTCCATAGGCTCGGCCAAAAATTCCCCGTAGACCCCGTATAAAACGGGATCGCGTAGCTGTTTCCCGAGACGAGACTCTGTACTTCGACATAGCCTAGTCTGGGGATTCTCTCTGCCTCCAGGCAGAGAGTTTGACTCGCACATTTGGAGAAAAATCTCCAACTGTAGACCAACATACAGTATTTACTACTGTATTTATGTAAATGGGGACATACTCATTATCGTCCGTAGGTATGCTACAACAATTATTATCTGAGAACTGCCATGCTTTCTTGGGAAAGATAGTGGGGTGGTTTCCCGTTGCTTTGTCTATGGTTTGGCGTTCCTTTCCTTAGACTGGTTGCATTATAAAGCAAAGAGTCTAGTCTACGTTGCTATTTAATCCATAGATGAGGAGAGGGAGAAAATGAATTCATGTCTTTTCCCAACGAAGCGAGAGATGCAAAAGAGAGAATGACATGAAAATGAGAGGAAGATGAGAGAGGGAGAGAGAAAGAGAGTGCAGGAGAGAGATAAGAAATTAAAGAATCGAGAGAGATGAAAATGAAAAAGGGAGATGAGTTAGAAAAAGATGAAAATGAAAGAAAGAGACGAGAAAGAGAAAGAGGCGAGAATAAAGAGACAGAAGGAAAAAGAAAGCGAGAAATATTGAGAGAGAGAAATTGAATCAGCGCAAAGAAGCAGCTACTGAAGAAACCGAAAATACGTCATCCCACAGACTATTGCAGCAATACATCATTATAATCAAGAGAGAAAGAAAAGTCTTTCAAATAATGAAGCTAGTTTTAGTAGCAAGGGATATAATGAATGTGTGAATACCCCACACTTTCTGGCTGTTTTTCAATGTTTCTTCAATGAAATCCTAAACAAAACCGTATACGATTCCGGACATTATTAGATATTTATCAATAATAAGTTTCCCGTTTTGTATACGTGTGTCGTATTTTCATTGTATAAAGATACGATCTTGTCTAATCTACCAATTGATAGACAAGATACTATAATAGAGCATTATTTTACGTTTAAATGGTGATAATCAATATCCTTTACATCGTCCATCTCTGTATACGTAAATTACGCTTTCATTACTTCTTTCAATGTCTCGTCTACTCACTACCGGACACAATAGAATAAGGAAAACTTTTATATTTATAAAATCTTTATACATAAAGATAATGGTAATATTAGCCATTTCCTTATAAGGAAACATTCGGCATTCATTGAACAAACAACCAGTACTACTGTAACTTGACTTGTTTTCTTTTTGTGTCGATCACCATATCAACCTCGATTGTTTAATAGCGAAATCTGAATGTTTTGTACGCAATATTATTTATTTCATTTATTTATTCTTTGTAGATGATAATGGTTTAACTCATACAGGCTTTAATAATTTATCGATAGTGGCTGGGGAGAGGTGGATTCATGCCTTTTTCCAGGCTATTTGCGAGTAAGTGAATATAACGAACCCGACTGTAGTTTGAACTCAATTCTCCGATTAACAATTCCGAGCCATTGTTATTATTATTGCATCATCCGCACATCCAACCTTACAGCACCTGGTATTTCCCAGCAGTCACTCATCTAGGTACTGACCAGGCTCCACGTTGCTTAACTTCGCTCGTCGTACAGGAACTGATGTTTCAATGTGATTCTGCCGTAAGCCCATTATGCCATTCGCACATCCAAGCTTGCAGCACCTGGTATTTCCCAGCAGTCACTCATCTAGGTACTGACCAGGCTCCACGTTGCTTATGACCTTTCAACGTTATGTGGCTGGAAGCCGTTGTCGGATTAAGTTTATAAAATCTGAAAATAATATTTTCTATGTTTCATTACATTACTTAGTTTCTGGAAGACATCATTGGCTATTGCTATACATTGTCGATTTTCTAATATTTTCGTCGTCTATTATTACACGACTCACTCACATTTCTTTACCTGCTTGTCTTTGAGCCGACACATTGGATCGTGGTTTTGTCTGACGTCCATGTTTTCTGTCATCTAATGTTAATAATTATTTTTTATTTATTTTACTTTCAAATTACAAACTTATCTAAGAATTCTTCCTTTTTCATTTAACAGTCTGCCATCAACACAGTGATATACGTTACAAAGATAGAAATAGACGACATTTGGCTGATAGGTCGTCTAATTCTCTTGGGGACGTTTCGTTATTTATGGTAATGTTAATGATATAATTAGATGTTTCCTTCTAAGGAAACAGTTAACATTCATTAACCGAGCAGCCAATGCTGCTATAGAAAATGTCTTTGTCATAGATTTTCCTAAGATTAGTTTTTGCACGGCATACCAGCACTGTTGCATTTGTTGTTATTTTCCTATGTCTCATTACATTGCTTAGTTACTGAAAGACATCATTCTTATGCACTTTCGGATTTCTCAATCATTTTTTTCGTTGCCGGTCCCTACATTATACAGTTAAATTCTTCTACCCGCTTGCTTTTGAGCCCACACTTTAGGTTCTTTTTTCTGACGTTAATGCTTTCTGTCATCTTACACTTAATACTCACTTTTTTATTTTGCTTTCAAATTACAAACTTATCTAAGATTTCTTCCCTTTCCATATATCAGTCTATCATCAACACAGTGATATCCGCATGTCTTATGTTACAAAGATAGAAATAGACGACATTTTACTGGCAGGTCATCTACTTCTCTTAGGAACGTCTTGTTATCGATGGTAATGGTAATTAGACTGTTAGCCGTTTACTTATAAGGAAACATTCAGCATTCATTAACCGAGAAACCAATGCTGCTTTCGTTTGAAATTTATAAAATATTTCTTTTAAAAATTCTTCAGATAAATAGTTTTCTCAAGTCCAGTTACTGTTATAGCTCTTTTCAGTATTAACGCGGTCTTCCTTCCTAACCTTTTATTTGAAGTACCATGGAACGATATCTTGATTTAAAAAAAATCAAATTCAACCCAAGCAAAGCAGTAAAGCCACTAATACACAAGGGTTTACTGGGTTTGGAAGAATTAGAAAGCAGAAACTTTACTCAGAATCAAAAACAACAGAAGAGTAGTAGATAGTAGAAACCGATTGACATTACATTTAAATTTGGAGGGGGTTAAAATTG
This sequence comes from Acanthosepion esculentum, assembly GCA_964036315.1. NCBI lineage: Eukaryota > Metazoa > Mollusca > Cephalopoda > Sepiida > Sepiidae > Acanthosepion > Acanthosepion esculentum. The sequence goes on along the minus strand of OZ038497.1, from coordinate 74,710,420 downwards.
ATTGGAAGCAAGGAACCGGAAAGGAGTTCCACAATCGAGAAGCTCAACTACAAATTGAGATCTAGACGCCAGTGTAGGCACCTTAGCGTAGAGCATTATTTATTTGTAAAAATTACAAAATGTGGCACAAGACCAAAATTGGGAATGGGGAAAATGACGGTCTTCTGTCTTAAAATTAAAGTTAGCTGGCCACAAACACTGGCCCAAATATACCACAATATTCCTTACGCCAAAGCAACACATTCTTAGTTATCTTTCTTACTACATTCAACATAATACCTCAGTGTCTCGATGAAATTACCAGTATGTACAATTCAATGTTTGTCGCATGAATAAAATAACAATTTAAAAAAATCTAAACGCTAATGAATATTCACAAATATGAAACAAAACTATATACAAGAAACCAAACAAAATAATATTAGTAATAAACCTCTCCACAATCCTTAAATGTGGCAGAAACATCAGTTAGCTGGAAGAGAGCAAAGCGGGGCTCTAATAATATAAACCATTCATTCATTTCAAGAACTCACTCAAAGACACACTCATTCAAACATAACAGCAAATACGAATATCACACCCGAAACGAAAAGCGCCTCGCATCCACTAGAGAACTGAAGCCCTAAATGGGGGAGAGAAGTGGAATTAAACTAAAGAAAACAGAGACAAAAATAAAAGGGGCCAATGAGCATACACATCCCGTAGATAAGTTAACTTGAAAGAAGAAACTAAGGAGAAAACGGAACCCTAAAGTAGCCTAAATCTGGGCGGTGTTAGCCAATGTTCAAATTAGAGAGAACAATAAACTGGTGACTAACCGGCATCACAGTGCCACTCCAAGTTAAACCCTTTTACTCGACACAAACGCGCAAGACACACCCAACATTTGCCAAATTCTGATGGCGGGAAACGCCGCATTTTTGTCCTGATCTTGACTTTAAGACTGATGCTTAAAGTACAAGATCAGTTGGGAAGAAGTGAACTTCTCGTCTTCATAGAATTTGTTCTGACGCGACGTCCAAATTATAACATCTTGTAAGCAAAAGAAAACGTTCAGCCTTCAACAACGGGGGTACCACATTGCTACAGACAGAATTCGTCTCAAAGACAAAAAATCTTACCGCGCAGCATGCGAACCATGATACCTTCAATAAACTTGCACAACGGGACTACGAGCTGCAATGTAAGAAAGCGTGACCCAGGGTATCCACCTCCCCATCACAGTGAACGCAGTTTGTAGATTTCTACAAGCCAGCTGAACAAAACCTTTGCCCACCCAGAGGGCCTTGCGAATCGCCAGTCAGGTGGGTGATGCCACATCGTTATTGAGAAATTTCAACCCGGGTGCGTACGGCCATATTGAGCGAGCCTCCTGCTTCGTATGTCCGGGCTCGTCAATCAGATCATCTCGTACGGGCACCCTAACACATGATATAATGATATTCGAGACAACGGCTGGGCATTGGACAGGCCATCCGACGCCCGTAAGAGGTTTTTCAGAGCAATACAACATTCACGATAGAAGGAGCACTCGCCTCGGCGTAAACGGTGGGTCTACTGTGTACACGACTGCACACTTCTCAGAGATGGGAAGTTCTTACGAGCGTCTCCTTCCAGAAAGCGCCTTCCTCATCCGAATCGCGACACATTCGATCTAGTAACGCAATGCGAAGCGTATGTTGATGAATCTCAACTCTAGGCATTCCCAGACCACCTTCAGAACGGTGGAGGTAACAAAACTCCCGAAGTTCCATAGCGGCCTTGCCTCCCCACAAGAAAGAGAACAAGAGCCTTACTAATGACAGTGTGATAGACGGAAGTGGAAGCACAGAGAGCCGGTAAAGGAGAATCGGGTAGATGTGCGAGGCACAAACTTCCGACTTCCCCTTTAAGGAAAGATTCCCCCCAGACCACAAACGAACTGTGACCTCCACCTTCTCTTGTACCTCTGACCAATTCATTTCCAACTATTTATCGGGACTGAACCTGAAGCCGAGTATTATGAACGGCCCGTCCGTCCAGAGGAAAGGTCCGGGAAGAGGAACTCCCTTCCACGCAACTAACCGCAAGCCAACATACTTATCGCGGTTGGTCTTGGCTCCTGTAACCGTTGCCTACCCTCTGATTTCTTTGCTGACGTCGTCAATCTCGGCTCTGCTCGACACAAGAACTGAAACGTCGTCAGCATAGGCAGAATACCTGGTTGAGGTGATAGCAGCAGGTAGGCAAATTACGCGTAGGAACGGATTCGTCTTTAATTTGCCAAGGAAAGGTTCCACCGTAAGAACGTAAACTAAAGGTGAAAACAGACAGCCTGACAAATGGAGCAAGACGATACGAAAAGATCCGGTCGTACCCTATTCACTTCCACCAACACACCGGGGGACGCATGCAGAAGTTTGATCCAGGTGCGAAAGTCCGGCCCGAAACCGTAAATCGATGGTCAGTCCCCCGGTTTCACTGTCGACTTGCACGATGGTCAAGCGTACCACATGAAGGTTGTCCTGAATAGTCCTGCCCTTCACAGCACAAGTCTGTTCGGAGCCAATCAACCTAGAGAGGACAGTCAGCAAACGGTTCGCTAAAATCTTTAACTTTGTATTTAACATTAATTTAGTTAAAAGCCAAAAGTTCCCTATCCCCACCATTCTTGTACTTGCGTAGCAACTTCATCACACCCAGGGTGAAGCGCTGAGGTATAGACCCCTTCTTCAACAAGGTATTAAAAATCAGTGCTAGCAAAGGAACAAAGACGAACGATTGCCTCAAGTACATTTCGTACGGTAGACCATCTAATCCCGGAAATTTGTCCCAGGCAACCTGCTTCAGCGCTTCCCAGATCTCCGATTCGGTGAAGGGATCCTTGCACCCAGCCACTTCAGCTGCATCAAGGCAGGGGAAGTCAGCTCAATGGGCGTCAAACCAGGTTTCCCGGTGAAAAGAACCTGAAAGTATTCACGAAAAGCCCGAGTTTGTAGACACGGTCCGATTATCCGGCAATGTGACGCACACGATATATCGACGTGATGCATTCCTAACTTCTTCTGCACGCAATTCAGCGGTCATATTTTTTTACCCCGGAAGACATTCTTTTTAACCTAGCTCTAACATCCAGGGACTGGTTCCTCTTGATAAGCATAGAGAACAACTCTGCCCTAGCTAAAGCTACATCTCCACTATCAGGGGATTTAATCGTCCGATCAACGTTTTGCTCACATGCCGTTTGCGCCGCTAATCCATTTCGATTTAGTCGACGATTAATTCAGCAGCAAACGACCTAATTTTGGATTTTAACTTATCCCGCAACATATTCTCAACCACAGCCCCCATCAACTCCCGCTGTATCATTACTAACAGCTGGTCCCGTAAATCTTACGCAACAAATAATGATGAGTTCAATTTCCAGTAGCCAGTCATTTTAACTTTAGGCTTATCTAATTTTGCACGAACCCGGACGAGCTTATGATCCGAGTAAACTATATAATGGAAACATGGACACCCCAACAGCCTTAACGTCGTCTCTCCTAACTAAAAATCGGTCGAGATAGCTAGAACACACCTCTGTAGCCGACCCGCCCCTATTAGTCCAAGTCCCTATTACCTCCCGAGGGTGTTCATTATGGCACATCGACAAGATCAAACATCGATAAAGCCATGAAATGGTTTCACGTCCCTATTGTTAGTATCCGATCTTGCTATCTATATCGAGGTCAAGGATAGAATCCCAATCGCCCGCTAAAACTACCCAATGAAACAGATCAGGCCTTTCAGAATGGTCATTGAGCTTATGCGCTCAATGACCATTCAGGGTTATTTTTGAATGGTGATGGCCACGGTAAACGGAACGTCATGTAATGATGCCTTTGGTTTTGTAGGTGAATTGGACAGTGATTTGCGCGGTGAAGGATGATTAAATGTTTTCTTGGATATTGGGGGAATAAGGGGAAGCGAAGGAGAGGCCCGGCACCCCCAGTGGCTTTGATTTTTGACCCATTTCGCATCCAAATGTTCTTATAATTTCCTGATTTTTTCGATCCAGCTTGCTTTGTTTAATCTTTGTACTTTCATTCCTGTTTCACTGTATAAGGTCGGGGCATCGTCCTTAGAGCTGCTAGAGGGAATGGGGCTATAGATGTTATTGTCTCTGAGGTCGTCATGGGACTGAGGCCCAGCCGTTCGGCTCGATCCTCTGCCCCCACTAGCGATACGCTATTCCTTCTTCCTTCTTCTTGTCCGCACTTGCGGAAGGAGTAGGTTTTGTAGGGAATGTAGGACTGGAGCCAACCGAGGTTTTTACGCAACGGTTCGTGTCGCTAGTAGGCCCATTACAGGCACCGCTGAACTAACAGTATCGGTTAGAGGGGGATTTTGGTCGCTTGCGGCCGGATGTCCAGTGGCCTTCTTAACCTGGATGGGAGGAGAGGAGGTGACAAGTCATCCCGCAACTCCAGCAAGTAGGTCTTCTGACGGTTACAATTACTGGCATTTTCCGGCTGCAAAAGTTCAAACAGTTGCGGACGGAGACGAAGGCCAACCGATCTAGCATTATTTCAAAGCTTTATCCTCCGCTCAGATTGTCAGAAATCGTACCTAAAATTTGCCCTTACCTCAACAAAAATACAACCAGATGCTCTCCCGACATATTACGCGGGACCTCAAATAATGCCACAGGGGTCCGTAGTATCAGGTTCATTGTTGTCATTCTCATGTGTCTATTTCTAGGCAATCTTCGGCTGCGGGCAGTAATAATGCCCCATATTAAATAAAACACGGTTTCTTTTATAACTCTTTTAGTTCCCAGCGACATGAGTGATTAAATCACTGTGATCTTCGTGGAGCGACAAATTTTGCGCGTTCGCTTGTCTATCACGAAGACAGACACCATTCTCTTTTCGAACCTCTTTAATTCCAGTACGTCTTCTAAGAGCCCATCTTCTTTTACGTTACTCTTAGCCTTTTCCAAGAAATCCGAGATATTTATTATGCAACCGGAAGGGAGTGTACTTCTAGCATGCGGGCTATTCCCCGGTTGTCTTATTCTTTCGTGCCTCGCTTGAGTTCGCACGTTTTTGTTTTCGATTTTGTAATTTCTTTATCAACATTATTTTTATGATCCTAAAATTAGGATTTTCGGGTTGACACTATCCGCGAGCGCCACGTTATCTTTCTTGTATCCGGTGGGTCTGTCTTAGAAACAGACCCCAAAAGATCGCTTTTTACCTCTGACTTATTTTTGTCGGCTATATTGATAAGCTTCTTCTTAAAATATGCTAGGCGGGAAAATTTCCTTGCAAATAAGTTTGAAATTGTATTCTGGAGAGGGGAGGGTAAAGAGAAAGCGCCAACAAAAAAGTAAAACTTAAAATCCAAAATAATTTCTTCTACAAAAAGAAGTTAAAAATTAAATAAAATTAACAAAAAAATAAAGAAGGAAAAAATTAACAATACAAAATAAAAGTATATATTACAATAAATAAAAGTTGAGTTAAAACGGAAAGAAAAAAGAAAATAAACTTGATAATTTACTAATATATCAGAAATAAGTCAATCAAAGAAAAACAACGATTTAAATTAAAATTTTGACCAACGAGAAAAAGAAAATTAAGTTCGCCGAAAGAAAAATTAAAGTTCGATGGAAAACAAAATTAAGTTTCACCGAGAATAAAGTTCGGCAGACAACGAAAAAATAAAGTTCGCCCAAAAGACGAAAAAAAAAAGTGTTTAAGCTAAAAAAAAACAAAAAAACCCCCAAAAAACCAAAAACACATAAACTTTAAGAAAAAATACAGTAAACAAAAACAATAGTCTGGGAAAACTAGGAGTTAACACAGCGAAATAAAATAAATCTTTGGCCAAAACCGAAGAGGGGAAAAACTGAAAAACTTTACCGACTGACAAGAAAATTAAATATTGAAAACGTCAAAATAAAAACAGGTTTTCTTTTCAATAACGTTACGTAAGTTTTTTTAAATAAAGGAGATAATAATTAAACGTAAAACTATAAATTAAACGCAAATCAATTATAACAAGAAAACATAATCTGGTATGACTTTGACAGACCAGAAAGAAAATAAAAACAAAGATGGCGGTCAAAGCCGACATAAAAATTTAAAAAATACTGAGAAGAAAAAAACAAAAATTAAATTTAAAGAAAAAATTGATAAACACGTAAAATAAAATAAAATTAACGTACAGTTTGGGGCCAAAAAAATCAGTTCCTTGTAAGGTTGCAGTTCAAACGTAAACAGGTTGAAAGTTCACAGGTTTGAAAGTAGGTCAAGTCACGTCAACTAATTACCATAGTGAAGAGCTCATCCGAACAATTACCATGAAAGTATTTATAGCGAAGACACAGAGACGCACTCTTACGGCGGTGGGAAGTGACTGAAATCGAGCCGCAAAATCAAGACCGATAATATTGCTGATTCTTTTGATTTTATCGAATGACTCAAGGTAAAAGAGCTGGGGAACCGGGCCATATGCGATAGCAATGTTCTGAGCATGGGCGAATTGTCGACTTATAGATATGTATGATAGATTCTGAAGGGAAGAATTGTCCCGCACGACACAATGAACCGACTTTCTTAGCAGCTGACCTAGAATTGATTCAATATGGTCTTTCCACTTCATGACAGCTGAGAATGTTAGTTCGAGAAGGTGAAACGTGGCACTTTCCTGGAGGATAGCATCAACCATGGAGGGGTCTCTCAGATGATTAATGGAGAGAAGTTTATATCTGTAGGCGTTAAAATTAACGAGCCATCTTTTTCCCTAGTTACCAATGGACACGAGGTCGTTTTGGACATCGGCTGCCATTTTATAGAACTCATTATGTTATTATCTTTTCTTCGAGTTACATGTGCTATACATTTTAGTTGTTGCTGCTGTTGAAAGTCAATGGATGTTTCCGTTATTTGGTGCACTTCATTGTTTGTGATTCTGTAAGGTCAGTCCAAAAGCTTCCAAGAAGTATTTTTTTGCCAAGACGCATAAGCTTCACTCTCTCAAAGCCGTTTTAAACCATTGATCTGAGAAAGCGTTTGCATACAGCGGACAATTTTAGAACATGACTCGAAATTTTTGGTTAACGTTTTAATTTTGTAGCAATTTGAGGTATTGTGTGAAACTACACCTGGCGAAACCTATTCTCTGTTCTCTTTCTTAACCTTCTGTACAAAACAACGTAACTCATAAATTATGACAGAAACAGTCTAATAATGTAGTTTTATGTTTACACCAGCCATTATTCGACGCTACTCCATGACTTAGGTTACCATAACTACGGGATATATCATTAATACAGAGTGAAGCCAAGTTGCTTATATATTACCTTTGTTTATCTAGTTTCATTTTAGCTTAGATTTAATGTTTTGAATAATTTTAAAAGAAAAGGTTTTTACTGATAATTTCAAATCCTCAACAGGAATTTGTATTCTAGGGAAGGAAATTTAAATTGTTTATTGAACTGGTTGTTATATGGCACTTAGATTTAAAAATAACATGCCACAGTAGAAGTTAATAGCTAGATAATAATTAACATCTATAAAACGCAAAATAATATATATATATATATATATATATATATATATATATATATATATATATATATATATATATATATAATTAGAAGTGTGCTTCTTATAGTATGTAAAATAAATAGGTTAGTTAATAAAGCAAGAACAAACGAAAGGGTAACAATATGATCAGTACGAAAAACATTTATTAAATATTAATTGTCAACCATACGACAGAAATGTAGCACGGAAAGAAAGGTTTTAAGTCCGGAATTTTCGGACACACTTGTGTCCTTCATCAAGGTGGCGAGAAATAAACAGAGAAATGGGAATTATTCTCCAACAGATGTTTTTGTGGACGGTGTGTTTTCTGGTGGAGATCATATTATTAGCAAAGATCGATCTCTGTCTGATACCTCGCTGTGCAAATCTTTTTATGAAAATAAACTTAAATTTAAAATTTTGGTCGATGTAAAAGCGTTAGAACGGTCTATTCTTATTAGTAGGGAAAGTGGGAGAGTAAGATTGTAAACATCAAGAGAGTTATAGGTTGCGGAGTCGGGAAGACATTTCGCGTGTACTCAGTGTGGTCGAAAATTGTTCGATCAGTTTCAGAATGACGTGCATTATTAGTACGAGTAACTACGAGCTGTAGTTAGGATAACATCTGACGAAAGAAAAAGTGAAGAGGAACAAAGGAATACATAGTAATGAAATATAATTAAATGAAATAAAATGAAAAGAAAAAAGGAAGGAACAAATAAAAGAATTAAAATTTTGGATAAAAATTTTGAAATCTAATGTTAGAAAAAAAACAACATATGTATGTATTAAAGAAAAACAAAAAAAACGTGATGGAAACAGCAGACAACTTGCCAAAAGCTAAAATTCTTATCCAGGTAAAATCTCGAACAAAAATGACAATACTGAAGTAAGAAAAAAAGCCCTAAAGGCAAACCCACCTACTCACTAATATGCTTGAAGCCTAGTTTGCCTAGACAAAGCAATATATATATATATATATATATATATATATATATATATATATATATATATATATATATGTATGTATATATATATATATATATATATGTATATATATATATATATATATATATATATATATATATATATATATATATATATATATATATATTAAATTAGGATGCATTTTGGCAGCAAGAATGCTTCCAAACAAGTTTCTCTACAATTTTGAGCCCGATCGATATACATCTTCGAATATTGTAAAAATACAAAGAATAATTAAATAGACAGACCTTTTCAGTTGAATTTGACAAAACCTGTCTGTGCTAGTAAACTTAGGCAAGTTTCAATGGTACCTTCACTTAGCCATGTCTTACCATTTTTTCTTTCAGATACCATCATTTACCATCATGTCTTGGACCGGGGTATACCGTGCCTTTACTGCTGAAACCTTTTTGTTTAGACTGGCGAATCTGGAATTGCAACGAAGTGACCTTTTGACGTTCATTTCATGTTACTTCGGAATGATGCTGTTCCAGAAAGAAAATTGGTCTTGATACGGTTGGACAATTTCAAGGCTACAGGTACTGCGCTTAAAAGAAAGTCACTTGATTGATTTTGAAGCACTCGAACTCTGGAAAATGTCCAGGCTCTTGTAATCGTCTATAACAGTGTATGGTAAATGGAGCTTTTCATTTGGAACATCTCACTTCAAAAACCAAATTAATTTTGATCTATCTATCTATCTATCTATCTATCTATCTATCTATCTATCTATCTATCTATCTATCTCAGTGTTTATTAATATCTATCTATCTATCTATCTATCTATCTCAGTGTTTATTAATATCTATCTATCTATCTATCTATCTCAGTGTTTATTAATATCTATCTATCTATATATCTATCTATCTATCTACTTCAGTTTTTCCTTATCTATCTATCTCAGTGTTTATTAATATCTATCTATCTATCTATCTATCTATCTATCTATCTATCTATCTATCTATCTATCTCAGTGTTTATTAATATCTATCTATCTATCTATCTATCTATCTATCTATCTCAGTGTTTATTAATATCTATCTATCTATCTATCTATCTATCTATCTATCTATCTATCTATCTATCTATCTCAGTGTTTATTAATATCTATCTATCTCAGTGTTTATTAATATCTATCTATCTATCTATCTATCTATCTATCTATCTATCTATCTACTTCAGTATTTCCTTATCTATCTATCTATCTATCTATCTATCTATCTATCTATCCTTTTGTGTGTGTAAGGTTTTGTATGTTGCACATTATTTTTCTGTCGATATTGCAATAATTAATACTCAGAGGTGAAGAGAATGTTCTGTGTTTAGTTTAAAATATTAAAATATAAATATTGAACATAAAAAAGAAAATAAAAGAAATATTTTGAATCTTATTAATACAATGCAATTACTTAAGTACTGCTTTCATTTGTTAACCACGTTATTAAACTCGTCTACATTTTTGCTTCCTTAAGTGAAATCGCGATATATTCAGTGTCAGATTTTCCAAGCTGTAGACATGATACCGTAATATGCTTAAGGTAATATAAAAAATGACAATTTTTCTTATTTCCTTTCTTCTACTACTCTCCTGTTAAACTTTCATTACGTTTTAGTGTCTAATTTACTCAATGGCTGACACAATATAACATTGTGATCAGTATCTCGTCTCTGCGAGTACACAAACCATCGTCGATCAGTGTGTCATGCCAGTATAAAAAAGAAAACCTACAGCTTAGAAGAGTACATCCAAAGTCTAGATTATATCCCACTGCACAGTGTTTACCACAAGGCTATGGTATACCAGTATCAGTAGAGTATGCCAGTGTATACCGCCATGCAAGATTCTATCCCAGAATAGAGTATACCACCAGGCAAGTGTATATCCTTCAGTACAGTGTATACCGCCAGCCTTAAGTATACCCCCAGCACAGTGTACATCGCCGGACTAGAGTATACCGCCAGGTTAGAGTATTACCTCAGTAGTGTGTATAAAACCATGCTAGAGTATACCTCAGTATTGTATGCCACAAGTCCATAGTATACTCCAGGTGTCTATAGCTCCAGACTAGAGTACACTCCAGTCATAGTTAGGACATACCCTCATTACATTCTACATCCGGGGTTATTCTTGGCTATTTTATACCCGTGATAAAAGCTAAACTAGGATAGTTTATACCCTGCGTATAAAATGGAATAGGGTTGAATATACCTCCCATTTTCACCACGTAGTAGATACCGTTTATCTCGCGAGATAAGGGTAGCGACTTGTTTAGATAAACGTCAGTCCTTTGGCAGTGAGACTTAAGTGTCTTCTCTAGGACGGATCCTAGCCGATGGTATATAGAGATCGTGCACTTCCCAGATTACATGCAACCCCTCTTTCGGCCTTAGAGATAAAATCCAAAGGATCTGCAGGATTTTCTGAAAAGTTGACAGTCAACCGCGTTCGGGGCTCCACGCCAGGTTTTCTATCTGGATTTACTTCCACAACCTTTTTATATGTTTGGATGTGACCTGAAGACGGTAGAGGTTTAAAATCAGACTTCCTCTAGATCGACTACCTAGATGGACTCTTGATATCTTTCTACCCTAAGAGATATTATAAGACACATTCTAGTGATCAACTTATGATAAATGGGCCTATTATGGATCATGAAATATCCGTACAGCTTACTTGTATGTGTTCTGAAGCCCTTAATTTTATTCCGATTCTTGGTTTTCACATTTATCGGTCTAACATTTGGATGATTATTCAATTTGAACAAGATTAGTTTATTTTGGAAACATTGCTACCTGGTTACTGTTGAATACATTTATATCAATCACATCAATTGTTTTGCCCGTGTATCACATAATATCATTCACTGGGAATTGTAGAAACCTCTGAGTTTAGACACAGAAAATAATTTTTCATAAAATATCCTATTATATTTTTGCTTGTTCCTTCATTAGTTAGTTCCTCAGTTGGTTCGCACCACAGTTACGCCCTGCCAGTACCTCATAAATCAGCGTCTCAGATATGTCATTTCCGTGAAAACACGGAAATGATATATCAGAGACGCTACTTGGATTCAACGAGAAAATGAAAGAAAGTAAGTACGGAAGACAGATGTGTTTAACGTCTGTTTCAGTGAAATAAAAAAGTTGTCAGTTTCAAATCTTTTCATCGGTACACATTCATTTCTTAAAATAACAACCAATGTTCATATTTATGATTGTTATTGCACTATTTTGTTAAAGTTCTTAAGCTGAACTTAACGGTGCAATAGGAGAATTTCTATGTATGTTTTATTGTCATAGAACTCGCCGTGTGTTAATTCAATTATTAACTTAAGAATTAATGGGCACGTTCGCATTCTGACCATGAGACCCGTGTTCGAATATCACCATGGTCGATTTGTCAGGAAGGATACTTCCTGATGTCATCGGACTGGACGGGTCGATCCCAGCGTGCGGCACCTTTGGAAAGTGCCTGAAGACCATACCACGGGTTGACCCAAGCCTTGTGAGTGAAATTGGGTAGACGGAACACTTGTGCTAGCACGAAGTCACAAATTATCGCAACCTTGTTCAAATTATTGATCCTGTTAGATTACACACTCTTTCCTAGAAACCCTAACTAAGGTTTGCTCAGCATAGTTGCAGTATAAACCACAGGTGGGCTCTGTGGTTGTTGAATAAACACAAATGCGCCTGAGCGAGCGTCTGCAATACAATACAGCCTCAACAGAATATTAAAATAGGACAACCGTAAAATTTCATGGGATTTATATCGAAAATATTTTTTAACGTATCGACTATATTTAATTTGTTTAAAATTTATGAATGGCCGTAAGCTTGGAAATGCGTGTGGTGTAATGGATAATCGCAAGGAATTGTTAATCTGAGAGCCGAATTCTAATTCCTGTTGGCTACGTTATATTCACTTAATTAAAAATTATGAATCCACCGCTTTTCCCCCAGCTATGGGTTAATTAGTTAGACTTGTATCACTAAAATCTTTATTATACCTCCCCAACAAATCCTTACAATATAAAATATTTTCTGGCTTTAAATAACCTGTAAAAGGTTGATAACCCGTAGAAAACGAATCAATAAATCAATCAGTCTTGTCTATAGGTATATCTACGCTTTTCACAATAATGAGGAAAGAGTATTTGCAAATATATTATTCGCAGGACATTGAAGGAAAAAGAAGCATTGTGATACAGTCAGTAAAAAAACTTGACATGTTGATGGATGACAAAAAAAAAACGACCTCAATGGTGATAAAGGAACAAAAGTTATATCGAACAACAAAATCAGGACGCTGTCAGAGAGCCACGCGAAGAAAAACAGTGGCAATATCAACGTCTGACGGGATTTGATCGATGTTTTACACTATCTTCATATGGGCACAAACACGTTTCGAATTTCTCGCTGCGATAGATCGAGAAATGTTGCAGCCATTGGACTCTCCCTATTCTTAAGTGTACGGAACCACACTACAATAAACAGAATGCTTTAAGCTAATATACGGAGTGTCGAATTGAGGTACATGCTGTTACATGGTTACTACGCTGACTATATGCCCAAATGCCTTTACGAGCTCAAGGAATTAAATTTCTACATCTGGCTGAAGAAATGTTAATTGGAAATACATGGTATTTCCATGTGAATGCATATTAAAAGGATTCCTCAATGAAATCTCCCCTTTAGAAAGACGCTACACTTATTAGGCTGTTTCATAAATTCGTTCGTTTTTATATTTTATTTTAATCCTTATTATTTAGTGATAGTTCTACAGAGTCATTCACCAATGTGTTCCCCTTCGTTGCTTACGACCTGCCAACGATTCACAAACCGTTCAATGCCTGTTACTCTGAAGAGGTCAAATCAGAAGTATATGGTGTGTGTAGCAGAACTTTCCAACCGAGTTGTTTAATTGCATGTTTGGTTGTGATAGCGACGTGGAGGAGACTATTGTCATGTTGAATAATCGCACCGTAAGCCGGTCATATCTTTTATGCTGAATTGATTCTTTGAGATTGTTCATTTGTTCAACATATTGCTTAATCTTTTGGTGGTTCTGAAGCATTTCATATCATTCTTTTGGTAATCAAGTCATCACCGTTCACAGAACAAACGTCTCGAGCATCTTTGGTAGCTTGGTGATCTAGGATCAAAGAGGAGATTTCAAACATTCTCATTCTTGTCCTCTTGGCATTCCATTGCAAAGGGTTGTCTTATCTGAAATAAAATGAGTGGTTTCTTCGGGTGTATTAGTAGGTTGTTACATAAATTCGTTCATTTTTTATAATTTATTTTAATAGTAACTGTTTACTAATAGTTTTGAAGAATCATTCAACAATTCTACTGTTTACAGCCTCGCGCCAACGATCCTGTACCCGCCCAATGCCTCAACGATAGAAACCACTATGAAATTTATCAAAACATTTTAGCACCACATCGTTGTTGAACGAAACACCCCTCAAATTGTTAGAAAGCGACCGAAAAGGTGGTAGTTTAGAGGGGCTAAACCAGGTGAATATAGTGGGTGAGGCAGAACTTCCCAACATAGCTCTTTAATTGCATATTTAGTTGTGTTAGTGACATGGGGCCGAACATTGCCATATTGAATATTAAATAACCACACTGTACCGTCATCCGGGGATTTTCAACTGAATTTCCTCTTCGATCCTGTTCATTTGTTCAAAATACAGCTTAGCGTTGACGGTTTGGTTGTTTTGAAGCATTTTATCCTCGTACAAAGTACAAATGTCTTGAGCAGCTTTGGCAGCTTTGTGGCCTGGATTAAAAGCAAAGAAATTCCTGACATACTTATTCTTGCCTACTTGTAATTCCATCTCTAAGGGAGGGACTAATCTGAACGTTAGACAACAGTTTCACAGAAAGACCAGAGTTATTTAGAAGGAAAAAAAAATGCTACGGATGATTATTCTTCGAAATAACTTTCAGAGAAAATGAACTAATATATTTTATAACTTAATGGAATAAAATCATACCCAGATGTTTGTCGCTGATAGCGAGGACCAGACGATAACTGTATGGAACGTCTACATTTAAATAACATATTTACAGGTAAGCAATAATTACTAGTGTCACTCGGAGAATAATGACTTCTATTCGATTATGTTGGCTCATGATGTCAGGGACGAATACTAATAGACAGTGAACATTCCCACTTATAAATCATACGTATCATTTTGTTTCTTACAGAGAACATCTGAGCTGTAGTCAAAATGACCTCTAACATACAAAGCAGAAGTGTCACTGAATTTCTTCTTGCAGAAAAACAAACAAAACAAAAAAACACTCGCACACGTTGAATTCATCAACGATTAAGAAAACATTTCCAGAGACCAAACAGTGTAACTGAACACAGTTAAGCAGTGGCTATGTTTAAACATACATACACGCCACTCATCGACAAGAAAATTTCAACCCACGATTTGTTTTGATTCCTGTTTGTGTTGGCGTAAATTGGAAATATCCGGTGTATGTTCAACAAATGGAGGGAAAGTGAAAACGTAACAACGTCGAGAAAAGAAAACACGGACCCACGTTTGGTTTGATTTATTTTGTTTTACGGCATATTAACCTCAGTGAGTTATTTAATGTCAACAAATGTTTTAGGAGGGGTTCGGAAGAACAGGATATGTATTAATGTTTGTTTCTTTCAAAATGTATGGCTGGTCAGTTTTCATCCTTTTTAAATATTATACAGCAATGTAAGACTGGTCTTCTAATTTTGTATTGATCACTTTTAATACGTTCAGTTTTAATAAATATTTCACTATTTGTGTTAATAATAATAATAATAATGCTTCTCCCGTCGAACTCGACGTATGAGGGCCAGACAGATCAATTCCCAGAAACTGAAAGCCGGACAGCCACACAAGAATTGATTATAGTGGTGAAGGCTTTGTGCAGGGCCATCCACACTTTTTGGAGGGACGAATACAGGGACCTGGTGCAACGAATGCCACAAGGTCCCCAAACGACCCTCCGCAGGTTTTGAATTCAGAGTTGTTCTTCTCCTAGACCAGTTGCCGTCCAAGGCTATAGAACCCAGTCTGTCCTGCTATTTCCATAAACAGCAGGACTATTTGTGTTACTCAGGCATATATATATATATATATATATATATATATATATATATATATATATATATATATATATATATATATATATTGCGGGTAATTTTTTTTTTCAAAATGCATTGCTGGAAATATTTTTTCCAAAGATGTATTGCTGTTATTTTTACGAAACAAATCTATTTTTATACTTTTATATTGTTTGGACCTTCGTTTGGGGGTTAACTATTTGCCCATAGCTTGGACCCTAACAGGTGCTACTAACCCGGGTCAGGGTGGACCTAGGAACAATAATAATTAAGAGGTGTTTCCACGCTCCTCAAAATCTCCTGATCAGATGCTTTGCTGTCAGATGTAGTTTATCGTCACACCCAGGACGACGGATTCATGTTTATTTATTCATTGATTCACCTGTTATGGTTTGCGCAATAGCTAGGTAACACTTAGAACATGCTATTTCTCTAATCTACCCTATCTTCCCTTTGGTCAGCGCGAAATCCAACTGCCTCCGACATCGCTCTTATCCTAACGTCTTTCTCACGTCACCAGTGGAGGGACGGATGGAGGAATCAGGCAGCTGAGTTCGAATTCAAGTGGAATTCATTACACCCATTTACGGGCTAATAACCTTGGGAAAGCTATGCATTTATATTTTCTCCAACCCCCTCAGCTATGGGTAAAAAAGTACGACATTCTGGATCTTATAGCCTTGTGTGGCAGCCAGTCTATGAGAAGGAAACTCAGCTCTGGATAAAATAGTAGGATATGCTGGATAATATAGCTTTGTGTGCAAACCAATTTAGGAGAATGGAACTCTGAATTCAAACCGGTCGAACCATCCTAAAGTGTGTATACACGAAACTAGGGAACGCTTGTGAATCTAAATTCCCACTGAAAACCTTACTATGAATTTGCACGTCCGAATAAATACGATCACAATAGTACTTGGTCATCTTTAATTCGGATACGATGGGTTCTTTTGACGTAGCCGGCTCAACCGACCGGGTGAATACCGCAACAAGTACGCGTACAGGTAATTATGTCACTTTGACTGTTCGTGACTCCACATCCCCACAAACGGATTGCCACCGTAATTGAGTTGCTCTAATCGCGAAATTACCTATATTAGCCCACTACCGTAATTCCCTACGGTCCGGCAGAGTGGCACTTGATGTCGAACGTTTTCATTTATTTATTACATTGTTATTTGCCATATGTGAAGTCAGCGGGTGATTACTTTAAATATGACAGTTGTAGACTTTATTGCTTATCATAAAACTCCAGTTTCTTAATGCTCAGGTAAAATCATTTATCACCCACTTTAATATGTGAGTGTACTGAACACCTGTCAGTTCATTATATCACAAATCAATTCCAGTAGTGATGTGGGTGACAAGACAACTACGTTTGATTCAAATCCCTCCTCGTTCTTTTGAACAGGAGTAGGGTTTTATCCATTATTTCCTGTTTAGGTTTGGGTTTCCGGGTCCTTCTAAAGTCTACTTCGACGCTATACTTCTAACGTGTCCACATAAACTCTGTAATTTTATATACTATCTATTCACGTATTTTCTTCAGTAGGTGTAGATAGGTTCACCTATCGTCCGGTTCACACTCCTTCCCGGTCCTTTGTACAGAAGTAGAGATTTATCCGTTGTTTCCTGTTAAAGATTAGGTTTCCGTTACCTTTTAAAGTCTACTTCAACTATGTACTTCAAACGTCTGTCTCTAGAAGTCTGAAAATTAATTTACTAATCATTTTTCCTTCTCAATAGGAGGTTTATGCATTGTTTCCTGTTTAGGGTTGGGTTTCTGGTTCATTCCAAAGTATTTTCATTCTCTTTCACTCACTCCAAGTAGCCTCAAGTATGTTAGTGGCATTATCACCAACTTTGGAGTGAATTGATTAAAAAAAAGTAAAAAAAAAAAGAAGAACGGACTTCACAAAATTCATGCTCTTGATCATTGCTGGTGAAAATGCATTGCGTATTTGATGTTGGTGTTGATGCTGGTGTTGATATTGAAAACTGGCTTCATCCAACGGCTTTATCGCATTCCCCGTATCTGTTTAAGATTTCGCGGAAATAAATGCTAAGTTTTGCACATAGTTTGTCCTGTGTATGACGATAATCTACATCCGCCTCCGGGGTAAAACATCAAACTACATCCAAAGCAAGGCCTCTGATTGTAGGTTTGAGTTGCGTGGAACCATCTCTTAAGTGCTGGTGTTGCCAGGTCCTCCCTGACCCGGGCTGGTAGCAACTGTTTGTGTCCAAGCTATGGCCAAATAGTTGACCCCCAAACAGGGGTCAAAATTCTGTGGTGATGTAAAAATAGGTATTAATACCAGCAAAACATTTTTAAGGGAAAAATTATCACCAGAAATATATTTTCGGGGAAAAAAAATTACCAGCAATACTTTTATGAAGGAAACATTATTACCAGCAATACACTTTTGTAAAAAAAACATTACCAGCAGTACATTTCTTTGGAAAAAATATTATCAGCTATACATTTTTAGAAAAATATTAGTTGCAATAGATTTTTGAAGCAAAAAAAAAACAAAAACATTACCAGCAATACATTTTTGAAAAAAAAAAAAATTACCAGCAATAAAAATTTTGTCGGCATTAAATAACCCACTGATGTTGATATGCCGTAAAACAAACCACACCAAACCAATCTTACATACTGAGCATCCCTCCACTCCGCATCGAAAGTGAACAGTTATATATATACAGTGTAACCAAGATATAAGAGAGTTGTCGGGACCGGAGAAGAAGTCTCTTATATCCAGGTTTCTCTTATATCCGGGTTTGGTCTGTTATATATACATTAACACAGGCTCTAATTTGGGACCAGAGAAAATCTCTCTTATATCCGGGTTTATCTTATATCCGGGTCTCCTATATCCGGGTTACACTATATATATATATATATATATATATATATATATATATATGTGAGGAAAAATATGGAAAAACAAAAATCCGAATGTGCAAGTTTACTGTTTTTAACGTTGTTTCAATGTCAATCATATATATATCATTGCTTCAACCGGCTTCTAATGCTCTAGAGTGAGCGGCTTGGTGATAGTAGTCGTGGCTCCAGGGGACACAGTCCTATTGTTAGAGAGAATCTCAGTAGAGTTCCACCACGGAATATGTGAGCGAGCGGCGCTATATTGAGTCTGATTTGCTACCTCTTCGTCACCGAGGCTCGTTGGTATGGTGTTTGCTTGACAACCTAATTGTCCGGGTTTCAATTCTCGGTAGTGTATGCGCACTGCTGATGAGTCCCAAATATAGGACGAAACGGCCGCCCAGTGCTTTCTGCATTCTGTTGAGGTTTCAGACTCGATGAATTACTTAAATATAATTATCAAATTCTCCTTAATATGTATATCATTGCTTGAACCGGCTTCTAATGCTCTAGAGTGAGCAGCTTGGTGATTGTGGTCGTGGCTCCAGGAGGCACAGTCCTATGGTTAAACAGAATCTCAGAATCTAAGTAGAGTTCCACCACGGAATATATATATATATTCTTATTTTTAATCACCCTATCTTTTAATATATATATATATATATATATATATATATATATATATATATATATATATATATATATATATATAGTTGTATATTTAGGCAGCAATCCTTCGTTTATGTATGTTTCATTAAAAACGACAGACAAGGTACTACGATTGAGCTTTTTATTTAATTTTTCTTGTGTTCGAACAAGAGCTTTCTTTACAGGACAAAGGGTGTGTAGGAACTGTCCAAATGTTTTATGTTTCCGAGCGCTTTCGGCTATACCTTTAGCCATTATCAAGGATGATTCGATTTTTCAGCTTAATTGAGTGTGTGCATTATGTGTACTTCTTAGTGTGTAGTAGGGACGTTTTTAATTTCCGAATACGGTTAGCACATTGTGGCTTTGTTCGTAGTTAATATTGTTAAGAGTTGGATTTTTCTTTTTTATTATCAAAGCCTCCATTATTTTTAATCTTTTTTGCAGACGGAGGCAGTTAATATATTTGTGTTTCTAATGGAGTCTGGTAAATTTGTGTGCGTGTTTCAATGCATTCTAATAGATATATATAGCGGAGAACAAAATAAATCTAAGCAGAATTATATTCAGAATATATGCGTTAGTTTTTTTGTTTTTTTTTGTTACACAAACACACTCCAAAAGGACATGAGAAAGGTTAGTAAAAGTCGAATTTCCGAAGAAGGGAAGAAATGGATTGTGATGAAACAAAGTTATGTTCATGCTAGTCTTCGAGGCTGAACCGAAAAGGAATAGCAGAAAATGGTTAATGCGGTTATTTTATTTGGATGAAGATTGTGTGAACAAATCCCACGCGATTCTTGTCACACGATTTACCAGAAGACATAAGTGTCTTCAGGCAGTGTAAACAACAAAGCCTCTGCTTACATAAACACGAGTCAGACGCGTCTGTTTTGCAAGGTGTTAACAACTCGATGGGTTTATGACGGGTGTTGTAAATATACGCTGAGTACATGGACTGATTGGTGGGCGTATAGCTTTATCCAAATAAAATACTGAACTTTCGGCGACTGTGTTGGAAAAACACATTTAATCTCTCTCAGTGTCTCTCTTTCTATGAACATATATATATATATATATATATATATATATATATATATATATATATATATATATATATATATATGCGTGTGTGTATAAAAGAGGTGTTGAAAAGATCTCGGCCTGACCAACAAGATTTTAATATAACAGTAACGTATAGCTCGTTCAGAAATATTTAAGCTGCGTTGGGTAAATTGTCGTCTACATTACGCATAAATGAAAATGACATATATTTACCGAAATTAAACAAAAATATCTTGAAATACTAAAGAGTAACTTTATTCAATAAAATCGCCATTAGATTCAACCTCGGCCTCCAGTGAACTTCGGAACCTCCAACAACTATTCTGGGCGGTCTCCTTGTCTCAGTGGATGCTGCCATATTCTTTGCCTTCAGTTCATCTTTGATGTTACAAGGAGTTTTGTTGGTCACTAGCTCTACTACCCTCACACATAATAATCAAGTAGTTTGCAGTCTGGGGAGTTAGCTGGTCAGATGTAAGGGGTGATGTGGCTGTAAAAATTTTCATGACTGTGTTCTCCAGCTTATGTGGTATGGTGTAGAATCCTGTAGACAGACATAGGTTTTTCCAGCAGCCATCCTTTTGACCCAGTAAAGCACTACCTCCTCAAGGCACTTGATGTAGGCCGCCGTGTTGAAACTGAGACTCTCACCAACACATTTGGGGTTTTTTTTCTCACAACGATCAGTGTTAGTTTTCCAAGCTGTTGTTCCTTCGTAATCACCATTACACTCATCCAACACTTCCTGAATCCTTTGCACTGTCCTTAGATTAACACCAAAACATTCTGAATTGTGCCTATTGGAGCTTCCGGCGCGAATGCCAAGAAGTACGGCATGTCGTTTCCAAATTTGTAGCGGAGTGAATTGCGTCATGTTGCACTTTTTCTCACAGACGATGCCCAACTGACCCTACTATATTGTGCAGTCGACAAAATCCAAAACAAATAACACGCATGCGCGAAATTAAAAATATAAAATGGCTATAATTTACCCATCTCTTTCTATATATATATATATATATATATATATATATATATATATATATCGCCGTTTTTTTAGATCAATGATTAAAAATGACATTTCAACAAGTGAATCTACTGGCGGTCAGCATCAGCCAGGTTGATGGAGGGCAGAGTGGGTTCTCTTAGATGATTAATAGTGGACAGTTTAGTTTTAGAGGCTTTAAAATTAACAAGCCATCGTTTGCCCCAGTTAACAACAGACTCAGGGTAGCTTTCGATATCAGCTATCATTTTGACCTTATCAAAATGATTAGACTTACCAATGAGACAGGAGTAAAAGGTATCGTCATTAGCGTAGAAACCAAATTGAGAGATGATGTTCGTAGTACGAGAAAATAAACTGTTGGAGTACAAGTGGCGGTTACATTTAACTATTTCAACCGGAAAAAAGGTGGGACCTAGATGCCAATCTAGTAGCACGCTTAATTTAATGTACTCGGGACACGAGGGAAAAAAAGCTCGTCAGAGCAGTTGCCATGAAAATATTTGCAGCAAAGACACAGGGAAGCCATGTGACGTCGGTGAGAAAGTGACTCTAGACGAGATGCCAGGTCAGGTTCGATTACATGACAGATTCTTTTTTACTTCACACGAATGAATCATTTAGGTGTTAAAGAAGACAAACCTTAATTAGATCTTATAAACTGGCGCTACATAATCACAAAGCGCTTTCGTAAATAAGAAAATAAACCGAAGAAAACAAATCCATTAATCTATGGAAAACAATCTAAATAATTATAAGCAAAAGTCTTCTATTCTTGTCTTCATTTCTGACAACAGACAATCATTGCTTTATTTTAAATGCATTTCTCAAATTATAAAGAGTTATTTTTCTTTCAGGTGTTTTGTCACCGCAGAGTTTTTTCTGATCATGATTATCGACAACTTCATAGATTTGTAGCTCTATATAACATTTATCTCCTCATATTTGACACTAATACGTAGCTTGTACGATTAGTGCTATAAAACGCAAACTACAACACATATCATTTCGGCATTTAATCTCCTACGAAGTAGTCCCTTTCTGAAATCACAGACTTTATCCAATGTCGTTTCCATTGATAGAAGCATTCCTAGAATTACTTTATTGGGATAGCGAGCTGCTGCCTCGTCGCATTCTCCAAAGTGGTTCGCACAGGTAACTCGGAAGGAAAATACAGATATAAATAAGGTGTTGACCTTCCGCACTCCCTTAAGTAAAAGGTTAGGAAGTAGATTCACAACAATTCTAGAAATGGCGTTATTAGCTGATTTGAAAAAGATATTTTCTTGAAAAACTGTTTTAAAAGAACGTTACAAATATCAACCAACATTGTATGGAAACGGCTAATGTCAACATTGTCACCGTCCTAATATGAAGTAGCATGAACCTTTTACATGGATGTTGCTGTAATGTTTTATTAGAAACTTTGAATAGATAACAAAACTAACTTTTTCCTACATAAAAAAAGAAACTGTTTATTCACTTACGAGTTTCATCATATTAACGTCAGCCGAATCGAGGGTATGTGGTTTCTAGTCTTTCGACGAACATTCGATCTTCTTTTTGCGAGGAATTAGGTATTTACTCTGTCTCCCCAGTAAGACGAGTTGTGGCACAAGGACGTTTTTTAAGATGGGGACCCGAGCGCGTACACCCGGAGGAGGAACAAAAATTGCCCGCAGCCCCGGCAGCCCCAGCAGCCCCCGCAGCCCCCGCAACCATCCGTTGTGCTAGCCTAGGTGCGAGCATCGATATCAGAGGCGACTCCGTCAAAGGACAGAGTCGCCTCTGAGTGCGCTCTGCCCAAGGACAGAAACGCAACTGGGAGATCATAATGTGTTACAAACCATCGAAAGAGTGATTTACACACTCCTCGTACGTCGGACATTGATACAACTTCTTGTTTTCTGGTTATAGTGTGTGTGTGTGTGTGTGTGTGTGTGTGTGTGTGTGTGTGTGTGTGTGTGTGTGTGCGCGTGTGCGTGCATGCGCGCTCGAATGTGTGTATGTGCGTATCCTAAGTTCAGTTGGGTACATTTCTTTGTTTATGTTCGTGCACACATCCACATCATTTGAAGTCAATTTCTGCAACTGTTGGTATGAAGATAACCTTCTAGTAAACTCTCGTGTCTCCAGGCTTATTGAACTTTTAAGTACAAAACATACTTTGGTATCTCTTAAGCTGAACACATTACAGGCTGAGGTAATCGCGTATTTATCATTTCTTAGATCAACGTTAATGATAAACATTTAATTCGATTCATACCACTGGTATTTCATATTTTAAATCACTTACTACCATACAATCACTGCATTCTCGTGGATTAACTTGGAACTTATTGCAATTCGTACATATCTTGATCATGGGCTCACCAACAACTAAAATATGGCTACAGGCAGTGGTGACATCCTAAATTTCCAGGAACCAGTTCTAGGCAGGTAATCCTTAGGAACCTATTCTGCTTATTTTCTTTTCAATCTGAAAATGGAAGCAAATCTCTTTATAGTATCAAAAAGAAATCATTTTGATAATTTAATAGAAAAACATTTATTTATTAAGATATTTCCTGATTGAAATTCTGTTTTCATCATATTTCTATTCAGAGGTATGATGCTTTTTGACTCTAGTGTCATCAGCTGTGTTATGGTTTCTTAGCCATATTCGAACTGAATCGCTGCAGTCCAAAAGATACAATGAAAGACTTATCAAATTTATGACTAGAAGATTTGTCAAATGTTTAACTTCACAACGGCCAGGAGCGTCTCTCTAATTCTGTTTTACTAGGCGCGTGTGAGCGTAGCGTAACTAATATTTTACCTAGACCATCGGCTATTAATATATAAGATTATTTTCGGATAATCCAACAATCGGTTCGCCAAGCTTTTATAATTTTAAGAATCGTTGTGAACCGGTGCGAACCGCTTCGATGCCACCCTGACTTAAGACCCCGATTGGTTACAACCGATCTGGTCTTAGGTTGACTTTAATTAATTTTGTAATCTTTTTATCTTTCTTTAGCTATTATGTATTTTAACTTCAGACTATGTACACTCAAATTCACTTTCCTTCCTTCCTCCTTCGTACTGTTTAATTAAGAATCATTTTTTCTATCGAGGTCAATAGCCTTTCTTTCCTTTCTTAGCAGATTGAAGAGTACACAAAGACAATTTTATCTTGGTAGATGTCTTAAGTTTTTTTTTGGAGAAAAATTGCAAAGACATAAAAGGAATATTTGTTGAACCTAAGTGGCCCGAACACTGAGCCTGAGGCGCTCGGGGTGATGCAACCGCTGTGGGAAGCTGGGGTAGAAATTGTCCTACACCAAGTTGGGAAACACTCAGGAGGTCGAATTTTACATACCAATCTATGTAATAATAAACCTATTTCCCGATTTCAATAATATATATATATATATATATATATATATATATATATATATATATATATATATATATATATATATATAAGACGGGCTCCATCAATAAAGATACTATTAGAACATCCTTCTAGTGAGGAAATGGTTATATATATATATATGTAACAGCAAAATTGTACACATAATGTGACATAAAAATTTCCAATTGTTAGATTAGGCTTTGAACCGTTGTTGTATCTTAGAAATGATGAAAGATATCTTACTGGAATTCTCCGAAGGTTTTTATAACAGTATTGGACTCAACTTTGAGCAATAAGAATATATTGAGCAGTAAGTTGAAATGATGATCCCTCTTGCTGTTATGACGCCTTGATCTAGTTTTCCTCTCTACTGCTTCCTCTGTTTTAAACTTTTTCGCCATTTTCTTGATGGTTCTTCAATGGTCTTTTATGTTGGAAACCAGAGTATGAATTTGGTCCCATTACTGAATGATCTTTTACCTCTCACCATTGCTCAGTTAGGAAGACATTGTGTGGCTGACACAAAATGATTTTAACCGGTATTCTTTCTAGCTGAGTAATTCAACAGGTTTTTTTTCAACAGTGATTCATACGACAACTGGTGTCAAGATAAATGAACGTCTTATCTGAAGTTCTGAAAAAAAGTAACTCATTTTGTTTAATGATTTTAGATATTAAACGTTTTGTGAGATCGACACTTACACAAAGCTGTTACACGATTTTGACAATTTTTCAGTCACACACACACACACACACACAAACACACACACACACACACACACACACACACACACACACACACACACACACACACATATATATATATATATATATATATATATATATATATATATATATATATATATATATATAATGAGTACAGACGATCCATTCGGTTATAATTTATATTCATGAATATACAAATATTCATCCCTTCAGACGGAAGTCTTTTTTTTTTTTAAATAAATGTAGTCAATTTATCCAGACGAAAGAAACTTACTTTATTTAAATTACTTTAACTTATTTTATTGATGTCAGTTATTATTATTATTATTATTATTATTATTATTATTATTATTATTATTATTAATTTGAAATTGTGTTGATTATAATGTGAAGATGAATGTTTTTATTGTCGAAAATGACATGAATATCAGACAATTCCATGTGTCTATTTTGAATCTGCTCACGCTTTCCTTACCTTGTATTTTATCTTGTTCAGTGCTTAAAGAGAAAAAACAGTTCTACGTCATCCTATCGGCTCATGTTTAATTATTTCTTCTTTCCTTTCTTTTCTTTCCCACCCTATCTCAATCTCTCCTCTCTTCCATCCTTCTCTCTTCCCCAAAAAACATTTTTAAAACCTTATATTGAATTTTTTATTTTTCTTTCTTCCTCTTTAATATTCATTTTTTTCCTTTTCTTTTTTTTTCTTCTCCCTTTTCCTTTTGTCTGGATAAATTGACTCCTTTTATTTTAAAAAGATCTTTGGTCTGAAGAGACGAATTATGTATATTCATGAAATAAATTATAACCAAATGGATTTTTAAGGATCATCTGTACTCATTATTATTATTGCTCTGTTACTTACATGGAACGCTCTTTGGATTAATGCCCTCTTTGGAATTAACCCTACTAAATCGTTGTTTAAACTGTTAAATATAACAGACAGTGAATGTCATTATGTCTGATCATGAGCCGTTCTAATGTTCATATGTTTGCTCTAATTCCGAGTGAAAATAAAGACAAAAATACAACATTTGTATATTTTTTATTAAGTTGGTCCGTGATCTCAGCTTTCGGCTCACATGAACCATCTTCAGAGTGATTATACGGACATTTTAACAAAGATAATTCACCCCAAATTAAAGCAAACATACGGAATTTAGAAAGGCTCATGACCATTTATTGTCCGTTATACATATATATATATATATATATATATATATATATTAAAATAATGAGAAAGAACAGTAAGATGTATAATCCGGTGTTCTTATTAATTATTTTTATTTTTAAAAAACAGTGCTGAATAAAATTCTGCACAGCACAAACATTTTAAATTTACTAATTTCAAAAATATGGTCCCATCGCTACACAGGAATTACCATGTTTCAAAATCAGAAACCAAAAACTTAAAATTTAATTCGCAAATTGAATTAAAATCCTTTGTACTGTTTCATATTCTAGCGATATTTGGCCATATTTTTAAATTACTAAATTTATAATATGTGCGTGTGTGTGTGTGTGTGTGTGTGTGTGTGTGTGTGTGTGTGTGTGTATGTGTGTATGTGTGTTATAAGCATTATTCTTAATATATTAGATTCGGCATTGTTTTCTTCCTTTCTCATTTTATACTATAAACAATGAGATGACACTACGTCAGCAAAAGTTTATTTTACTCGCTGTTGTTTGTACAAGGTTTCCTTTTCTTTTTCGCACGGCCTGTTATTTGTTTTGTTTGCTTTCATACTTCCAAAACATGTAACGTCACGCTTACACAGTATTGACTTTGTTTTTAAATATGTATTTGACAAGTTTACATAAATGCATGACAGAACAAATTTCTGTCATAATGTAGCAAGGACTAAAAGCAAAACAAACCACGAAACATTTGCATCGTTCATCATTTGAATTACAATTAATCTTAATATTTAACAGCCATCAGTTTTTTGTTGTTGTTTTTCTTTCCTTTTTTAGACTTCTGCTATCGAGTTGGTCAACTGGCCATTCACTCATGATTCTAAGGACAGACTTTCACTACTAATTACCTCCTCTCCCACTTTATATACTAGAATGCCTGTTAAACATCGCATGGCCAAAAGGTTCTGTGGGCCGCAGATGGACTCTTCAAATAGGTCTTATCTGAATGTGTATTCTTTGAAAAAAACTTAGCTGGAAATCAAATCGAAGACAATTTTGAAAGTTCTTTCAGTTTTAATTCTTTGATGGATTTCTCATAGATATCTCGACTTTAACTAAATTAAGTAATCTTTTTTTTAATATGAGTACATAGGTCTTCCTATCGCCCAGTCTATACTCTTCCCGCCTTCTCTTGGACAAGTGTAAAGACTAATTTATTGTTTCCTGTTACGGAAGTGTTTCTCAGTTACTTTGCTTTTCTCAGTCCTTAATAGTGGTGTTGTGCTGAATCTTTTGTGACACCATTCGCCCTTGCATGGAGTATTGCTGCCATTTATGGTCTGGGGCCCCTGCTGGTTGCCTCAGGGTTCTTGATAAGATCCAGAGACGGATATGCAATGTGATTGGCCCTGATCTGTCATCTCGTCTGCAGTCGCTCTCTCACAGACGCAATGTTGCATCGCTCTGCCTTTTCTACAAGTACTTTCACGGTAATTGCTCCGAGGAGTTGCTTTCGCTTGTCCCTAGGCCTCATGAATTTAAACGTCCTACGAGGCTGGCATCCCGTTCCCACACCTTCACCGTTGAAACTGTTAGATGTAGACGTCTCTTCTACTCCAATAGCATCATGTCTCGCACATCTCGCCTATGGAACTCCCTTCCCTATTACTGTTTCCCTGACAAATACAATCTCCAACGGTTTAAGTGTAGCGTCAATCGTCATCTCCAGTTGCCTTGATCTATCCACTTCCCTTCTCCACATCCTTTCATCTTTCATTCCTATCTGCTCTCGCTCCAATTCTTCTGTAATCCCCTTGCCTTGATCGACCCTCTGTCCTTCTCTTTCTCCACATCCCTTCCTTTACCACTCCTATCTGCTCTTCCTCCAACCCTTCTGTAACCCCATACGTGATAGTGGCCTCCGGCCTTACTTGGGGTGATACGCTTAAAAATAAATGTGTGGATGGTGGCTACGTCTTTTCATACTGCTGGTACCGGAATGGCAGTTTTCTGGTCGCAGCATCCGACGTGTAGTTAGGAGCCCGAACCCTTGTATAGCGTCTAGAGAGGCTGCTCTGATTAACAGTCGCATAATATCGAGGTTCTTGAAGTGCCATGTCACGCATGGAGGGGTGTCCCTGCAAGCACCTCCGGTGGGCAACCCCGACGCCACGCTATGTTACAGACTGCGCCAGTTCCCTTCCAACACATGCTACTATTATCCTATGTCTTTTCCTTACTAAAATATCACACCATGACTATAAGTAACCAAAGATATAAAACTAAACCAGATCAACAACAAAAAAAAAAATGCCTAAACCCCTCAACTTCTGCAGTGTGGAATCTTTCCTCTTTGAAGAGTCTTCAGACATCTCAGGTCTCTGCGAAACTAATTTTAAGTCTGTAATACCCTCCTCTGATTTCACGGTTCCTAGCTATCTCCCTCTCCTTAGGTGATTTATGTCCTCGAAAATCTGCCATTGTCTAGCTCTCTTGAATCTCCAGACCATTCTGACATGAGTCTCTGTCTCTTTCTACTTAACTCAGTCAGCTATCTCTCCTTTTTATCTCCTGTTTCTCTTCCTCTCATGACTGTTTCGCGCTAGAGAGTATTTCTGATAATATAGACAAAGCCATTTCCCTACACCTGTTTGCAAATATAATTGTATTCGATGACTTTAATGCCAACCATCCGTATGGCTTAAACACTTTGTCACTGACTTCGCTGGCATCCAAACCCTGAACTTCTCAAACGCTCAATCTTTCTCGCAAATGGTGGACTTCTCGACGCGTTTCTCTAGTAACCCTGATGAACACGCTTCTATTCTAGATCATTTTTTAACCTATATCCCCGACTCATAGCCTACTATGTAGCTCTTCCCTCTTGGCAACTCTGATCATTATGCTAGTAGTCTGTAAACATTTCCTCACCCCAAGCCTAGAGCATCCTACCAACAGAATATCTTTCTGTTATCAACGAGCGGATTGGGACTCGTTCCGTGATTTCCTTCGTGACGTCACTTAGAATGAAGTTTTTAATCTTCCTGTTCAAAAATGCGCGTGTCTGAAGTCTCCTCCTGAGGGAAAGCCGGCATCGATGCTTTCATTCCAGCAAGGAAATACCAAGTTAAATGTCCTTGTTTCTCACCTGCTTGCTCGGCCGCTATAGCCCACAGAAATCACTTCATCCGGCTGTACAAGAGCGACACGTCTGATTGCAACAGACTACTCTTTGTCTCTACTGGTAATGAGTGCAAGCATGTACTCAAAGGAGCGATGTTACTGTTTTCTGATAGAACGAAACAACGTATAGCATCTCACAAGTTCGGTTCTAGAGATCATTGGCAGCTCTGTAAGATGGTGCTGAACAACAGAAAATCTTCAGTACCTCCTCTATTCACTCAATTCGAAGTCCTGAAATATACAGCCGATAAGGTTGAATGCTTTGCTCGGAAATTCTCTTCCAACTCAACACCCAACTCATTTGGAGTACCCACACCTGTTTTCCTCTCTAGAACAGTGAGATGCACATAACTCCGTCACTGGTCTCAGACATCATTTCTAAATTAGACTCCTATAAGGCAACCGGAGGTGACAGGATCCCAGCTATCCTACTCAAGAAATCTGCTCCCAAGACGTCTCCATTTCTCCATGTCTCCATTTCTCTACAAATTCTACAGTTATTATCTCGATGCTTCCTGCTTTCAAGGTTGTTGGATGTCGTCCACTGTAGTTCCTGTTTTAAGAACTCCGGAGAACATTCTGACTCCTTTAACTATCGGCCTATTAGTCTCTTACCGCTTTTCGACAAATTATTCGAGGCTTCAATGCTGAATTGGTTAAGCATCCTACCTGTCACGACCTATTCTCTGACAAACAATATGGCTTCCGTTTTGCTGGGCCTACCGCCAACGTTCTAACGGCCATCACTGAATATGTATATCAAGCTCTTGATAACAACATCGAAGATCGAGCTGTGGCTCTATATATCTCGAAGGCGTTTGATAGGGTTTGGCACGCTGGTTTTTTACGTAAGCCTCAGGCCTACGGTTTTACTGGACGATTGTTTGATTTAATCCAATCATCCCTATCAAATCGTGAAATGAAGATCGTTTTGAACGGGCTCATTTTCAAGTCCTTTCACAAAAGGCTCTATCTTAAGTTCTACGCTGTTTCTGATGCTAATCAATAATTTCCCTGATGTCATCAGTTCCCAATTAGGCATTTATGCAGATGACACTACCATTTACTCCTGTTTCAATAGAAAATTTTTCAGAAATTGACAAAGTTAACCCGACTGCAGCTCTTGAAAAGGACTTTAAATGTGTGGTTAACTTGGGCAGGGAATGGCTTGTAAATTTTAATGTCTCTAAAACGAAACTGCTTTCATTTAACCCCCACAGAGAAACCTTCCTGCCCGCCATCAGCATGGATTATGCTCGACTTCTGGTCAAAATCACATTACGCCTTCTTGGCCTTACTTTTTCAACTGGTTTGATGTGGAACAACTACGTCGAATCAATAGCTGCATTATTTACATTATTCGGTCTATTATCCTCATCTTGGTCGCCATATTTATCACAACGTTTCGGCCTTTGTACGCTCCGGCCTTCTTCAGGTGGTTGGA
This sequence comes from Acanthosepion esculentum, assembly GCA_964036315.1. Taxonomy (NCBI): domain Eukaryota; kingdom Metazoa; phylum Mollusca; class Cephalopoda; order Sepiida; family Sepiidae; genus Acanthosepion; species Acanthosepion esculentum. Next base: position 74,679,252 of record OZ038497.1, on the reverse strand, counting down.
ATGTCGAACTGAACCCTTTATTTCGCTTACTGGGGTAGACTGTTCTAGTTCCACGTGCCGTGTTTAATGGATGTCAGTTATCAGTTATCTCCTGTTAATTTCCCTCTCCAAGTTCTCCACTGTCTTAACCGGGTATTGAACTCAGACACTTTGTGTCCTGTCACTGGATCTAACCAACACCTTTATCCACTCTGCCATGTGTCCTTGAGGACATCTGTGTATGGATTTCTGGCTATTATAAACCTAATGTCTTCAGCAACCATTTTTTGCCAGCAATTTTTGCTGTTATTGCGTGTTTTTAACAGAGCTCATATTGCTATTTTTGTTGTTATCGCTTTTCTATGACACTCTTTATTGGTGGTTCCTATATTGTATTTATTTCTATGCTTGGTCGGCTCAGGAGGTTTTTTGTGACCTAGCATATGTGCTGATTCCTTAAGTTTACGAATTTTCCAAGGTGTTCTTTGTCTGTGGTCTGAACCTGATCCCATATGTGGTCACCCACGCCTGATTTTTCCACTTCCCCTCGTGTTACAGATTTCTGGTGTTCTTGAAGCCTTACCTTAAGGGGGGCCTGTCTCCGCATTATATTTCTTTCCGCAGTTGCACAGGATAGAGTACAGACTATCTTTAGACATGTTCTCTTCTTGGGGGGGGGTGTTACTCGGGAGAGATATCTGCAAAGTGTCGTCCAGCTTTTGAAATATAGACAGATACAATAGCTGCATCTACGGTAAGGAAAGTTGGGTCACTGAGTTGTGCCAGAAGTTTTTTCTTGTCAGAGGCCATTTTGTACATTTACACACTTACTATTCGTTCGTACATTGAATACTATTGTCATATCTCGTCTGGTGGTCCTGCTATTCATCTCGAGGTTCTTGCCAAAATCCAAAAGCATCTGCAATATAATCGACCCTAACTTGGCATCTAGACTTCAGTCACTTTCTCACCGAAGTGACGTGCCTTCCCTCTATCCTTCTTACAAATATTATCATGGCAACTGCTCTGACGAGATTTTTTCTTGGTGCCCCGACTACATGGATTTAACTGTGCTACGAGATTGACATCTAGGTCCCGCCCTTTTACTCTTAAAATAGTTAAATATAACCGACACTTCTACCCCAACAGTTTCTTTTTCTCGCAGTTTTCCGGAATTCCTCTTTATTGCTTCCCTGATAACTACAATCTTTAAAAATTTAAATGCAACGTCAATCGCCATCTTCTATATTCTTGGATGCCGTTCATCTGTTATCCTTTCTGCAATCCCCACTATACCGAATCATTTCTCCCAATTTCCCTCTGCGTGACCCTCTGCGTACAAGTGGCACTCCCGCCTTGCTTGGGGTGAATTGATTAAAAAACAAACAAACAAAACAAAAATACAACTGTGAGCCATGGGCGTTCATGTCTTATAGAGAGGTGCTAATGGCAATGGTGAATGTATCTTTTTCCAGACAGGAAATATCCGGCATTCAAGCTTTTTCTTAAAACAGATTTCAGGAAATTAAAATTCTCAAGTCCGCTGTTATCGATCTTTCTAATATTGAGGAGATTTTCATCCCAAACCTTTTGCATGCATGGAAACAATAGGATAAAGAACAAATCGGAGACCTTTATAAATTTGACATATTTCGCTTTTATTAAAGCTTCATTAGAAAATGAAATATAGAGTACAAATGAAAATTCTGGTATTCTTAGTTTTGTGTTGTTTCCTTTCCATTGGTTAAGCAAACCTCACGTGCATTTGTCCTGTGTGTTTAATTCATGTGGTATGTGTATCATAATTCTGTCTTGTCCATGCAGGATTCGGATGATAATGTCTATTCGTTTATGTGCGCATGCGCGTCGTATCCACGTTACATGTTTGCCCGCATATTGATTTGGGGATGTTTTGTTGCTTGGAAAGTAAAAATTTTGACTTTAAAATTATTTTAACCTTTTTAGTTGCATACCAATTTTAATTATTACTCTTGTGGGAAATCTTTAAATGATGTGATTCTTATTATTTGCAATGAAAAGCTCTTTGTGATTCTTCAGCGCCATTCTATAGTGTCCGATGAAGGATTTCCTAAAAGATCCATACACTTAAAGATCCTTACACTTTCATTTGAGAAAGCGGTTTTATATAGTTGCTAGTTTACATATTTCTGAACGAGTTGAACGCCAGGCTTGACACCCATATGATATTTGGGCACTTAGCCATGCCTTAGTGAGTTCGATCCACACTGAGTGCCCCATACTTTCGGATTTGTGTGATATCTAAGCTACGCTTAGAAAATCCCCATATGTGTAACTAGACCGAGACCTTTTTAGAACATGAATAGAGTTCCGAGGTTAATACATTGTCAATTAATTTTTCTACATGTTAATTCCAAGATCACTGAACCAGAAAAATTATATAGATACATTGAAGATTTTCAGCTCATCTACAAATAAGCTGAAAACCATCAATGTATTGATTTTAGTTTTTAAATTTTTGATCACAACGTTTTAACTCTTCCATTCAGGGGTTTACCTTCATTGATATTATTAAATGCTGAATTATTCTTGCCCATTATTCATAAGCGTACTATTGTCCCTATCTCTCTTGTCATCAAAACCGTTCGGCCTTTGTCTCAGCTGGTCCTCATTATGTGTATGTCTATCCGGGTATACATCTTATGAAGGTCGGAGAACACAACAACCGAAACAATGTGGTAACAACAACAAAGATAAGGACAACAGTCCGCATATAACTCCTCATCCCGGAAAATGTAGACATAAATTATTATTGTCCAGTTACAGATTTTCCTTTGAAATTAGTACACGTTATGTCCGCTTTTGTTTCAGAGTTTGTGTTATGAAGAAGAGACTTGAAGTTATCGACTTGTGGTTATAATGGCAGATACTAAGAATCCCATAAGCCGAACATAAAGGCTACAAAACTTTAACGAATACCAAACCTAAAAGAGACCTCATACTAATTAAAAAGAATTGCAATATCTGGAACACATAATGAGGAATAAAAGCTTGGAGAATTTAACATTCAGGGGATAGATTAAATGAAACAAAACTCATGAAAATAACGAGAAACATATTTAACGAATGTATGTGAAGGGATGTCAGCACAGGGACAAAAGTTACTCAGAGTAACAAATGACAAGAAGCTGTGGAGCGTCATAATCGCTCACGCCTTCACTTAAAAAAATAACTATTGTGCAGCCCAAAAAACATTTAACTAATTAATTTCCAAAATTGATATGAGATTGTGCTGAAAATAATATCCTCTTTTCGAATTAACCTTTCGTGTTCAAATATTTTATTATAATTGTTGCAGAAAAAATATATTACTCAGTCCTAATGATTAAAGTGTCGTCTTTGTTCATTTTATTTCAGGTTTTCTTTTCAGGATTTAACTAAAGACATTATATACCCGCCATCTTGAACATGAAAAAAGAAGAGATGCGTTTACTTTTCTGCATGAGTTCAAGCTGGGTGGGAATGCTTCTCAAACTGCTGCCAACATTAACAGAGTCTGGTATGATCGGACAGTATGGCGCTGGTTTCTTGGTGGGGATACGAGTTCTGAAGGCCAATGTGGTAGAGGGCGTCCATCTGCAATTGACAATCAAGATGTGAAAACACTAGTGGAACAAAACCCACGTCAAAGCGTGAGAGAAATGTCAGCATTTCAACAATATCAGACTATCTCAAGAAAATTGGCAAGGTGAAGAAACTCGATAATTGGGTTCCACAAGAACTCGGTGAAAGTCAAAGAGTTCGATGTTTTGAAGTGTGTTCTTTGCTGCATTTTCGAAATCCCACCGACTACCACGGTTTTACGCATCTTGATAAGTTTCTAAAGCAAAACGAAAAAAAAAAACATTCCGTTGAAAGAAGATGCAGAAACTGCATTCAAAGATTCTTTGGCGTCCAAACTGTTAGAGTTTTATCGTAAAGACATAAATAATCATATAAGTCGATGGCAGAAATCTATAGATGTTCAGCGTTCCTATTTTGACTGATTTAAACGCTATTTAAACATTAATTAAGGAACAAAACTGATTATAAAATCGGACATTATTTTCCGAACATCCTAATACATTATTATTTAGCGTTTCTTTACACTGTTTAACATTCACTGGATATATTGAAGGGAAGAGACGAAGGGAAAAATGACGAATAATCTGCTTACCAAACAAGGATAAAATCAGATGGCAATTGGTTAAAAGAAGTTGTGGAAACGCATGCTCACCTCCATTCTGAATAAGTACATTACAAACAAAAGTGTTATGCCAGATTATTATATTTGGACGTTAGGCGAATTCTTTCAATTTTATTTTTGTATCATTCTTGATTTATTATGTTATCTGTTTAACTTGTTTCTTTTTCCGTTTATATGTTTTTTGGGGCTCAATATTCTTTTCGTTGATCCTTATTCTTTTTTCGTATACTAATTACTTTCAGGACTTAGGCGATCCTAGCTATCCACAATTTCCTCTCTTTTCTTAATGTAAATATATCTTCGGCGTGTTAAATTCCCTGTGCCCTCTTTCCTTTTGACGTGTCTCATAAATGCCAGCCGTCTCTTACCGATTATAAGTGTAATTTTTCTTGTTCCCCTTTTCCTTAGAACATCCCCTTTACTCATCTGTTCTTTCTTTGTTAGTCTTAGCTTTGGTCAATATAATATCTCTCTGGCTTCAAGTTTTTTCTTCAACTGGAAAAAAACTGTCCAACATTAATTGCAATAGGAGAGTAGATCTTACGATATGTAAATTTTTATATATCCGAACAATTTTAGGAAATTCTATAACGTTTCCCCCAATACTTTAATTATTTCATATTCAACGCTAAAAACAAAAGTTTTGTAAAATATATCAACATAGAAGAGTGGCCCATTCTGAGAAACCAAACGAATCAAAATACATTATTCTGCCCACCAGCTCTATCGTAACTACAATTGAAAATAATTTTTCTAAGTTTGATATAAAATTTGTTACTGTTGAGTCTTGACTCATTGTTGAATCTCGACTAATGCATGGAATAATAATGCAACACAAAATGTACTTAGAACAAGAATGTATTATAACAAGAAAGTGTACACAATATTTACATATAGTATTTCTGTATATTTCTGGGAAGACCGTACCTGGAGAATGTGTTGACTAAATCGCAGTCGGGCAGAGTCTCTAGTTGGATCTCGTGATTCCCCCCCATGTCTTCCGGTACCAACCATATTTATATAGTCGGTACCCCGCTATGCAGATTAGGTGCATCCTACCACAACAGTTACAAAGGCTTCTAAAATAATAAAATAATTAATAGAAAACAAAATAAAAATAAGCTATAACTTGGAGGAATTTACCTGTAATTATTGCTACAAAGAAACATAGGAGAAACCTCAAGAAAATTAAAGAAAGATTATATGAACACAAAAGGGATCGTTTACAAACACACTCAATGCATGAGTTGTGCACTGTAATGAGTCTGGCCATACTTTTGATTTAAAAAATGCTGCTTTAATTAAATGAGAAAATTTATTCAGACGAAAATGTATAAAAAGTGCTTTATTCGCATACTATCCATAATAAAATTACGTCCAGCTAAAATAAACCAGAACTGATACTGGGAACAAACAGCCTGCATACGGTTAGAAAATAAATTTAGTAATTACACAAAATTAGAAAGGAAATGGGGTGGGATAAAAAAATCGCTACCTCAACCACTGAATTTTCGTCCAGGTTCTTACATTTCACATTTCTTGACATATTCTATTATCACAATGTGGAATATTTAATAACAGAAGGGATTCAAAATAAAATAAAAACTAAATGAAATTGGCTAGATTATGTACCCAAACACATATTTTTTTAAAAATCTCCTTCATGCATCAACGTAAACATCACTTTAGTCCGTTGAAGTCCTAGAGGTCGAAACGCGTCACACTAAAAACATTTTCAACTTTGTAATAGATTTTCCTAAGATTAGTTATTGCACGGCATTCCAGCACTATTGCATATGTTGCTAACGTTATTTTCCTATGTCTCATTACATTGCTTAGTTTCTGGAAGACATCATTGGCTATTTTTATGCACTTTCAGATTTCTCAATCATATTTTTCGTCGTCGGTTCCTACCTACACTATATCGTTAAATTCTTCTACCCGCTTGCTTTTGAGCACACACCTTAAGGTTGTTATTTTTTTTCACTGACGCTAATGCTTTCTGTCATCTTACAGTTAATAGGGTTTTTTTTTTATTTTGCTTTCAAATTAGAGACTTATCTAAAAATTCTTCCTTTTCCATTTATCAGTCTGCCATCATCACAGTGATATCCGCGTTTCTTATGTTACAAAGACAGAAATAGACGACATTTTGCTGATAGGTCGTCTACTTCTCTTGGGAACGTCTCGTTATCAATGGTAATGGTAATGGTAATGGTACAATTAGATGTTTCCTTCTAAGGAAACAGTTAACATTCATTAACCGAGCAACCAATGCTGCTATCGTTTGAATTGTATAAAATATTTCTTAAAACAATTCTTCAGGTAAATAGTTTTCTCAAGTCCAGTTGCAGGTGTATCTGAGAATTTATCAGGAAAATGCTGTTGCACCAAGTCTGTGAATCTACCAGCTTTTTCGAAATATGTATTCCAAGAAAAATACATGTTCTTCAGTTGTTAAAATGATATTGGGCCGAAGTCTTAAATATAAAAAAATATGTTTAGGAAACCACATAGTGACTTTCCAAACACCTTGTATTTTACAATCCTGGACATTTGGTGATAATTTAGTTTCTTATCTTCGCTCTTCCTCCTCTTTGTTTTATATACTATTTCCATATGCTGTTAAATGTGTTTCATTTAAAGCCCTAATAATAATTATATACTAGGACCAAGTAAGGTGTACCTGTTCCCTTTGACTAAATAACGACGGCGACACGACGTGGTACGAAATGTACGAAGACGTTGATTCAGAGCGTATGGATATCTAAATTAGCTTCAGGGCTATCTATAACTGAGTTGCTTTGTTGGGCGTGGCTTTCAGAATTTAACGAAATCGGAAACTTGTTCCATACATGCTTAATATAGTTTATATGTAGTGAGAAAATTGGGGGCAATAGAGTACCTAAAAATCAGTGTTCTTGAACTATGGCGGGCTTATTATATTGTTGAAACGAAAATCGCATTCAAATTTTCTGCAGCAAGATCCCAGTATTGAGTTATTAAAGTTGACCAGTCTTGACAGCCAATCTCCTTTGGAGCTCTATTTTTGTCTGGATTTACTTCCACAGCCTTTTCTGTGTGAATTTATGCAGCGGAGGTTTAAAAACCAGGCTTTTACTTCCCATAGATGAACTGGTTTCTCGGGCTGCCGAGATCTATCTATTCAAAGTAGCTGGCTATGAAGCGCCAGAGGTCCGCTTTCACCCCCTTCTCCAACTGGGCTTATTTGTGAGAGGCTGTCTATTTGAGATACATACCATGGTCGCATTTTATAGACTGAAAGCTTGGCCCCACTATCACCCCCGGCAATGACAACCTTCGGATAAAAATATATATAAATATATAAAAATTATATGCATTACACTTTTTAGAAGCTCCTCCAAACTAACAGTTTATATATATATATATATTTAAAATTGTGGTCATTGAAGTCAACACCGAGCGGTGACACAATCGTCAGGTCATATGCGTTGTGTTTTTGCTCGACTACTTATATGCACAGGTCAGTAATACATTGTGGATTCTACCCATAATGCAACACTGACCTGTGTATATTCTATTGTTATTATAACGGTTATTTTTGTCGCAGTAACGGTTATGCTTCGAATTATTCTCGGAGTTATTGAGTGCAAATAATTGTGATTTCAGGTGGAGTTATTTTGGCTATTTATTGTATGATTTGTTAAACTTTTTATTTATTATTGATTATTTTATTGTTAGTTGTTATTATTTCATTTAGTTGTGTTTATGCGTTTGCTTCTGATTTGTCAATTTGTTTATTATTTACTTAATTTATTTACTTATATATTGGTTTGGATTAATTTATTTTACTTATTTTTTTCTATTTTATTTTATTATTTATTTTTATTTATTGTTGTCGTTTTTAGTTTTCGATTTTTAAGTAAAGTAATAAAAATTGTTTTCGTGTTTATATTTTGAGATGAGTTCCGATCGCTTATTTAGCAATTTGTGTTCGTCTGAGAAGTTAATTTTAGCTTTTTTCCCCCTTCCGACACAGTTTACACTTTTTGGATTTATTGATGATGGTTGATGCTGGTTTTTTCTTATTTTTTATGATATTTTCGGTGTGATTTGATTTTGGTTTTCAATGTCCAGTTTTATATTTACATAAGCTCTATCCCTCGTATCGAGCACTTGATTTAGCATACTTTTAAATTATATAATGTTAGATAAACGAAAAGACAAGAAAACTAGACAAATTACGAAAGAGCTGTACATAAACAAACACAAATATCGAAAATTTGTTCATTTTGGAAAAAGATAGCAAAAAGAAAAAATCAAAATATAAATCGTAAACTAGACCTAAAATGTATGGAGATTATGAAGTCATTATTTATCACATATAGTAAAATAATTTATATTTCCTTTTTGACAGCACTAACATCTAAAATATCAACTGATAAAAAAAATGAACGCGAGAAGAAAATGCAAAATTGATAAATATAAGTTTAGGTAAGCAAAAAACAGAAATTAAACATAAGACAAACTATCTTCAGGTTAGTTGTACAAAAAAAAAATACTAACACGGAAAAACTCGGGATCTGGAGAAAAAGTTGAAAGAAATAATAATAATAATAATAATAATAATATATATATATATATAATATATATATATATATATATATATATATATATATATATATATATATATATATGCAAATAAATATAATAATCATAATAGTTATATAGGAATAAAGTGACGCTGCCGACACTTCAGTTTTCAGTTTGAACATAAATCGCCAGTGAGCAAATACAGGCGATCCCATTATTGAATTAAGTGGATCACGTGACTATAGTGGCAACGCATGAGTAGAAAGTATCATGACGACTAAAGGTCGCATTTCTATTCTATCCTCTATTATTATTCGGATCGCATGACACATAAAAAAATTGAATAAGAAATTCAATGGTATGTAGACTTCATGAACAATTTCACTTCTCTTGCATACGACATAGAATTGATTGCACTTTTGCTTGTCCTCTCTATTTGAGACCTGAACGAGCTGCAACAGTTGCGACACACCAAACTGTCGTTATAGGGATGTGGTTTCCGATACTTGCTCTTCGTATGGACTTTACGCAAAAATGTTTCCGGAACACATTCTCTATCTTCCCTTCCGATACTGATGATCGTCCAGTTCGTTTTGATCGTTCTTTTTTTTAACTTTGTGCCATGTCCAAATAGGTATTGCAGTTAGTACATTTCTAACGAAAACTCACAAATGCGCGCTGCACCGTCTCGTTTGACTGCGTTCAGACATATACACTGACACACAAAACACCTCTTTTCCAGTGAATGGCCTTTCTATACCTCAAAAAAAAAAAAAAAAAACAGAATTTTGAGCAGCTTTTACGTCTGCTGTAAAATTTGAGATCATTTGGACGAGGATTTGTCAAGTTATTAGATTACAAGATGATAATCAATTTTTTGCAACACCCTATACATTAAGCGTATAGAGCACTTCGAAGTGGTGTAATGGTTAGCGAATTTGTGTTACTAGATCAATTACGACGGAATAGTTAGTTCGATCCTTGCTGGGTGCCCCATACTTTTTATCTTGTGCCACATCTAAACAACACTTAAAAATCATTTTATGCACACTTCGACGTGGTGTAATGGTTAGCGACCTGTGTTACTAGATCTATTACGACGGAATAGTTAGTTCGATCCTCACTGGAGTTCCTTATTTCCAGCCTCATGCAACATTTAAGCTACGCTTGAACAATCAGCATAGACGCCTCGACGTAGTGCAATGGTTAGCGAGCTTGAGTCGCGAAATCATTTCAGACTGATTAGTTAGTTCGATCCCCACTGGGTGCCCCATATTTTCGCCCTTGTATCTAATCTCATCTACGCGTAGAAAATCATTTTGGGCACCACGACATGGTGTAATGGTTAGCAATCTTATGTCGCTAAAACAACTACGACTAAGTAGTGAGTTCGGTCCTCACTGGCTGCCACAATCTTTCGGCCTAGTGCTAAATCTAAGCTACGTGGAGAAAGTCATTTTGAGAACCTTCACGCGGTGCAATGATTAGCAAGCTTGTGTTACTAGAACAATTACGACGGAGTAGTGAGTTCGATCCTCACTGGATGCTACATACTTTCGAGTTCCTACTAAATCTCAGCTATGCTTAGAGAATCATAGGATTAATTATGATTTGTTAGATGATTTATTTTTCTATATAATATCCTTCCAATTTTCAAGTAGCAAAGGATCTTTGTCCTGTCTATTTTAATATCAGACGCCATAGTTTAGATTTTAGAGCACTTTGTGACATTTTAATTACCATATTATATCGGCACGTAGCCGAGCGGTGAGAACGTTCGTATTCTGACGATGAGACTCGGTTGTGAATCTCACCATTTGTCAGGAAGAAGAATTCCTGATGTTATCGGACTGGAGAGGGAACGATCCCAGCGTGCCGCACCTCTGGAAAGTGCCTGAAAACCATACCACGGGTTGACCCAAGCCTTGCGAGTAAAATTGGGTAGACGGAACCCTTGGGGGGCATCGATAACTGTGCTAGCTCGAAGTCACAGGGCTTGAGCGTGCTGGTCTTGTTCAGTTTGTTGATAACGCTAGATAACACGCTTGTTCCGCAGAAATTGTAAATAAGGTCTGCTCCTTATAAACAAGTGGGCTCTGTGGGTGTTGAATAAACCCTGATGCACCTGAGCAAGCGTCTGCAATAGAGATTGACTAGCCGAATCTAGTAGACGGGTATCCTCAAATACGAGTGGCCAGCTATACATACTATACGCGTCTGTTGTTTGGTCTTTATAGTTTCTTTTTCTTTCTTCATCCTGGTTTGGTGTTTGTTTTATTTTGCTGGTCGATTTTAGTTTTCGTAATATCTGTAATTCCCGCATCTATCTATCTATCTATCTATCTATCTATCTATCTATCTATGCATGATATGTTATTTTAATGAAAATAGTTTATTATATATATTATTATATATAATAATATATATCTATTATATATATTATATTATTTTGAAGAAGAGATATATGACCATTAAGAGCTAATTAAATTAAAGTCTACTAATGTCTGTAAAACTTAATATAAATAGATCCTGCCATCTTAAGGTGAATGAAAAGGTAAACCTTACTATCAAAGTGTAAGTAGTAGTAAGGATATTCTCTATGGAATTGGTATTTAGAACGCTACTTGATTATTTACATGTATTGAGCACTTTTTACCATTGTAAGCGAGTGTATGCTTCATTGTTTTACTATGGTCAATATATATATATATATATATATATATATATATATATGGTCTCTCCCGTCGATGTATGAGGGTCAAGTAGATCAGTTCCAAGCCAACTGATAGCCCGATGCCAACATATGAGACTTGATTATAGTAATGAAGGCTTTGTGCAGAACCAATCACACTTTTTGAAGGGCCGAATACAGAGACCTGGTTCACTACGTGCCACAGGGTCCCCAAACAAGCCTTCACAGGTTTTGAATTCAGAGTTGTCCTTCTCCTAGACCAGTTGCAATCCAAGGCTATAGAACCCAGTCTGCCCTGCTATTTGGCCATAGCTGGAGGGAGAAGAAGAGGATTCACACTTTTTCCCCAGGGTATTAGCAAGTAATGGATTCGATTGGAATTCGAACTCGGCTCTCCGATTCCTCGATTCAAATCTCTATCCGTTACTCCACCGTCTGTTTGTGTGTGTGTGTATGTTTGTGTGTGTGTGTGTGTGAGTGTGTGAATGTGTGTGTGCGTATATATATATATATATATATATATATATATATATATATATATATATATATATATATATATATATATGTGTGTGTGTGTGTGTGTGTGTGTGTGTGTGTGTGTGTGTGTGTTTAAGTATGCAGTAAATTACTTGAGTGTGTAGTGTTCCGTAACATTATCGATTATAATGTTCTTTAACTAAAATAAAACGTTTTATGTGATTCCCAAAATAGGTCAAACCAAAAGAAGTTACAGACAATGTAAAAATAGATCTTTATTTGGCGTAAGAATGCATTTTTCTGCGACAAATGTACCTATCTATTTATATTTGTCTTCTCCCCAAAATAATGTTTTCTTTGTTGTGACAAAAAAATGGAAAACAGTGACAAGACTTCAAATGTTGACCGGTCATCATTTCTTAAGCTTTTCGTTTAATCTATTTGTTAGCCGTTTTTTTCTCTCGTTGCTTACAGATTTTGTGTTGACGACTTCAATATCATCTCGATAATATTGTAATATTTCCTACATTTAATTCTTTTTGCTTTTATATTCAATTTAAAATTACCATTTAATTTGTGCCAGGCTAAACAAATTCAATATTTGTATGAATGCAATATATATATATATATATATATATATATATATATATATATATCGAGAGAGAGAGAGAGAGAGAGAGAGAGAGAGAGAGAGAGAGAGAGAGAGAGAGAGTGGGTCTCAATCTGAAGGCAGTACAAAGGATTCGGAAAGAGTTGCTATGCAGTCAACCTCATGGTGTTTGGAGTGATCACGAGTGATGGCGATGTCATGACTTCATTCATTTTCTCACAATGCCTCAGACTCAACACGGAGGTCTATATCAAATGCATTGAAGGAAGTAGTGTTACCCTGTATCAACAGGGTGGTTGTTGGAAGACCCTATGTCTGGCAACAGGACTCTGCACCATGCCACACAAGGCGGAGAACCCAGAAATGGCTGTGAGACAATTTCTGCCACCAGATTACCCCTTACATCTAGCGACCTAACTCCCAAGGCTGCAACCACTTTGATTATTATGTGTGGGGCGCAGTTGAGCGAGAGACCAACAAAGATGAACTTAAGGCAAGTGTTATGGTAGCATTCAACGACTTAAAGAGGGAGACCGTCTAGAAGAGTTTCGAAAGATTCTGAAGTCGTCTGGAGGCCGTAGTTGAAGCAAATGGTGATTTTATTGAATAAATTTACTCTTTTGTAAGAGCTAATTTGTCCACTATCATTTTGGAGATCTTGTTGTCTAATTTTGGTAAATATATCTGTTAAAATGAGATGTCAGTATTATTTTCATTTTGGGTAATTTAGACGAAAATTTATCTATCGCACCCTGCATATATATATATATATATATATATATATATATATGTGTGTCTGTGTGTGTGTGTGTGTGCGTGCGTGTGTGTGTGTGCAAAAATACTGCACTTATCTCTGCAAGGTTATTTACGTGCTATATCGATTAAATATATTTTTTCTGCTTCTGCCTTCATTGTCAATGAGTTAAAATCGCGATCTATCTATCTATCTATCTATCTATCTATCTATCTATCTATCTATCTATCTCAGTGTCTGTCCATATCTATCTATTTATCTATCTTAAGGAGCGGCTTCTCAGTGAACCATTGATGTCAGTCGGAAGTCAAATATATCACAGTAACTTATTTACTATTTTCAATCATATTCAAAGAGTATACATGTTCTTGCACAGACACATGCGCACATACACACGCAAAGAAACTATATATATATATATATATATATATATATATATATATGTATACTGTGTGCGTGTGTGTATGTGTATGTGTATGTGTATGATGAACTCTCCCGTCGATTTCGACGTGTGACATTCCGACAACCTCATTCAATGTTTATGTTTTTGTCGAATGTGGCACTTCAGTTCTGCCAGTAGCCTGCATACAATTCCACGTATTGTGTAAGAGCCGGGATATAGCCACAGGAATATTTGCCGGCGATTTTAGTCGTTGTCTTTCGTCTCTTAGCCTCTGCCAATTGGACTGATTTCAAAATTTCTGATATCACTCTGGCACAAATATCTCCAGTTATTTCTATCCAGGGTAACTCGCTCGAAGATAGTATGAGTCACATTGGCAGTTTGTCTTTATACCTGAGCCACGCCCATCCAATAATCCTTTGTCCACTATCAAGCTGGCTCTGCAGGAAGACGTTTGGTATTCTGTCGTCACTCATCCTTGCAACATGACCAGTCCAGCGAAATTGTGACTGCGTCAGGAAAGTCTCATTTCCACCAATGATGCATTTTGCGAGATCAACATTGGACACCCTATCGTCAAAAGCATAGCCACAGATCGGATACAAGCTGATTGATATGGGACCTATATGGGGTTCAGGACTTTGAGTCATACACCAATGTCGTCAAAGCGGCTGCTTTATAACCGCTTATTTTGGTGTCCAATTTGATACCTCTTTCATTCCATAGGCGGTGGCTAAGCTTCCCAAATGCACTTGTTGCTTTGGCGAGTTGATCTGTTATTCTGAACACCGAGGGATGCCCTCACAACCATCTTGCTTCCTATATATGTAAATGACTTCACATACTCCAAGTGCTTCCCATCAATATGTGTAAGAGTGGGAATAGATGAACTAGTGGAGGTTGTCTGACACCCCGAATCTACACGGAACAGTGAAACGGTTACTGACTTCTTGGGCTTCCTCTAGTGATGTTGCCAAGAGTGCAGTATCATCTGCAGATCACGATTGACGCTCGTTCGAAGAACTGTTTTAGCTTTGAAGCGCTGATGGTCGAAAAGAACACCGCTGGTTTGAAATTGAAATTTAACACCAGTGTCCATGTCACCAAAGGCATATTTGAGCATTACTGAAAAGAATAGAGCAAAGAGAAAAGGGGACATGACAAAACCTTCCTTCGTGCCATTTGTAACATCAAAGGAATCAGAGAATTCCCTATCAGATACAACAGCAACTTTCAACATTTTGTCTGGGATTCCGAGCATTTTAAGAACTTTCACGATTTACAGTGTCAAAGGCCTTAGTCAGGTCAACAAACACGATATACAACTTATGTTTGTTTTCACGCAAATTTTCGGTTACCCGACAGAGTGAGAAGATCATGACAATAGTGACACGACCGGTCCAGAAAACACACCGTGACTCAGGTAAATCTAATTAAAGACGTGCTTGATTATCCTGTTCAGAATCAGTCTAGTTAATATTTTACAAGCACAGATATTTCACGATAGTTGTCAAACTATTCTATTACCTTTGTTCATGTATAGGTGTTAAATTAAAACATCCTTGTAGTAATGATCAACATGACCAGCCTTCCATATTACTTTGGAGATCTTGTGTAGCTTTTTGACTAATTTTTTTACCTCCAAGTTTGTAGGTTTCGGGCATCATTTTCAGGTGCTTTGCCTGAAGAGATTTGTTTGATGGATGCCAAGACATCCCGGAAGATTGGATCAAAAGACATTTCTTGTATTTCAGGACTTTGAGAAATGGCTATAATAACCTCTTCATCAGTGACTGGTGCTGTGTTTAAAAGAGATTTGAAGTGCTGCTCCCAGAGGCGAGAGATATCAAATTTGTCTGACAGCAGTGTCTGTCAATTTGAGAAGAGTACTGGCATAACTCCGTTATCTGTAGGACCATAGACCTTCTTAAGGCCATCAAAGAAGGACTTCCTTTCTGTTACTTCATGAAGTTATGTAGCCTTTGCAGACGACGAGTCCACCTTCATTTTGCAGAGACTCGCTGAAATTAACTTTTGCACATCAGGTAATGAGTGTTCTTTACAGAAGAGTTTTTATCATTAATCCATGCTTTGCGTGAGTTATGCATTTTCTCTATAAGCAGCTGACCTTCAGCGTTGCTTTCATCGAAACAGTCCTGGTGTTTCTGAACTGTCAGCCTGAATATGCACTGTATCTCGAAGTGTTTTCCATGATGATTCGATATCACTAGTAATCTTCAGAGCAATATCCAGTTTGCTGCCAGGCTCACTGTTATCCTGGTGATTTTAAAGCCAGGGTATAGATGTCCTCCGTAGTCTCCTCTGAGCAAGCCGAAAGGAAGCTAAACTGCAAAAGAGAGCATGGCCAGAAAGGCAGCAGGTGGTAAGGAACGTGTGATATTGATGTCCCTTAAGTCTCTCTTCTTGGTGATGACATAGACAATAAGGTGCTAATTTTTCGATCGTCCAAGACCATGAGAATCCAGCATAACATCCCAGATCTAGTGTTCATTACCCACACGAGCATTGAAGTCCCCCATTAGGATAGATTTAACTCTATGTTGGACGTGGGAAATAACATTGCGGAGGTTTTTGTAGAAGTCACCTTTCTCTTGCTCAGTGCTGTCCATTGTGGGCGCATAGCAACTGATAAGCGTAGCACTTATGTCGTGATCCAGGTCAAGTGTCAGCGTCATGAAGTGGTCTGATAGGCCTTTTGGAAGGGACGTCATTTCCCTTGCAAGATGAGATTGGATTGCAAAATGTCATCTTCAGGGTATTGTTTTATCAGGGTCTTGTTCTAAGACAAGTTTCTTGTGTTTATCTGAAAATTAAATTTGAAACAAGACCCTAAGAAAACAAGACCCCGAAGAAGACATTTTGCTAATGTCGAAAGTATTCGGAATAAATGAATATGCATTAATATGATAACTTTTTTCTTTTTTGATAAGGATACTAAGAAGCTTGTCCGTGAATAGGAGAGGTACATATTAAAAATAAGTAGACAAAACTTTATTAAATTATTTAAAGAGAGATGTCTAATAAAAAAATCCTGCTAACATATACATATATATATATATATATATATATATATATATATATATATATATATATATATAGTGTGTGTGTGTGTTTGTTTGTCTGTGTATGTGTGTAGCTATGTATATAATGTTCAACTCTTAAAGCTTATATATATATATATATATATATATATATATATATATATATATATATATATATATTGGACATGTTCTAATTTATGTCCTTGTCTGCACAAGCGAGTTCATGTGTAAATATAATTTTTGCTGAACATGCTTTCATTGTCAATGAGTTAAAATCTTTGAGCACATTACATATCTATCTATCTATCTATCTATCTATCTATCTATCTATCTATCTATCTATCTATTTTCGGTCATATTCATATAGCAGACATGCACACACATATACACACACACTATATATATATATATATATATATATACACACCAACACACACACACATATATATATATATATATATATATATATATATATATATATATATATATATATATATATATATATATATAAGTGCTTGAAATGATTCTGTTTTTCTTCTTTCTGCCATTCTAATCAACTAATGCATCCTAAAACGCGTCTGGAGACGTTGCACTGACCTTTCTATGACTTTACTGCACTTATTACCACACCTGTTTTTTTTTCTTCCTCTTCCAGACGTCACGGCGATTTCGAAATAAGTGCGCAGCTTTCCAAACGTAGACAAAAGTAATCAGGAACTTATATTCGTCTTTCTTTTTATGCAGTACACAAATTTAGATAGACCTGATTTCTTTCTAATACCTGTGGTTTCGAACTACGCTTAAATCTGAAAATGCAAATGCTGATTTTCAAGGCAAGTAGATCGTCTGATATCTATATTTACATTTTAAACTCAAAACATAATTATATAATTTTTACATTATCTCAGAATATATCTACATATATATATATGTATATATGTACATCTTTCTGATAATATATATATATATATATATATATATATATATATATATATATATATATATATATATATATATATATATATATATATATTAGGAATGGACAAAGTCCGACAGTTATTTAAATTATGAAAATGTCTCGGACATTCAGGCCGGTGAATGTTATTTAATACTGTTTATTATAAACAAAGCATTTACTTAAATACTTGTATTTATAAAAAAGAATGTTAAACATAAAAAAGTCTTTAAATATATATATATTAATTTTTATTCATGTTCACCCACTACAAAGCACAAGAGCCACTCAAGTTAGAGGGTTAGTGTGTAGTGTAATATGACCATTAGAAAGAACAAGTTGTGAACTTATTGGGGGTTATGCCGGAAAGTTACCGGCTAACTCCTCTAGACTTGAAGAATTTAAGATTTAATTAGTGGATAACATTTCCGAGTTCAGTCGGAGACTTTAGAAGTATATTGTGGAAGTAGTCTTTCGAAGGAACCGGAAACCCAATTCTCATTCAGGAGTCTGAATTAATTCAGGAGTCCTTAATTAGCACGCTGTGGTGTTTTTATTCTATGGTGTTGGTTAAAGGAGCAAGTCTACTACAGAAAACAAGACTTTGGAAGAATTCGAATGGCGATTAGAAGTTATGTCTGAAACGCTTTCCTCTCATATCCATTTCTTGTAAACATTATAGCTAATATATATATATATATATATATATATATATATATATATATATGCAGAAATATAGTCTTAAAGTGTGCTATATTTATGGGGTAAAGTGCTCAATATCAGAGATAGAGCGTGTGTAAATATAAAACTGGACATGGAAGTCAGCACTTAGAGGCGACAGTCTGTTTCATGCTAGTGCAATCGTCAGGCGACTAGTGCTGTTATTTTTCTCGGCTGTTTATATAAGGGTCAGTGGTGCATTATGGGTAGTATATTTTGGCGGTTACTTTTACCGGAAGTCGCTTATTTGTTTATTTATTTATGTCAAATTATTTTGCTTGTTTTTTTGTTTGTTTTTTTTATTTTTAGTTTTATTTTTTATCTTATATATTTATTTATTTATTCTTTTATTTTGATCGGTGTTTTTGGTTAACGTAGTAAAAGTTTGTTTATGTAGCTTGTTGTTGGTAGTCTATAATGGCCGCCATTTACCGGAAATCGCTTGTTCGCTTATTTATTTCGGTCAAATTGTTTTGCTTATTATTATTATTTTTATTTGTATAACAGTTATAACTTTCGTCCGTTCTTTTGTTTTGATTTTATTTCGCATATTCTAACAGGTGTGGTTTTGTGATTTGTTTATTTTGCTTATTTTATTGTTGTTTGTTTATATATTTATTTATTTTTCTATTTTAAGTTACGTAGTAAAAATTTGTTTTCATGTCTACATTTTGAGATTAGCTCGGATCTTTTATTTAATAATTTATTTTGATCTGGGAAGGTAATGATAGCTATTTTTTCCTCCAAGCAAAGTTTGCAAGTTTTTGATAGGTTGTTGTAGGCTGATGATTTTTTCCTTATTTTCCAAGATATTTTTGGTGTGGTGTGTGTTTTGTTTTTTATTTCCCAGATATACTTAGAAAGCATTGTGCTGTTCGCATATTTACTATTTGTGAAAGACATTTTGTGTACATAATTTCTTTGTTTCCATGGTCCTTCGGTTACTCCTATGTATACTTTTTCTTCATTATCTGCTGATTTTGTCGTGGCTTGGTAGATTACGTTGTTTTGTAAACAATTACCGTTTAAGGGACATTCGTTTTTTATTCTGCAGTTGCACGTGGGTTTAATTTGTTCGTGTGGTTTGTTAATAATTTTTCTGTTGTGCTTTTTTATTATTTGTGCCATGTTCTCGGTGCAACTGTAGCTGATTTTTACTGTGTTTTTGTTGAATATTTTGTGTAGTGTGCTTGATTCCGGGAAGTGTTTGTGTAAAAGCTTGAAGAATATTTTTCCTATGTTTGTTTTTACGTTTTTGCTGTACGGTGGGTTGAACCATATGATATTTCTTTTTCTGTTGGTCTTTTTTGTGTTTTGTGGTGAGTATGTGAGTGTTGCTGGGAATCCGCTATCTTTTAGGGCTGTTTTGTAGTCTTTCTTGGCTTTGTTAAATATAGATTCATCGGAAGAATTGTCGGAAAGCCTGCGGTTAATCGATTTAGGTATCTGTTTGATTATAGAAGGCGGGTGGTTGGAGTATATATGTATGTACTGTGGTTTATCATTCGGTTTTCTGTATGGTTTGTGTGTGCCTTTTCTTAGGTTGAAGGTGACATCTAGAAAATCTACTTCGTTTAGGTTAGTTTTTATATCTATCTCGAATCCGTTATTTTTGAAAATTTTAATTATTGCTTTTCTAGTTTTATCTGTCTTTTGTTTGTTGCAGTTTCTTAAGATTATGAGACCGTCATCTCTGTAGAGCCCTGTGTCATTTCTATCTATTATTTTGCTTATTTTGTGTAGTAAGTAAATACCTACGATTTCGCATGTCCCTGCACCGTCAAAGCTTCCCATTGTAGTGTCAAATATCGCATCTTTCTTTATCCATGCTTCTTCATGGTGAAATAATAATGATTTACGGGAGTGCTTAATGATGTCGATTTCGTTTGGTTTTATTATTATTTGTTCCTGAGCTAAGTTGATGGCCTTATCTAGTGTACGTTCTGTTATGGATGGGTAAAATTCTTTTATGTCTAATTGTAGGAAGTGGCAATTTTGTTTGTTATTTATCGTTATATCTTAGAAATGATTAAATATATCTTACTGGAATTCTCCGAAGTTTTACAACACAATTGAACTCTGCTCCCAGTAATAAGAATGCATAATTACTCTCTAAGCTTAACAGAAAATAATGATGAAATCGATCATAAACGAAAATGACATGCTCATCATTGATTAATCAGTGCTAAAGATCGGAAGCTCATGAAAGATTGAAATAAAGTTCAAATATATTTATATTATTTCTGTTATAGTGAAAGACACCTTGTCTAGATAATAGACTCTCCCATCTACTATAAGTAGTAGTCGAGGAGAGGAGTAGTGTTCAGCGACCACAACTCGATTACTCTGCGTTACCCTTTATTACAAGTTCCTAACGTTTCTGTACGTTTAACCCATTTAGGACGCATTTAGTCCGACTCCAAGTTCTCTTGTGGAAACAACTCCACACCAACTTTAGAATCATTTTCCAACTTATTCAAGATGATCTTCGCCCTCTCTAACCTTCTAACTTTATGTCCAGGAGTCTCAAGTTGCCTCACAGGT
>OZ038497.1:74593256-74645756 GCA_964036315.1 Acanthosepion esculentum | reverse complement strand
TTTAGAGTTTTTCTTTTGAAAATTCTTTTTAGAATGTTGTTATGATTAAAACGTTTGTTTATTAAATTTAGAAAATATCTATATTTATTTTAAACATTTCACAGAAAGTTGGGTTTAAGCCATATTGTCTTTCTTTTTTTATTTTTTTTTATTGTATGTTTTTCAATGTTTCCTGGTAAAGTAATTCTTGTTTGAAATTACTTTTTTTGACGGCTTAGTTATAAGTTGTTATTGTCATTGAAGATATTTTTGTTAGACGATAATCTAATAATTCTAGTGTTTACAGTGTTGGGGATTAGACTAATTATTCACTTAGGGTGATTGGAGTTGACTTTAATATAAATGGGAGTTTGATTTTCTTTATGAAATGGTTTGAATGTTTTGTTAGAGAGGTTGAAAGTGATATCTAAGAAATTAACTATATTAAGGTTAGTTTTAAAAACCAGAAATTGGAAAGTTCTTATAATGTTCTTCTGTATTCTAGAAGATAGAGGACCATTACTCTTTGGGATGCAAATAAGTCCATCATCTCTGTAATGACCTACTTCATTAGGATCAATAATTCTACTAAGACTGTCTAATGTATAGATACCTAATATATAAGCAACTTGAGCAGAGTCATATGGACCCATAGGAAAATCAAAGTTATCATTAAGACTTTTAACCCAAGTAGAATTATTATATATTAGTAAGGATTATCTAGACGCTAAGATAACTTCAAGTTCATCATCAATAATGTTAATATAGTTTTTAGCAAAATATAAACTTTTTAATAATAAATCTTTAGAAATGGAGGGTTAGAAATCTACAATGTCAAATTAGATAAAAGTGGCCTTATTTTTATTTGTCGGTTAATATCTTTCTATCTATCTTAGTCCCAACGTTGTGCATATAGTTATGAGTTGCTAATATTGGGTGACTGCATTGAATTTGTTATGGGAGAGAAATACTGAACTACGAGAAACCCTAAGCCTGCCTTCTATAAATGATTATCTATCTATCTATCTGAAGGAGATGGTAGTATATAGTGAATTGCGGATGCATTACTCATCAGTAGATAAACATAGATACGCCCACTATAATTATATATCTATACTGATTAAGGCGCACACAATACACAAACTGTATGAGAGAGAGAGAGAATAATATAGAGAAAGCGAGGGAAACGCACACAAGATTCAATTGAGTTCAGTCAGTTATAGATAATATAGCATTTCATTTTTTTTTTATGGCTACGGATAAACACGGATCTCTGTAAGCAGGCGAAATCGAATTAAATTTTAACTTCAAAGTCGCAATCACAGACAATGACTGATTCCACGGGAGTTATTCACGGCAAATCTCATCAAATCATAGCATTTATTAATTTAAACGATATTCACATCCAAATCTGAAACAGTCTTTTTTCTATTCTCTCTGAGTGGCAATTCCCATGATGGAAACTCTACTGAGCAGGTGGGGCTCTCTGCTGGTCGTTCTTGCGAATATCGAAAGCCACAAATATACAACTGCGATTGAAATTAATTAAATCAATTATAGGATTAATCAAATTATAAGAAAGTTGCACATCCCATTCGCTTCGTAATAACTCATATCATTACAACGGCTTCGGATTTTCTAACTAACGGTTTTCTATGTCTATTTGCGTACTGTTTGTTAAGGGATGAAAATAATATTTGGCAGTCTATCGATTATCTGATAACGTAACTCTTTCTCCCTCTCTCTTTCTAATATACTTTCTTCAAACTAATATTCCAATCTTTATCTTAATACAATGCTAACAATACCCAATATATGTTCCTCGTATGTGACTCACAACCAGAAATACCAGAGAAATAGATCATATTTCATGTCTATCAATAACATTTGATCTAGGAAGAGTTGGTCTGTGGTGACCTCTAGGCTCATCCTGAGACGTACTAAATTAAGCTTTGTAGTCAGTGTCAAACCAGAGGGCCAAAAGAGCTGGGTGCTTTAGAGGATAGATTTTCAGGTATCCTCATAGCTACCAAGAGCAGAAAGGGGGATCGGTGTCGCACCAGATGGTCAAAAGAGCTAGGTGCTTCAGAGGCTAGACCTTCCAAGTCTTCTAGATACCAAAGGCAGAAACGACCTCAGTGCTTTAGAGGCTAGACTTTTCAGGTGTCATCATAGTTACCAATAGCAGAAAAACGGGCCCCACTGTCACACCAGAGGGTCAAAAGAGCTAGGTGTTTCAGAGACTAAAACTTCCAGCCGTCCTCATAACTACTGAGAGAAGAAAGGAGTCTGAACGGATGCCAGTGAGTTTGCCAACATAAAAAAATCGAATCAGATGAATTTAGGATATATATAAAAAAGAGAATCGGATAACCGACATTATATAAAATCACGACCAACGAGAAAGAAGTTCCTCATATTCTCGCGAGAAGAAAAGAGAACGTTCTCCATAACTTCCAATCTTTTCTTAGCTGTAAGAATTCACCCCAGTTCCTGTTGTGCTATCCATTCACCTAATATCGTGTGCTAGATTACTCTGTTTCCATCTTCCTTCTTGCTTATAGTACGACTCCTAAGTGTCAAATTCTCCAACTCCTGTTTCCTCATGATGTAGAATTTAAACTCTCTTTCTGATTCAAAGTAACCATTTTTTAGGCGGTGGGTGGGGGTTCACATATTCTCTGAAATTTAACGTTGCTTAATTGTTCTGTCCATGATAATTTTAGCAGCCTACAGTAGAATCGGGTATATGTCATTTTAAGTCTTTCTCTTTATCTGAGAAAAAAAGCTCCAGAATTCTTTGGCATTTATATGACATAGCAGTTCTGTGCTTGCATTTTACTTTACACACACACACACACACACACACACACACACACACACACACACACACACACACACACATGTATATATATATATAAAAAGACATTTATGATATGTTTAATGTTCTTTAAATAAATTGTCGGACACTGTCCAATTCAAAATATATATAGATATATATGTATGAGAGAGAGAGAGAGAGAGAGAGAGAGAGAGAGAGAGAGAGAGAGAGAGAGAGAGAGAGAGAGAGATTGCAAACTTTCATGCCTCTAAAACGAAACTGCTCTCAGTTACCCACCATAGAGAACCTTCCCTGGCTCCCAACTCCACTTTCTGCGCCTGTTTGTTCTCACCCTGTCCACTAACCTGAAGTGGAACAACTACATAAATATAGCTTCATCTACCGCAAGGAAAATTGGTTCTCTGTGTCGCGTCAGAAATTTTTTCTCCCCTGAGTTCATCCTTCAAATCTATAAATCAAACGTTCGTCCTTTCATGGAATACTCCTGCCATATATGGTCTGCTGGTCCCGCTGTTCATCTCGAGGTCCTCAACAAAATCCAGAGACGGATATGCAACGAGATTGGTCCTGATTTCGCATCCCGTCTGCAGTCGGTATCTCACAGACGTACTGTGGCTTCCCTCTGTTTTTTCTACAAGTACTTTCATGGCAACTGCTCCGACGAGCTACTTTCACTGGTTCCCAAAATGCATGAATTTAAACGTGCTACTAGGTTCGCATCTCGGTCCCACACTTTCACCGTCGAAACGGCTAAATGTAGCCATCTCTTCTACTCTAACAGCTTCTTATCTTGCACCTCCCGTCAGTGGAACTCCCTTCCTATCACTTGCTTCCCTGATAGCTATAATTTACAAATATTCAAATGTAATGTCAATCGACATCTTCTGATGCTTTGACCTTGATCCCTGTCCTTCTCTTTATCCTTTTCCCAAACACCCCTCTTTACTCTTACTCTCTGTAACCTGTTGCGTGCTAGTAGCACCCCGCCCTGCTTGGGGTGACTAGCTTACACACACACACACACACACACACACACACACACACACACACACACACATATATATATATATATATATATATATATCTCCCGTCGAATTCGAAAGTGTTTTCATGCCAGGTCAGTTCTAGGAAACTGACAGCCCGATGCCAGCACATAAGATTTGATTATAGTGGTGAAGGTTTTGTGCAGAATATACCACACTTTTTGAAGAGCCGAATACGGAGATTTGGTGCGCTACGTGCCACAGGGTCCCCAAACGACTCTTCACAGGTTTTGAATTCAGAGTTGTCCTTCTCACAGACTAGTTGCCATCCAAGGCGATAGAACCCAGTAATGTCCTGCTATTTACCCATAGCTGGAGGGAGAAGAAGAGGATTCACACATTTCCCAAGGGTATTAGCACATAAGTGAATGCAATGGATTCGACTGGATTCCTCAATCCAAATCTTTATCCATTACTCCACCGTGTATATATATAATAGATATTTATTTAATATTTTTACAGTTCAGAACATTTTTCTGTTTTCTGGAGAGAATTTGAACATAGATTGTCCAATATCTTTTCACCCCCTTCGGCTTGCATAAGCTATTATCAAAGTTCCGGATCCTTGTGAGAGAAGAATAATTTCTACAACCCAACCCCACACTCACAGGCATGACGTGGAGATTCTCTCGCTACTCTATCACAACTACCATAGAAAGTGCTTCTACGAATTCCACCTCCTGGTTCTACCAGGTCTGACGTACATGGGAAAGACACACCATGCAAATTACATAGTAGCAAACCGCACACATTTCCTCTGTATTCCCGCGAACCATTGCACTGTAGAACTCTCTCAAAGAGGATGTTTCCCCCAATCACTACAATTTTAAACTGCTCACATCTAGAGTTAACTGTTATCTTCCCTACCTAGTCATATAAACTACCCCTTAACGTAACCCTCTACCTCGAGTGGCACCCGAACCTTGTACAGAGTGAACCTTATTGAAAAAAAATGTATGAGTTGTTTCTATATGTATGCATTGTATTTCTTTGGTTTGTTCCGAATCTCGCGTCTTCAATCATCGGTGAGTTTCATGTCAGGCTTTTTCAAATATCAAATCAAGCTGAGGTGTGGTGCCGTTATTTGATTAGTATATTTATTTCTAAATCGAATGACATTTTTTGCATGTTCGTTTCTTTGTATTAGGGTTATGTCTTCTAGTATTTGTAATCGTCTCCTTTTTATAATTTATATGGTATAGGATTCTTGTATTATTGTTATGCATTGCCATGTTTCTTACGTTTCTTGTTGGTTGTTGATCTGCGACGTAATTTATAATTCAACAAATGAAGATAAATACACAGACACCCTTATACGCGTATCTTTGAATAAGTGGTGTATAAATATATATTCTCATCCTAAGATTATACATATATATATAGAGAGATTATACATATATATATATAGAGATTATACATATATATATAGAGAGATAAATATATATTCTCATCCTAAGATTATACATATATATATAATTATAAGATATCGCATATATAGTGTTAATAGAACTGGTATTAATAAAACAGTGCGCGATGCGTTGTACATGAAACTATATGTACATTTATTAATATATATATATATATATATATATATATATATATATATATATATATATATATATATATATATATATATATATAAGATTTTCACTCCAGGCAAGGCTGGAAGCCACTAGCACGCAAGGGGTTACAGAGGATTTGGAGCGAGAGCAAATAGGAGTGTTAGAGGAAAGGGTGTGAATAAGGATGGAGCATAGATTAAGGCAACTGGAGATGTCGATTGACATTACACTTGAATAGTTGGAGATCATAGTCATCAGGGAAACAGGAATGAGGAAGGGAGTTCCATAGGCGTGAGGTGCGAGATATGAAGCTATTGGAGTAGAAGAGACGTCTACATTTAACAGTTTCAACAGTGAAAGGGTGGGAACGGGATGCCAGCCTCGTAGGACACTTGAATTCATGGAGCCTGGGAACCAGCGATAGCAGATCATCGGAGCAATTACCATGGAAGTATTTATAAAAGAGACAGAGAGAGGCAACGGTGCGCCTGTGAGAGAGAGAGAGAGTGCAGACGAGAAGCCAGATCAGGGCCAATTACATTGCATACCCGTCTCTGGATCTTATCAAGAACCTTGAGGCAAACAGAAGGGGCTCCAGACCATATATGGCAGCAATACTCCATGCAAGGGCGGATGGTTGCTTTGTAAATTTGGAGGATCGATTCAGCGGAGAAGAATTTCCTGGCTCGGCACAGGGAGCCAACTTTCCTGGCTTCAGAAATTCTAATGGGATGCAGGGAAAGATCCCTGCGGTGATTAATGGAGAGCACATTTATTAATATATATATATATATATATTATTAATACACACACACATACACACACACACACACACACACGCACACACGCACATATATATATATATATATATATATATATATATATATATATATATATATATATATATATATATTAAATAAAAATAACCTTAAAGTGATCTGTTTTTATTTTTATTTAAATTTTTAGCTCTGATTTACATTGAGCTCTCTGGATTTTATCCTCCTTGGGTCTACCCATACGGATTACCTAGTTTTTCGTAAACTATATATATATATATATATATATATATATATATATATATATATATATATATATATATATATAGTGTATATATGATTATTTAAAAGATGAAAAATAAAATATTTGGATCGTACAACGGCCGAAACGTCGTGAATATGTCAACGAAGATGAGGACAACAGTCCGAACAATTTACATAGTGTGAATAATTACAGTACCTCATCTCAGAAATATAGACAGACTTTAAACATTACAAGAGAAACACCCTTTATCGCCATAGAGCTCGATGCAACCATTCTTCTATGTCATGACTAAATACTGACGATTTATTTCAAAGAACTTTAAGACGCAAGACACTAATCAACAATATTTTCCTGGCATTACAAACATAAAAGAATTATTTTTTTCTTTTGTTTTAGTATCTTGCGATTCTGCAAACTAAATAAATCGACTGAATCGTAATTTATTGTTTCGCACACCAATCAGCCATTTTTATGCTGGTCATTTTATTAATTAAATTAGCTACCGAAGCCATTTTCATTATTCACTCTTTTGTTTGCCGTGCCGTTCGACAAATGTCGTTTTATGTCTCCGGTCGGCCACTAATCTAACTTTGCTTTAAGATATCCAATCAAATCTCTTATTCGTTTGTGCCAAATGTCAAGGTTGATAAGACTCTGACCAAACTAACCTATGTCTAGGAAACCTCGAGGGATGGCTGATCTTTTCAATGGTAAAAGGGATTTATGGACAGAATGTATCTGACGAGGCGAAGTAATTTGGGAATAGGTACCTTCAGTTACAGAAAGACAAATATGGTAAGAGTATTTCATATAAGATACCGTTCTTAATGGATAGAAACAATATGATTTATACTTACCCTTATTCAAATACTTGTAAGACTTGTATACATTCATAAACACATAAAAGTTAGATTGTAATATGAGGACAGTATACAACAATTATACACACACACAGATACAAATATACACGCACGTACACACACACACACATATATAACTAGAGAGAGGGGGTGCGACATGTCGCCCTTTTAAATTTTTAATTTCGCGCATGCGCGTTGTTTTTTATTTTCTCGGCTGCAGAGTATAGTAGGTTCAGTTGGGCACCGTCTGTGAGAAGAAGAGCACCATGACGCAATTCACTCCGCCAAAAATTTGGAAACGACACCTGTACTGCTTGGCATTCGAGCCGGAAGTTCCAATACGAACATTTTAAAGTTTTTTCATTCATTGCTGTCAGACACTTTCTGCGATCTAATCACCCTTACATCTGTCCACCTAACTCCCCAGACTGCAATTCCCTTGATTATTATGTGTGGGGCGCAGTTGAGCTATAGACCAACAAAACTTGTAGCGCCAAAGATGAACTGAAGGCAATGATTATGTCAGCATTCACCAAATTAAATAAGGAGACAGCCCAGAAGATTTGCTGTCTGGAGGCCGTGGTTGAAGACAATGGCGATTTCAGTGAATAAATATACTCTTTAGACTTTCAAGATATGTTTGTGTAATTATGTTTAAAATGAAATATCAGTGTTATTTTCATTTTTGCGTAATTAGGACGACAATTTATCCATCGCAAATAGTATATTCGAAAATGTTGTATAATTTTTTTTATATATCAAGAATCATTTTATGGGAATGAAGTAGGGAAAATAATGAAGAAGTTTTCGTGTGAATTAGTATTTAAATACATGCCACTAATACTCAAGTTGATTCATATTCAATGAGAAACAAAAGGCTCATAAAACACTTTAAAAGAGAAAATCTATTCTCCCTGGTAAAACCAATGTATACAAATATATTGTTCTACCGACCAACTCTATCATAATTACAACTGAAAAGAATTTATCTAAACTCAACATAAAATTTATCACAACTCCGTCTAAAACAATAAAATAATTAATACAAAACAAATTAATCGACCATTGGCTCGGGTGGAACACACTCTGGTTCCCCACAGTAAACATGATCTTGTGTCGCATCTAGTTCGCAGTAGGGCGACCGGTAAATACCAGTTAGTCGCATTCAGTCTTAGGCAACCGACAATACAAGACATTTCTCTTCTGTCAGATGTTGACAAGACAGTTGTCTTAAGATGGAGCCATTTTTATGACTTAATCGGATCTCTGTCTTTGGACAGAGACTCCGCTGAGAAAAAAAAAACAAGTTGGAGTCAGGGATTTCGCTGTCTGACTTCTTACTGACAAGACCTCTGTTTTCGAGCAGTGTGTGTTTCAGATCGGGGTCTCTCTTCGGATAAAGACTCGTCTCAGAAAAACACTAGTACTGTACCAGAGCCCGCTTTTGCGGGGTGTGGGTAAATTTTGACCAGTGGCGCGGGTGTAATGCTCGGGATCGCCACAGTAAATTTAACCCTGCGCTCCATCTGGTCCTCATTGGGGTAACCGAAAAATACCAGTTAGTTGCAGTCTGTCGCGGGCTCGTGATAAGCGAAGAACTCTGTTTTCTGACAGAGAGTGAAAAGGCCACCATCTACGGGAAGTGGGTGACACAGTCATGCTCTGACTTCGGACAGAGACTCAATTGAGAAAAACAGACCAGTACTGTACCTGAGCCCACTTTTCTAGGGGCTAGGTAATTTTGCGGGATAGGTAAATTTTAACCTGTGACCGGGTGAAAACGTTCGAGCTCTACACAGTAATCTTGACCATGTTTCACATCTACTCCGCAATACGGCGACCGGTAAATAGCAGTTCATCGCAATCTATCCTCGGTTCGCGAGAAGACAGGACAAGACAAGACCTCTGTCTTCGAGCGGAGGATGGCTCAGTCGGGTGTGTCTTCAGATAAAGATTCAGCTCGGAAAAAAAACAGGGAAGTTGATATTAGTCCTCTGTCTGTCTTCTACTGACAAGATATATGTCTTCGGTCTGAAGGTAACTCTATCGTGGCTCAGTCTTCGGATAGAGACTCGGCCGAGAAAAACAGACCATTACTGTACCCGATCCAGCTTTGGCAGTGGCTAGGTAAATTTTGGCCATTGGCCCGGATGAAAACGTTTGATTTCCTCACAGTAAACTTTACCTTTGAGTCACATGTACTCCGCAGTGGGGCGACCGGAAAATACCAGTTGTAGTCTGTCCTACGCTCGCGACAAGATAAGACATATGTTTTCGGACAGAGGGTGAATGAACCTCCGACTTCGGGCGGAGGATGATTCAGTATGGTCTCTGTCTTCAGCTATAGACCCGGCTGAGGAAAACAAACCAGTACAGTACCCGAGACAGCTTTTGCGGGAACTGGGTAAATTTTGACCAGTGGCACGGATGGTAACGTTCAGTTTCCCTACAGTGAAGTTCTTCTTTCGTATCTCGTTCCCAGTGGGGTGACCGGTAAATACCAGTCAGTCGCAGTCTGACCCAGACACGCGACAAGGCAAGAGAAGGCAAGACAAGACAAGACCTCCGTCTTTGGGCGAAGGATGACACAGTTCGGTCTCTGTCTTCTGACAGAAACTCGGCTGAGAAAAATAGACCAATACTGTATCCGAGCCCGCTCTGGCGGGGGATGGTAAATTTTGACCAATGCCCCGTGTGGAAACGCTTCGGTTCCTGACAGTAAAATTGAACTTGTGTCGCATATAGTCCGCAGTGAGGCGACGGGTAAATACCAATCGATCGCAGTCTGTTCCAGGCTCACGACAAGAAAGGACAAGACAAGGCCTCCATCTTCGCGTAGATAGTGAAAAGACCTCTGTCTTCGGGTGCTGGGTGACTCAGTCGGTCTCTGTCTTCGGGTAGAGACTCAGCTGAGAAAAACAGACAAGTACTGTACTCGAGACCGAGTCAACTTCTCTGTGTTCAGGCAGATTATGACTTAGCTGTGACTCTTTCTATGGACAGGCTTAGCTGACAAGGATAGACAATGCAATGTGCCGAATCCACTGCTTGTGGAAGCTGTGTAAGTTTTGATCTTGAGCCCGATTGTACGCGCTCCTGTTCTCCACACTAAAACATTGTCCTTGTCACATCAGCCAGTTTGAGTCAGGCGAGAAGAATTCTAATGACGTCACGGCGAATTGCCTAAGCGAGAAATAATATTATAATCGCCAGGAATGAGTTATAACATAGACAAACTGCGAGGAAACGAGGAACTGCGATTAAAATAAAAAAAATTACTATCAAAATGGGAGGAGAAAAATATGAAAAAGCGGAAAATAGCTAAAAAAAAGAATAAATAGTTCCAGCGAGTAAAAAAAAAAGAAAATATAGACTTAAAGCCTCCTCTTTTTAAAAATCTGATATATGTTATTCTGCTTTCACATTTGAATACATGGTAGATGATCCTCAGATTTTGTCCATATACATATTTGTTGGTTGGGTGATTTTATTTAGCGACTTATCAACCTATATTGTCTATTCAACGCCGGAATCTAAACATTTTGTGCATAATTGTATACTTTCAGGCTAAAAAGGTAGGTTTTTAGATATATAGTTTATAGATCATATAATGTTTTTGTAATGTCAACGAATACACGTTGTTACATTCGTAATGCTCGTTGTAGTAGAGACTTTGTAATCGCAGATACTACTATAGTAACGCCGTTGAACAATACTGGTGTCAGACGCCTTCGAACAGCACTCACACTAATAGTACTTGCTCGATAATACTCGCTCGAATATTAATCCATATAGGGATCCGAATAGAGAAATATTATAGAAAATAGACTAAAAATGGTGAACCTTCAGACGTCACGCAACTTCCTACTTATGCGTTTCCTCCATGGTCACGTGATTCACTTAATTTAATTATGGTGTCCCCTGTGTTTGTTCACTGACGATCTATGTTCAAACTCAAGTGTCGGCAGCGAGACTATTCCTATATAACAAACGTATTGCGGATAATTTCACTACAAAAATGTTTTGTAGTTAATGTTTTTATGGAAAATGTATTGTTTGTATTTTTATAAGTTTTAATGTTGTATTCATTGTCATTTTTTTAATCATTTCACTCCAAGCTAATCGGGAATGCCACAAGTACGCAGGGGTTTAAAAAAAGTGAAAGTGAGAGAAAAGACTGGGTGTAGGGAGGATTTAGGAAAGGACAAAAGATAAACGGGAATCAAAGAAAGATAGAAAGATGGCGATTGACGTTGTTTATAAATTTTTGAAGATTGTAGTTATCAGGGAAGCAAATAAATAGAACGGATGTCTACAGGCGGGAATTGTGAGAAAGGAATCTGTTGGAGTAGAAGTGGCGCTTGCATCTAGCATTTTCAACAGTAAAAGTGGGGACCTAGATGTCAATCTAGTAGCACGCTTATATTCATGTAGTCGGGGCACCAGGAAAAAGAAAGCTTGTAAGAGCTGTTGCCATTAACATACTTGTAGAAATGACAGAGGGAAGCCACGTCACGTCGGTGAGAAAGTGACTGAAGTCGAGATGCCAAGTCAGGACCGATTACATTGCAGATCCTTCTTTGGATTTTGTCAAGAACATCAAGATGAATAGCAGGAGCACCAAACAAGATATGGCATCAGTGTTCAATGCACGAATGAATGGTAGATTTGTATATGTGCCAGATAGATTAACGAGAAAAACCTTCTGGTACGACACACTGACCTTCCTTTCCTTGGAATAGATGTAGCTATGGATTCAGTGAAGTCATTCCACTTCAAATCAGTTGAAAAACTGGGGCTAAGGACTCTTAGCGTGTTGCTCTCCGGGAGTTTAAAATCAGTCATTTTGCTTCTCTATGGTGGTAAAGTTTCGTATTTGTGGCATTATAAAAATAGCTGTTGAATTTTTTTGGTGTTAGGGGGTGTTACTATAGCTGGGACCCTAACAGGTCCTACCACACCGGGTCAGGGTGAACTTGGGAACAACAGCAGTTAAGAGGTGGTTCCACGCTCTTCAAAACCTCCCCGATCCGAGGCCTTGCTGCCGGATGTAGTTTATCGTCATACCCTGGACGCATAGGTTTAGTTTGCATAAGAGTAAAATAATATGGAGGTACTGTAGAGTTAGGGGTAGCGCCCTGGATTGCGGAGTGTCAAAATAGTAGACATAGGTTTGGGTTGTGCTAGAATCAGAAAGATAAGCATAGGTTTGGTTCGTATGAATGCCAACAAGTTAGGCCTACGTTTAACTTTTATGAGAGTTACAAAAGGTAGACATGTTTCTTTTGTCGTCGTCGTCGTCGTCGTCGTCGGCGGCGGCGGCGGCGGCGGCGGCGGCGGCGGCGGCGGCGGCGGCGGTGGCTTCATCTCGTATTCAAGAATGTAATTTCTTCTTTCTGGATCGCTTCCTTTATGATGATGGCAGGTTCAGGACTAAAATCATCCCGTTTCGCCAGAACCTGCACCCGTCATCCATTCGCTATCACAGTTTGGCGTTTTAAGTGTTGGTCGGAGGGGAAGAACAATCAGAATAAAAGAGAATGACGCGGGCTGGATTTCTTTAAGGTGGACCTCAACATGTCAGAATCTGACGCACACGCTTTATATCATGATATTCCTCAGCGGCACATATGAGATGAAACATTCAGAATACGGTTATAAATCTGCAACAGACTGCCACTGACTGTTATAATTTCGACTGACGTGTTCTGTAACATGTCCGTCAGGCGTAAACCTCTTCATCAGTTTGTTCAACAGTTGAGATATGTTGTAATCATCATACGCTTGTTCCACCGTAAGGGTTTTGGGTTTGGTCGCGCTTAGTCTGGGTCATCGTATTCGACCTTGCCGCTAAGGGTGGCTTTACCAAGAGTTTAAAATCCCCGACGGCATCGCTCTCATTAGATCACGCAAGCCACAACCACAAAGAGCGATCTTCAGAGTATGTTTTGGTTGGTACGTGAGCCAAAACGTTAGACGTATTTTGTTTGCACGAGAGACAAATAGGTAGTTATAACTACACTAAGCATGTGGTCTCTTTTTGTGGTAGTTTTAACCTCTGAACTTATTAAAGTAATCGTCATATTATTGACCGCAACTGAGGAGGTATTTGCTTATCCACTACAAGAATGACATTTTGTTGGTTGTTTGATAAGTGGTTTGTAGATACTGTGCCCTACTGCGGGCCAGGGCGAAAAAGTTTTCCAGTAGCTTGTCTAATTCCGTGATACAGGTTGTTATCGTGATGAAATAAATACACTAGATTATTATTCAGTGCTATATTAACATCCTGGGTATGACGATAAACTACGGCAGTAAGGCCTCTGATCGGGAGGTTTTGAGGATCTTTTAATTGATGTTGTTCCCAGGTCCACTTTGATTTGGAGTGGTAGTACCAGTTATGGTCTCAGCTATGGGTTAACGTTCAAACTGGGATCAAAACACTATGTAAAAATACCAGCAATACATTTTCATAGTTAAAAAATTACCAGCAAGACAGTTTTGAAAAAAAATATCTGCAATACATTTTCTGTAAAAGAAATTACTTATACTTCCAGTAAAATTAAATTTCAGTATTAAATGTGTTGTAACCTAGGGAAAGTTACTGAATAGAATAATCAAACGAAGGTTGGTAATGAACGATAATACTTAGGACAAGAACAACACATATAAGATTCACCAGCAGTTAACTACACGAAGTGAGTCAAGTGAATTCCAGAATAAATCTCCAACTGCAGAATATCTACCAACCGCCCCACGCGAGCAGATGTGGCACAAGGCCGAATGTGGGTTATCCGAGCCCGTAGACTCGGCCAAAAATTCCCCGTAGACCCCGTATAAAACGGGGTCCAGTAGCTGTTTCCCGAGACGAAGCTCTGTCGAAGGACAGAGTCTCGTCTAGGGATCCTCTCTGTCCGGAGGCAGAGAGGTTGACCAGCGCAGCTGGAGACGAATCTCCAACTGCAGACCAACATACAGTATTTACTACTGTATTTATGTGAATGAGGACACACCCATTATCGTCCGTAGGTATGCTACAACAAAATGACCCATAAGGAGTTTATATGCTGCTAAACAATATTATAATAAGCTACTAATATCGCAGTTATATTCTGTTTTAAACCTACTTTGTTAGTAACATATGCATTACATCTTTTGTGGACTTTGCTTGATCTAATAAAAAAAATGATGTTGAAAGAAAAAATCACTGTGTATTACCCGCCATTGAAACAAGGATCTTGCTCGAGGAATTGATATATTCGTGCACAGAAAAGAAAACTGTTACATGAAAAGATTTACAAATCTTCTGCCTTAGAGACAGATTTAGAAGATTAAGGAAAAGACGGTAAGACAGTAAGAAAGGAATGGGTTACATGGTGGGGTGATAGAGAGAGATAACGAGAGGAGTGAAAAATTGTACTTGGTCTCATATTATGTTTTTCAATTTTCTTATGAAAAGATTATACCAATTTGTTCTTCAGGTGAGCGTGGAAACGGAGACATGCCGTAGATTGAAAAAGAAAGGCAACTCTGTAGAGACATCAAATAAACAAATTGGCAAAAATCGAATCAGGCCGCCTCCGGTCATCGCTATATTGATTAAATTACCAGAAAGGATATTTCTTATCCATTTAAAGGAAGGCCGTTTTTTTTTCTCGGTAATTCGATTAATTTTCAGCCTACAGGAAACGATAAATGGAAAAACATGGAAATAGAATCCCAACTGAAATGTTTTCTTTTTCATTTATATGAACATATAAATTCTCATACATATGGCCAAACGCGCACGCGCGTGAGCGCGCACACACACACAACACAACACATATATGTGATGGGATATGATAAGGAATAAATAGAAAACGTTTGTAAATTTAACATGTTTCGCCTTTATTAAAGCTTCATCAGAGAATGGAATATAAAGAAAAAGATAGGAAGAGAAAAAGTATAATTAAAAATCAACATAATTCTTTACGTAGGAAATACTTCGAGGGGATTCTGATAAATATTTACCATCTATAGACAACTCAAACACTCAATATTACATCAGCTTTTTAAAATTAAAATATTTAAAGAATCTGAAATATGCCTACCTATTACTACCAACTCTACAACCGGTCTTACTTAAAAACGTCGACACATTAATTGGCGAGCAACCACAATACATAAATACAAATGACTACTAGACACACATATATACACATACACAACATACGAACGAACGAATGTACATTATCATCCGAATCGCGCAAGGATAAAATAGAATCTTGATACATTACCACGCATAAATTTGATATAAGACACATGCACGTGAAGTCTGGTTAAACAATGAAAAACAAGCCACAGAAAAATTAAAAATACCAGAATTTTTTCTATTTCTTTCTTCTCCAAATCATGCTCCAATGAAGCTTTAATAACGGTGATATATGATAGATTTATAAACATACGTAATCGTATCATTCTGTCAGATTCCGATCCATATCTGATCTGTATTTGATCCCAAGTCACACACACACACACACACACACACACACACACACACACACACACACACACACACACACACACATATATATATATATATATATATATATATATATATCGTCGAACATGTTTTAATGAAATTGACCTAGGCTGGTCTGTTGAATTACATTTTGCGTATTAGTAAATTTAGGAAGTTACTGTTCAAAAGTTGGGTTTGTTTCCACTTTTATAATGAATTCACCCCAAGCAAAGTAATAAAGTGACTAAGATTCAACAGCTTACTGGGTTTGAAATAGAATGCGAAAATGAAAAAAAAATCATTATTAAGGAGATAGAAAATAAAATATAGGGAAGACAGAAGATAATTCCACATTGTATTTAAATTTTTGAAAATCAAATTTGACTGGAAAGCAAGAGAATTCCACAACTGAGAAGTGCGAAATAAAAATACTAGCATAGAACTTATAGTTACATCTTATTTCATGTGTAAAATAGTGGGACCTATCTACCGATCTAGTAATGCGCATAAGTTCATAATGTCGAGGTACCTAAAAGGAAAGGGCACCATAACATATTTTTGAAAAAGCCGTGGGTAAGTTACTGAAACCGAGATGCCAGGTTAGGACTGATAACAGTGCAGATTCTTTAAATTTTATCAAGAATATTTAAATACATAACAAAAGCATCATACCAGATCTAACAGTGATATTCAATGCATGCGTGAATGGTCGATTTGTAAATATGTAAGGTTTAAGATTTGGCGAGAAAGACTGTTTAGTACCACACATGGAATCAACTTTGTTAGTAGCCGATCTAGCGACTGATCCAATATAATCTTTCCACATCATTTAAGCGGAAAACATTAGTCTGAGAAAGTGCAATCATTCACTTCCATGGAGGTTAGCATCAGACAGGCTGATGGAACGCAAATAAGGTTCTCTAAGACGACCAAAATAGACTAGTTTCCTTTTGAAAACGTTAACCCCAGTAAACTAGAGACAGGAGGTCATTTTCGAGAACTGCTGCCAATCTACTACCGCGAGTTATGCAACGATTATTTGCCCAGAAAATGGTGCCTAGTTCAAATCCTTTGCCTTCACAAGAATATCTTTGAAGAGGTATGAATCCGTCTATTCTACCACCCAACTCTTCCAGCTATGGATTAAATAGCAAGGTAGACTGCTCTCTCTATAGTCTTCAGTTGAAACCAGTCTAAGAGATGAAAAAATAAATTCCAAAAAGGAGAGAAAGCAACGGGAAATCACAACACTATATTTCCCAAAGAAATATAACGTTAAAAGATTTTTTTAAAAACCAACCAATCATACTCTCGACTAGTAAATTTCCATAGAAGGTTTGTATTTTTTAAACAAAATAAGAATATAATGAAAGGTGTTGCTATTATGAGTATGGAAGTATCGCTTTGGTATTGTGCTTTAGGCGTTGTTATAAGTTGGAACCATAATCAAATTCAAAGTATATGCTGCACAACATCAGAGAGTCGGTAATCTATTTATTCAAAAGCAGTTAATGCTCGTCAACTGGGAAGGTACCGTTTTTTTTCTTCTTGAAGACAACTAAGGCGTCTTGCGCGATGAATGGCAAAACTTGGAAATTAATGATTTGTATATTCTCTATTCTTGTTGCTCGGCTATAACATCTTCTCTCTAGATAATTACAAGCACAACAAAGAAAACTTGAGAAACGAATAAACGTGGACAAAGATTCCCAGAATTTAAAATGAAAGCAAAAGGGAATTTTCTTACAAATGAATTTGTAGAACACACACACACACACACATACACACACACAAAAAGGAATTCAGATTTTGATTGAATTTTCTGAATTAAAAAGTTTATTTTTTTCTCAGTTTAAAAATTATTATTTTTCTCGTATCAGTAAAAAAGAAAGAATAAAAAATGATTGAAAGTTATTGTTTTTTTAATTATGTGGAAACATGCACTTTTTTTAAGCTTTACATATAGCATGTTTTTGTGCAGTACATAAGGCATCTTGTAATGGCCTTTGCTCTGCTAAAACATTTTGTGGGCTGGTGGTCGGATTTTTTTCTACCTAGCGTTTAAAGCATCATGGCTGTTCACTTCTTAGGAATATTCACACGTCTTAAAACTTTTAAACCAATCTGAGGCAGTGCAATAAAATGTTATTTCGTCTCATTTCACGTATCGAATTCTGCGTTTAACTTTAAAACTATAAGGAAATATATCTGCCATTATAATATCTGATAAAAAAGTGTATCAATTATTATTATTATTATTATTATTATTATTATTTTATTTCATTTGATTTCCGGTGTGTACACATTCCTTTCCGGGTCCCGCCCAGAGACCCAAGGTTAGAAATGGCATTGTTATGGGTCCTTACCTGTAACTACAGAATGAACTCTTCCTAACACTATGTATACTACGCCTCTCAAGAGAGAGAGAGAGAGACGAATCGAGTCGAGCCGATAGTAGTTCACTCCAAACCAGACTGACAGTCATACTAACACCTTCCACATCTTGTATTATTATTCCGTGCAATATATCTTCGTTAGTTCTACTCTTGTGTTCGTGTTTTTCTTCCTTGGTCCTAACCTGGACCATAACAGGCATCATGACATTTTCCACTGACAAAAAAACAAAACAAACATATTTTATATGGATAAAGCCCTTCGTAAGGCGTGGGCTGTACTCGTGAGAACAATTTTTTGTACCACTTTAAAGTATGGGCTTCTAGGAATCTTTTCCAACCAATCCGAGGGCTCCAACTACAACAGGGATTGTTGATGTTCCCATGTGCCACATTCTTGAGATTTTGATCTCTAGGTCCTTGCATTTTGATAGCTTTTTGAAGATCTTCAAAAAATACGTTGCAGTCTGCAGGGACTGCCATATCAATAAAGAGGCAATATTTTGTTTGTGGTCTCTAATCACAATGTCTGGGCGGTTAGCTTTCATTGTTCTGTCTGTGTGTATTGTGTAGTCCCATAAAATTGTAAAAGGTCCTATCTCCGTAACCGGCTCTGGGTGGTGTTTATACAAAGTTCTTTCAGTTTCCTTCCCATAGAAGTTGCAGATTTTCCAGAAATTGGCCGACTCTGTCATGACGGGTTTTATATTCAGTGGGTGCCAATACTGCGCAACCTGAACAAGATGATCATTTGTTTCTAGATATTTATAAAAGAATCTGCCTTTTGGGCTAACACAATATTTTAGTATGTGTGCTTCATAATTTCTAGTTAACAAGAATTGGTTCTGTGCAGCAAGGATAAAACCTTCTGTTTGAGCTTTTAAACTTGCACTATGTAGACACTGATGGGTACGGAGTTTATATACAGCAGCTTGTTTGCTACGGGCAGAGTATTGGCCATTTTTTCTGAACCTGGTCGTTTGCATTTGCTTTTGCTTTCTTTTTTAAGTATTTTGCAGCTTCAGTCGGTGTATTGTGGTTTACTTGAATTTCTGCAGCTATTTGAAACTTCTTTTTGAACTTGTTGGCTTCCTTTATTACGGAATAAAGACGCTTATATCTTTGATGTTCTTTGGCACATATCATCATATAGTCTTCTGTAGTTTCCAGGTATCTTTGAAGGCCAATTGTTGTAGTTTTGTAGGACAATTCTAGTTGAACTAATCCTCTGCCTCCTTCGGATCTGGGTACATACAGACGATCAACGTCAGCTTTGGGATGATGTGTGTGATAGCAAGTGAGAAGCGTTCTCGTTTTGGCATCCATTCGCTTAATGTCAGCTATGGCCCGGTTAAGGATGTTAAAGCTGTATTGCACCACAGGGACAGCCAAGGTGTTTATGGCTGATATTCTGTTTTTTGAATTCAACTCGGTATTCAGTATCAGACGTACACGCCTGTAGTACTCTTTTCTTATCTTCTTCATTTGGGTATGTTGTATACCATCTCCTTCGCTAATTTCTAGCTACTAATAGGCTTCATCTTGTTCCAGTTCCCTAATGTTTGTGACAAAGTCTAAATGTATTGAAGGTGTTTCTGTAATTCTTGAATGTTACTTTTGCACTTAATCCGAAGTCCATACCTATGCCGTTACTGAAATATTTTACAATATTGAGGAGGCCCTTCAACTCATTGTCGTCTTTGGCAAAAAATTTGAGATTACCCATGTAGAGTAGGTGATTGAAGATTTTTGGTTTAGTTTGTAACCAGAGCTACTGTTGTTCAGTTCATGTGTAAGGGAGATTAAGGACAAACAAAACAGAATGGGTGACAGGGAGTCTCCTTGAAAGATTCCACGTCGGATATTCAGACGTTTGGAGATGGCAGTGCCTCTGGTGTGATTTAGGTATAGTGTGGTGTTCCACATTCCGATGCTGTGCTTAATGAAATTTACTGGACGATTATTTTCGGCTAACGTTCCTGTTCTTGGTTCTTTCTTTTTTTTTTATACCGTTTTTTTTCTTTTGGTGTTGGTTTGATTATTTGCAAATCAAGACACCGAAGGTTATCCGATGAGTATTTCGTCTTATACTTATAAGACTTCTACTACTACTACTACTACTACTACTACTACTACTACTACTAC
The DNA here is from genome assembly GCA_964036315.1 of Acanthosepion esculentum. Classification (NCBI taxonomy): domain Eukaryota; kingdom Metazoa; phylum Mollusca; class Cephalopoda; order Sepiida; family Sepiidae; genus Acanthosepion; species Acanthosepion esculentum. Next base: position 74,625,391 of record OZ038497.1, on the reverse strand, counting down.
TACTACTAATATATATATATATATATATATATATATATATATTATATACATATATTATTATATACATACATACATACATACATACATATATATATATATATATATATATATATATATATATATATATATATATATATGTGTGTGTGTGTGTGTGTATGTGTGTGTGTGTGTGTGTGCGTGTGCAGGATCATATTGACTGACCTTTTTATTATTATTATTATTATTATTATTATTATTATTATTATTATTATTATTTCCACCCCAGCGTCAGTTTATGAGACTTTACAATACACAAAAGACCACTCAAAGCTAATCGCCAAGAGATAGTGATAAAAGACTACAAAAACAGGTACTTTCTAATTTACATGACAGTTCCTGTAGACTGTAATGAACCTTTGAAGATCTTCAATGATCTATCAACATACAAGGATCATGAAGTGGAAATATAAAAAATGTGTAACATGAGGATATCAATAATTCCAGTCGTTGTTGGAGCCCTCAGATTGACTGGAAAAAGTTCCAATAGATTTATTGAAGGGATCCCTGGTAGCACATGCCTTAAAAATATAAAAAGTTGTTATCACAATTACGGCTAACATCTTACGAAGGGCTTTATGTCAAATGTGTATAATAGGTTGTCTATTACTTTTTACAAAAACATTCAGTGGAAAATGTCATGATGCCATTTCTGATCTTAAGTCTCTTGTAAGCTGGAAGGAAATGAGTATACAACATAAATCGAAGGTAATAATAATAATAATAATAATAATAATAATAATAATAATAATAATAATGAAACAGTTCAAGAAGATAACAGAAAGAAAAGACATAGCGTTTAACCATATTTAACAATATTTTGACAATATGCCTTTTTTCAAGTTATGTTTAAATATTGCATACAAGTATAAAAAATATTAAAAATGCAAGCCTTTGTATAAACTTTATTTGTCTTGAGAAAAACGGATGTAATGGTAATCAATGCGTCAAAACGAATGAAACGCAGCCAACGTGAATGAAATGCAACTAAAAGTGAGTGACACTATAGGGATCTTGAAATTTTCCGTTACTTGGTTAGTTTGTAAATGCAATTAATCAAATAGTTCGGGAAAAATTTTATGAAAAATTCCTGCCATGAACAAAACTGATTACCAGTAGAACAGTTTTTCTTAAGACAAACAATGTTTTTATATACTCATACTATGTGGTGCAATGAATAACGGCTCGGGATGAAAAATCGGAGAGCCGGGTTCGAATTTCCGTATGGTTCGTTATATTCACTAAAGCAAAAAAACCATTCTCCTCTCATGATTATGAATAGCAGGACACAGGTGGGCCCTATAGCCGTGATTGTCAAACACAGAAAGAAACCCCAGCCTATTGCGTAAAAATCTTCTGTCCAGTCAGCCATGAATTGAAAGAAACATGATTGCTCAAGCGTATATTTCTAAAAATAACTTGAGTAGACAGACACACTGTCGATATATTATTAAACACTGTGAAATCGTGCTCATCAACAAGTGTAACAAAATATTTGAAGAGCAACGACAGACATTTTGTTTAATATTATATTCCGTGCTAATAGGAATATATACTTGACACGCACTGTGGATAAAATAAGTAAAGTTTTATTGTAAAAACCAATACAATAAGAATAAAGGTAACAGTTATGCGCACGATCGTCGCAAGTCAATGCAGTAGTGAGTGCTGCTGTTGGAAGTTCGGTATTTCTCGCGTAAGTCTGAGTCGTACTCAACAGATCCCAGCTAGACGATATTTACCAGCTTCCCCATGAAGTAGGATGTGTCACAAGGCCAAATTTAATGTAGGGCAATCCGAGCCCGTAGGCTCAGACAAACATTCCCCGTAAACCTCGCAAAAACGGGTTCGGATCCTGTCTACCTCCCCGGACGAGACTCTGCCCTTTGGCATAGCCCGTCCGGGTTCCTCTCTGCCCGAAGGCAGAGGGTTCAACAACAGCTAAGAGCTGAGATCCCAGCTAGACTCCTTAGTCTGTTACCGATTTTATAGGTTGTTACTCATGGGGATGACATGTTATTCCATTACATCATTTGACTAACAATACTAATTAAAGTCCAAAATTGAAATCCTACACCGAGAAAATCAGAATGGAAACAACTATCCCATCGCTTCAGAGGTCTGCCTTTCATGAGAGTGAAAATATTCTGTCAAACGGGCTTTCTTTCAGAGGTCGTATGAAAAATGTCCATAAAGCAATATCTTCGGCTGAAAACGAAAACCATGTGAAACGAGAAAAAATCCTGGTTCATTATCTCTCCAGGAAATCATCATAAAAGTTATAACGATTAAAACCAGTACACTATAAACTTTTTCCATTTAAGATGTTTTTATTAATTGTTGTATTCTGTTATTTAAACTGTTTATATTCGGACTATTGTCATCATATTTATTGTTGTCATGACAACGTTTCGACCATTGTTCCCTCTGGCCTTCAAGATTAAAACAATAGTCTGAATGTAATTAGTGTAAATAATGATACCTCCTTATCCCAGAAATTCAGAAATTTAGTGGAAACAATAAAAAGACCACACCCTTCGCGCTACCCTAGATCATTTGTTATGACATGGCACGGGATTATAAACAAACACAAATCAAAAAGAATTTAATTTTAAATTTCTTCTAGTGATTACAAAAATTGGAAATCTGTCAAAGTGTCTGCGACTTTACAGTAGAAATTATCCAAGATTTAGAGCCGAGGCTTTTTGCAATCACTTCGCACTAATAAAGGCATTAAAACTACTAATCCGCAAGGGCTAAATGAGTTTTATAAAATTTGAAAATATATTATGAAGGTGAGAGAACACTAAAAGAACAAGTATTTAAGAAAATAGAACAAAACGATTGACATTGCATTTACATTTTTGAAGTTCAAATTTGACTGAGAAGCATGAAGCCGGAAGAGAGTTTACACACGAAAAGTGCGAGAGAAGAAACTGTTAGCATAGAACTTGCGGTTACATCTAGCCATTTCGACTGTAAAATGACGAGACCTTGCTGTCAATCTAATACTGCCCTGAAATTCATAAAATCTATCTACTATAGAGGAAAGATCATCAGAACAATTACCATGAAAGTATTTATAGAAAGGGCATAGGAAAGCTATGTAACGTTGTGAAAGTGACTGAAGACGAAATGACAGGTAAAGACCAATAACATTGCAGATTTTTTTATTTTTTTTTATTTTTTTATTTTATCAAGAATCTTAAAATATATAGCAGGAGCAGCAGACCAGATGTGACAGAAATATTTAAACCAAGGACGAATGATATTATAAATATGCAAGATAGATTCTGGAGAGACAAAATGTCTATCGCATCACTATCACCCTACATTCCTAGCTTCAGACTGAGCAACTGATTCAATATAATCTTTCCACTTTATGTCAGTGGGAAACGTTTGTCCTAGAAGGGGCCATAAGTGACTCCCCTGGATCTTAGCATCATCCATGCTGATAGAAACTAAAAAGAAGAGAGCAGTTTCGTTCTGGAGGCGTTAACATTAACAAGTCATTCCTTGCTCAAATTAACAACATATTATAAGTCATTTTCGAGAGCGGATGCCAGTTTTATTTTATCTGACCCATCGGAATTAAGAGAGGAGTAAATAGTTGTGTCAACATTTTGGAGAACATCTGTCAGTTTGACGTTATGAAACCGATCAGACTTACTTTGAATGCAGGAGTAAATAGCTTTGTCATTTGCACAGATACTGATCTGAGAATTGATGACATTAAAATGGCAACTTACGACGATTATGAATGACGTAGGTCCAAAGATAAAGTCCTGGGAGACACCTGCATTAATTCAAAAAGACCTAGAAGAGTGGCCTTTCAGGACAACGTTCATTTCACGGATTGATTAGAAAAACTGCATCAGTTCAGAAGTTCGTCCAGTTCAATTTGTGAAGAAGACAATTCGTCCCGTCCAATTTATGAAGAAGACAATTCGTCCAGTACAATTTGTGAAGAAGACAATTCGTCCCGTCAAATTTATGAAGAAGACAATTCGTCCAGTACAATTTGTAAAGAGGACAATTCGTTCAATTTAATTTGTAAAGAAGACAATTCGTCCAGTTCAATTTTTGAAGAAGACAATTCGTTTAGTTCCATTTATGAAGAAGACAATTCGTACAGTTCAATTTGTGAAGAAGAAAATTCGTTCAGTTCAATTTGTGAAGAAGACAATTCATCCAGTTCAATTTTTGAAGACAATTCATTCACTTAAATTTGTGAAGAAGATAATTCGTCCAGTACAATTTGTAAAGGAAACAATTCGTTCAGTTCAATTTGTGAATACGACAATGCGTACAGTTCAATTTGTGAAGAAGACGATTCGTTCAGTTCAATTTATGAAGAAGACAATTCGTTCAGTTCAATTTGTCAAGAATATAATTCGTTCAGTTCATTTTGTGAAATCAGCAAATCCTCCAGTTCAATTTTTAAAGAAGAAAATTCATTCGGTTCATTTTTTGAACATGACAATTCATTCAGTTCAATTTGTGAAGAAGAAAATTCTTTCCGTTCAATTTGTGAAGAAGGCAATTATGCCAAACCCTGTCAAATGCCTTCGTGATAACCAAAGATTTAGCCCAAGCCTCACCATTCTTAACTAAAGCTTCATATACTCTTTCAATAATAATTGTTAACATATCAGCAGTTGACCTAGAGAAGCAAAAGAAGACCCTGGGGAGATGCCTGACTAATTCAGAATTAGTACCTGTAGTACTTTGCCAAAACAAAGAGGCTAATTAGCTGATACTTACAAGGATCAGACGGTTCGCGTGAGTTCTTGAAGACGAACCACAGACGAGGATTTTCAACAAGCCTGAAATCAAGTAGCAGCAAAGCATTTATTGTAAAGTTTAGAGACTGACTACTTTGCTAGTTGGCTGCCGGTTCACGTAATTTAATAATTGTGCATTTGGGCAGTCGTTTTTAAGGAATCTTGTTTTAAATTATTCTAATAGAAAAATTATTAAATTACATTTAATTTAATTTAATCATTCTAATACACAATTATTAAATTACATGACCCGAGAGCCTACAAGGTAATTAGTCAGTCGTTTTTAACGAAATTTGTATAAATGAGGGATTGCTACCTAACCACACACACACACACACACACACACATAGATATATATATATTTACATATATATATATATATATATATATATATATATATATATATATATATATATATATATATATATACAGATAATAAATCTCTTGGTATATAATGCAAGTGGATACTAGTAACATCAAATATTACAACTGCTCCACAAAAAGAGCTCAATATATTTATTATAATAGAGAATATAAATAACACAACATGATCCCAAATTACCTCACCTGGGGCGCTACCCCCCCCCCCCCATATGAGGTAATTTTGGATTTTGCTGCGTTATAGAGGCACGCCGCAGTAATGGATAGCGGCTAGGATTGAGTAATCGGAGAGAGGTGTTCGAATTCTAGTCAAATCCATTACATTCACTTACTTGGGAAAGCTATTAATCCTCTTCTCCTCCCCCAGCCAAATAGCAGGACAGACCGTGTTCTATAGCCTTGGATAGCAACTGGTCTACCGCAGAAAGAAATGGCAACCTACTGCGGGGAAAAATCTGCCTTGTCTGTCATGTATCGAACGATACATGATCGCCTAAGCATGTAATCATGGCACACAACTGACATATATCTTTAGAATTTAAAAGGATTTTAACGTTTATTTAGTTTGTAAAAAAGTAGCAACATGATTACGCTACAAGATAATTGGCAAATGTTTTTTTAAAAAGATTTTAACTAAAAATATTGACCCTGAAGATGAACAATGATGTTCGAAAGCGCTAGGTCATTGTACGGACAATACTTATTTCGAAATCATTTTCAAATAAAAAGTCTCATTAGAGAATATGAGAAAATTCAAAAGAAAATATGCAAGACTATGTTGTCTTTAACATTCAATACAACATGTTTAAAAGAAAAGTTGCTGCCAAATTACGCATATATATATATATATATATATATATATATATATATATATATATATATATATATATATATATATATATTGGCATGTGGAAGAAGGTCACATCGCTCATTAAACTGATGATGATATGCCATAAAAACAAATCCTATTTTATAATACAGGAATATTATTAAAAGAAACTCAATAATAAATAACTATACTAAAAACTGAAAATCAATCATGATTTTATTCCTTACAGCCTTCTATAAATAGACGATGTGGACATTAACATCGACTCTCTTTATTTTCGATTTAAACGTTGTTTTTTTTCTATCAGTATTCAAATGATTTTCTTATTGAATTTCTGATTCTTAATTTTTTTCCTTCACTGAGCAATTTATTTGTATCTCCACTGGCCAGACGATGAACCTAGAATTGAATTTCATTTACTAATAATTTGGAAAAAGAAATGCTTGCAGTGATTTCAATTATTAGCATACTATGCATATATACAGACCAATTAACGGCTACGCGTAGACATATTATTGACGCCTAATTGCAAGATGCCATTTTCATAATTCTGTGCATATGAGCCGACACGGACACTCGAATCTACGGAAATGACTCCTTTACAGCCATACAGTTTAGATTTTCCTGTAGAAAAAAGATGCTGAAAAGTTCGTAACCAGTCCAAAGGATAAACCACTCCTTCTATTCAAAAGTTTACCTGTCAGCCGGTTCACACATCTCTCTCCTGTATTTTGATCAGGATTAGAAGTTTATCTCATGTTTCCTGTTTAGGATCAGGTTTCCGGTTCCTTTAAAATTTTACTTCAGCTCTATACTTCTGACGTCACCGCCAAAAATCTGAAATGTTCTGATGATGCTCTTACAGAGCCAAACGTTGACAACATAAAAGATTTTAAGCATCAAAGTGGTTCACCCAAATGTCATTACTTTAAACGTTATTTTTAAAGCAATAAAAATATATCGAATTATTTAAAAAAATCCATTAATTATTTAGAAATTGATATGTATATATGGGGTGAAGGACAACTCAACCCGCCGACTCAACACCGCCGACTCAATACCACTGACGGAGCGCTGGGACTACTCAGCACCGAGGCAACTCAGCACCAGAAAAAAACATAACTTTTTTTTTATAAGCAAATAAAAGTAATTTATTGAAGATTAAAAACTTTAATTAGTGATTGTTTTGATTTTAATACAAAATGAATTTCTTGACGATTTACACTATTAAAAATAATGAAATAATATTTACTAATGATTCAATATCATTAGTTATCTCTATTGAATTGAGGGCAGTGTCCATTTTACTGCAATGCTCATTTTGCCTACAGTCAGGGTATTCATCCGCTTATGCACAGATGTCTTCTGCAGTCTTCTGTGAGCAAGACGAAATGCTGCGAAGAAAAACATGATCAGAAAGTCAGCAGCTGGTAAGAAAGGAACGTGTGATATTGATGTTCCTTATATTTGTATATGTGTACAGAAGCATATGTGTATGTGTATGTTAGATTTGTCTATGTGTGAGTGTGTATGTATATATGTGCATGTATGTGTATATATATGTATGTTTGTGGGTGTATGAACACACCTGAGCAAGAAATACACACACACACACACACACACATATTACAGCGTTTGTATACGTCACCTATATAATGCGTTAAAAATTTCGTTTTCACTATAGTGCGCGGATATCCAAGGGGTAAGCGTCTCTGACTGATGATAAATTGGTCGAGTTTCGATACCAGCTTGATGCAACCGGATGTCTAGTCACACTTATGAGCTGTGATACGGCGAAACAGTCTGTCTGTGGGTGACTATATATGTATATATTTATATATATATATTGTGAATTTAGGCAGCAATCCCTATTTTATACATGTTTCGTTAAAGACGACAGACAAGGTACTGCAATTCAGCTTTTTTCTTGTGTTCGTACAAATGTTTTCTTCCCTGGACACAAAGTGTGTAAGAACTGTCCAGATGTTCTGCATTTTCGAGCGCTTTCGGCCATAATCAAGGTTTATTTTATTTTTACTTTTTAACTGAATGTCTAGAGTTATAAGGAGGTTTTATTTTCGATACACGGCCAGCACATTGTGGCCATGTTGGTAGTTGATGTTATTGAGTGTTGACTGTTTGCTTTTTTATTATTAGGGCTGCCATTATTTTTAATCTTTTTTTTACATGTGGTTGAGGTTATTATGCTTGTGTTTTGTATTAATATGCTTCGGATGGAATCTAGTTAGTTTGTGTGTGTGTGTGTTTAAATGAGTTCTAATGGAGCTGTTTTTGGCTAGGTGTAACATAAGTCGTCTTGATCAGCATATGACCGATGTAATTAGTTATGAGTTTGATTTAAGCAGGAGCACAAGTACAGCCGAAAACGCTCGGAGATGCAGAAAATTTGGACACGTTTTACACAGTTTGTGTCCAGAAAAGAAAACACTTGAACAAGCATGAGAAAAATCGTCTTGAACGAAACACACACACACACACACACACACACACACACACACACACACACACACACACACACACACATATATATATATATATATATATATATATATATTAAAATAATGAGAAAGAACGGTAAGATTTATAATCCGGTGTTCTTATTAATTATTTTTATTTTTAATTCAGTAGAACCTAAAAATTAGAAATTTAATAATTTAAAAATATGGTTCCATCGCTACACAGGAATTATCATGTTTCAAAAACAGAAACTAAACCTTAAATTTAATTATAGAATTAAATTTAAAATCTCTATCTATTCAAGCGATTTCTGGAATATATATATATATATATATATATATATATATATATATATATATATATATATATATATATATATATATATATATATATATATAAGTAATGAAAATCTTGGTAATCCGTATGGATAATCCCAAGGAGGATGAAATCAGAGCGATTAATTTAATTTAATGAAAACCGGGAACTTTAAGGGTCTATGGTTATAATTTAATATCCCCAGATAATTTATTTTTCCCTGGCTCGTCAGACCACACTCCCAAGGATGAAAAATTAATTTAAATTTACATATAATTTTCTTAAATTTTAAGGGGTGGTATTAAGTTGATGTATGGTGATATAGAGAGTGGTGAGAGATAGTATGACAGACAAGGTCGAAATTAGAGGGGGAAAGGAATCGTTTTAAATTAATTTTTATTACAATGGTTAATAGTGAGAATGGAGATAAGGATCAGACATTGGCCTATTTAGTAGGTCAATTCACCCGAAACGATATATATATATATATATATATATATATATATATATATATATATATATATATATATATATATATATATATATTGGGAGTCCGAGGAATTTTGGTGATTATCGGTAGAACTAATGGACCAAATTTGAAAGTTAGAAAATGTTTCTTTTACGTGACATTTTTCAGAGTCATATTCAGTGTCATAGTGTGTGCACAATAATAGTTTTGGTTTTCCATGTGATTTGGTGATGCCTAAATAAAGGACCATTTCAAAATAAGAAAAGAGAACCCTAATGAACTACTCACCTAAAGAGGCCAAAGAGCACATTGGCCAATGCATCTGCGTGAATATAACGACAATCGTTTGAATAGGTCTTGAAATAAGGAGTTATAAGTGGAAAGAGAACGAGAGGCGTATGTAAGCTGTCGATGTCAGCGCAGGTCTTGCTTCGGATGCTTCAGTCGATAACTGTGTCCTCGTTATCTAAAAAATAATTAAGATGGCAAAAAGGAAGACGTTGGAATTTGAAATCAGCGATCAAGTATTGAATGACACTTAATTGCTCGTAAAATAAAACTACAAATAAATGAATAGAAGGCGACACGCTGGTAAAGAACGGCTCACGGCGAATGATATTCTATTAGGACGGTACCAAAAAGAAAGCGTGATAAAGAAATGCTATATGTGGAGATGGAGTGATCAGTATAATTGTTGTTATTAGTATCAATTGCTGTTGGGGTAGTTAAAGTAATTGTCATCAGTAAAGGAGTCGTCGCCGCCGTGTTGTCAAAGCAGTTACAAAATCACTTCTAAAGTTTTTGCTTGTCGGTGATTAGGAGTGCCATTTAAAGCCATTTATTTCAAGTCAGCTGGATAAAAAGAAGAAATACACACACACACATACACACACACACACACACATATATATATATATTCTTTATATTTATATATATTTTTCTTTATATATATATGTGTGTATTTCTTCTTTATATATATATATATATATAGAGAGAGAGAGATAGATAGATAGATAGAGAGAGAGTGACAGAAAAAAGAAGAGAGACACAAAGAATGAAAAAGAGCTAGAAGAGAAGTATGAAGACAGAATGTAGGAAAGTGAGAAAGTGCATTTTGAACTTTTTCGCGCCAACTAAGTTTATCTTGAACTGACATGGGCAAAAAATATGTCACAGAAGAAGAATGAAATTTACAACACAAGCGGTTCTTTCTTTCTCTTCTTTCTTTTATCTTTCTTTCTTTTATATATATATATATATATATATATATATATATATATATATATATATATATATATATATATATATATATATATATATATAGGTAGTAATCCGTTGGTATATAATTCAAGTGAATAATAAACAGAGCAATATATTTCATACAATCGGTATTTAATCCAAATGAATACTGTTTGAAAAAACCTGTAAATTTAATTTTCAAGGTGAAAATGATCATTTACATAATGGTATCTTACTTCTGATTGCATTATCTATCTATCTATCTATCTATCTATCTATCTATCTATCTATCTATCATAGTCTATCTATCTATCTATCTATCTATGTTATCCAAATTTTGCGATTCTCTATACCTGTTCATACCTGACTACATGGAGCATGTCTATGCAATATAATGATTAGAAAGCTTGGCACGATTAAACATTTACAGCGGAGTAGCCAGTTCAATCCTCACTGAGTACCCCATAATTTCGCCTTATGCCACATTTAAGCTATCATTAGAAAATTTCCATATGTGACTACATATTTACCAACTTATCTAGAAATGTATCGCAGTTTGTGCATATCTATCTATCTATCTATCTATAGCCGAAGTAAGACCTGTGCTGACATCAGAAACTTAAATACAGATCTCTCTTTCCACTTATAATTGAGAGTTCCTTCGTATTTTGAGGCCTATTTAGACGACTGTCATCATATTTTACGTCTATGTTTTGGCCAATGTCTTCTTTAAGCAAGTAGTTAATTATGTGCTCTTTTTATAAATATATATATATATATATATATATATATATATATATATATATATATATATACTTATTAAGTTGACACATGAAATAACGCACTTTATAGGAAATCAATAAAAAGCTTATTTATTTGAAATAGGCATCATTTTGATGAATGAATTGTTCTACAACGTATCTCTAAATTATTGAACACAACTTTAAAAACATTTTCATCCTTTGATATGATAAAGAATTCAAATGCTTCAATTACCTCTTCCTTAATGGAGACTGTTTTATTACGTATGAAAATCTTAAATCTTTAAAATGCTTAAATAGGTGATAATCAGTAGGAGAGATATCAGGTGATTATGGAGGATGAGGCAACATTTCATTATTCAGGCGATGCAGGTTTTTGAGTAGTTGATTGAGAAGTGTGCGGTGGTGCGTTGTCGTGCGCCAAAATTGGGTCATCTCTATTCACTAGTCTAGGATGTTTCTTTTTCAACTTATTGTGTATGTTCTTATATATACTTTTTTCTTATATATATATATATATATATATATATATATATATATATATATATATATATATATATTTATATATATATATGTAGAGAGAGAGAGGGGGGAGGGAGGGAGAGAATGTATATGGAGAAACTTGTCACTTGACTGAGTGGTGTTATTTTAGTCATATTGACTTAGAAGTTTCGTGAGCGCATTGTCGTAATGACTTCAGTCTTCAAGACTATTTGGCTTCTCTCAGACTTCGAAGTTTCGTGAGTACATTGTTGTAATTTCTTGACTCTTCAGGATTATTTGTTTCTTCCTGAAGAGTCAATACCTTACAACAATGCGCTCACTCGACATAACACCACTTAGTTAAGTGACAAGTTACTCCACGTTAATTCTATTAACGATCTATCTTTACGTTTCGATATCGAGCACTTTAAAACAAAAATCTTATCTACCTAAAATGCCTTTTTACAAGTAAACTAAGAAAAAAGAACCAGCAATTTTGGCACCTAACACTCCTACAATATAATATAATATAATATAATGTACTATTATATATATATATATATATATATATTTCCATTATGTATCGGCGTTTACATCTTTCTAGATAATTAATATCTATAAATATATCTCAATTTGCGTAAACGATCTAACTTTCTTGTCTCTGATTCTCAGGCCATTACTTATCATTTTATCTAACTTTCTAGCTATGATTTTGTCCTAACTTTTTAAATGAGGAAATATCTCTGGAATCAAGTAATGACTATGTTGACGCAAACTTCTGGCAACATTCGACCAATCGGCACGTCTCAGTCGTTGTTGAGAATGTCAGAGAATAACTAATATATGTTTTATAGTGTTCAACCAGTTAGCGAGTTTGTTGTTGAACTCGGCTATTTGTTGTCGAGTGGACATGAAGACATTAGGTGTATTAGTTTGCACTAATCAGTGCAATTGGGAATAACAATGGCATGAGACACACACGGAAATTGAAACTGAACCTGTTGGTAACAATAAGGAAGAGACATCTTTCGAAAACAAAATACGGAAATAATGAAGGATGCGAAAATCATAAGAAACTTCGATGGTAAGAAATTTAGAGAAAAGGGATGTTATAAAATAGCAACCGTAGAGAGCTCTGATTACCTAGGGACTGAGGAGTTATTTCACATAGATATAAAGTTTAGTTAGAAAAGATCGGTATAACTATTACCGTGAAAACAAAAGAGAGGTTTTTAAATGTCTTGTCTACACTACATTTTTTAAAAAATAGTCATTCATCTCTCTATTCCGTAACAGACAGGATTCTTGAAAAACAGGCACCAAATTAATTCAGAATCAGTTTCAAATTATACACATTTTGCAGATAAAATATATTGCAACCAACCCAGCTTAAGAAAGAAATAATGCGAAATTGTGAAAAAAAAAAGAAATTAATAAAAAACAAAAAAAAACGAATCAGTCAAAGAGAGTCGCATGGCTTGTCCTGATATTAAATGTACAAATTTACAAGAGAAATGACAAGGAAACAAGAAAAGCTAAAATGACAATAAAAAAAGAGAAAAATTAAAAGAACAGCATCACCGAGACAAGAACCACTAAACACGATGAAAACGGAGACGGTTGTTCTGAAAAGTTGGCTTGGCGCCAATGTTTCGTTTCGCCACATTTTCATTTTTATTTTTCCATGCCGCATTCCGCGTTTATGCGAATTACCTCTGATGTCAAAATATTATTTTCATTAAACACACGAAATAATTAATCCTCATCAAATGGATCTTTAATTTGAAGTATGCAGTTTCGCAAAGGAATAATTATGCGAATGTTTCCATCTATATACAATAATTACATAATTGTATGTAACGATAAAATAACTTTAATCTATCTCATATATATATATATATATATATATATATATATATATATATATATATATATATATATATATATATATATATATATATATATGTATGTATATATATATATATATATATATATAGGCGCATGCATACACAAACACTTACACACACACACACACACATATATACATGTACAAATGAATACGTATCTATCCCTTTATAAATTTACGTACGTATGTCAATTAAGCACATGCACAGAGATACAGACACACACGCGCGCGCGCGCACACACACACGCATACACACACACACACATATATATATTGTTTAAAAAGATAGGACGCTATAAGAACAATGGTCTATGCATAATATAAGAAGTATATAAGCAGAGCCAATATAAAAAATATATAAATATAGATACTTAAATATTGCTACTTATTTATAAACTGTCGGATTGAGCACTCATTTTTTTTAGATTGTAAGCTTTTAGCTTATTGTAAGATTTAGTTTATATATATATATATGTATATATATATATATATATATATATATATATATATATATATATATATATATATATATATATATATATATGCAAAATGTGATAGAAAGTGTGCAGATACGAATAAAAATTGACTGCTGAGAGCCAGTTTCACACTTCAATGTGATATTCAGACTTGGCTTGAAAATCACTTAAAGTGTGAAACGCTCTATCTCTGATAATAAGTACTGCTTCTCCTAGAAATATGGCACATTTTAAATAATACACACAGACACACACACACACACACATATATATATATATATATATATATATGTGTGTGTGTGTGTGTGTGTGCGTGTGTATATCAAATGTGGTTCGAAATCCGAGAGGATAATATAAAGAACGAATAAGAAATTTTTATCAATCTAACATGTTTCATTTTTATTAAGGATTTGTCAGAATTTTGTTCTATTCTCATTGGTCAGTCATGTATCACGTGCATTAAAATCGTAGATAATTCTCTCTCTATATATATGTAAGTTTGTAAAAATTCGAATATGTCTAATTGGGCTTCTGATGGTAATAATTATTCGTATGTGTGTCTGTTTAGTAGGAGGCGTTTTAATATTTCCATTTGTCGGTGGTCGGTCAGTGTCGTGGAGTGGTATTGTATTAATTTAATGTATGTACTGTTTGTATTAGATTAACATAAGTTAGATTCTTTAAGAATGGATTCGAAAAAGGATGTCGATGTAATGTAATGTTTTAGCCGTGTGTTTATACTTGTTTATAATGTTGTTGTTATTAAGCTTTCCATGTATTTTCGCTTTAAAGAATTCGGTTCTCTTTTAATTAGGATGACATTGGCTTACAAAATCCACAAAGCCCCACAACTAACACCTCTAACATCACTTGTCACAAAAATTACTCAGAATTCATAATCCTACCCACCAACAATCTTTTTACTAAAGTTGCAAACAAATTAGTCATCCTTAATACTAGTGTTGTTACCACTAGCTCCAAGATCACCGGAGATATATTTAGGAAGAAAAATAAACCCAACATCAATTCAAATGCCGGTATTTATCAAATACATGCAAAAATGTTTACGTGGAGACATCACGTGATCTAAAAATCCGCATCTACGAACACAAGAGAAATTTGCGCTTAGACAAACTTTCTAACTCTCTCGTATTACACAGGAACAAAGCTGGCCATAACTTTGATTTTACAAATGCCACCCTAATTCATAAAGAGCATAATTCTTTGGGGGAGAAAATACGTTGAAAGCTTAATAATAAGATTATTTTCAACTATAAACGCACACCTAAAACATTACATTACGTCGCCATCCTTTTTCGAATCCATTTTTTAAAATACCAAAATTCTGTCTGTTTTCTCTCGGTCAATGATGGAGCTTAGATTTAAAAGTGAAACTTGTTACACTATTTACATTATTTGGACTATTTTCCTCATCTTTGTCGCCATGTTCATCACAACGTTTCGGCCGTTGTACGCTCCCATATAAGGAGTGCCAGAGAAAAGCGATAATAACAACAACATTTGCAATATGAGCTCTGGTAAAAATATTGTTGATAACAGCGAAAATTGCAATATGAGCACTGGTAAAAAATTTAGCTGAAGACATTAGATTTATAATACCTAGAAATTCAAAGACAGATATCCCCAAGGAGACATGTCACAGTGGATAAAGACGTTAGTTAGATCCAGTGACAGGACCCAAAGAGTGTGAGTTCAATACCTGGTTTAGGCATTGGAGAACTTTCAGAGGGGAATTAACAGGAGATAATTGACATTAATTAGACATGGCACGTGGAACTAGAACAGTCTACCCCAGTGAGCGAAATAAATTCTAACCACCTGAGCGTACAACGGCCGAAATGTTGTGATAAACATGGCGACAAAGAATAGGACAATAGTCAGAATAAGGTAAATAGTGTACATAATACCTCATCTAAGAAATATAGACAGATACTGAAACTTGTTAGTCGGTGTATGCGTAGATGGATCAAAATCCTAAATAAACACTTTATAATATTTTGTTCAAATTCATTCGAGCTTTAATATCAATTTCAAATTCATCAAGAGCTTTAATATTATTTAGTTACGATAGAGAAAATTTTGAAATAAATATACGTGTGATGATTGCAAATGTTGTTGTTGTGAAGTCAAGGTTTAGCACTAGTCAGTCGCTAAGCTTCTACTACTGCGTTATTCTCAGTGACAAGTTATATAGGCTTTCTCTTGCACTTATGCAAATTAGGCATATTAATTTGCCAGTGTCACTACATCTTGAAACGTATAGGTTTTATACCTCTAGTAGTTCTTGTACTTCTTTTCATGATAGTTTCATTACATTGCTCTACTTCTCTCCCTCCCGTATTTCTTTCTCTGGGAGACCTAGATCTGTCCCGTGCTAAGCTGTAATCATAGGTATTTTCTTGCATTATTTGATCTTCGTCCGAACTTTCAAACTCATTCTGGCCCACTTGATCCTGCATTATTTCGTCTTCTGATGTTTCATTTTGTGACGGTTGTTCTAATAAATCATTAACGGACCGAATCGTAGACATTTCTTCATCTCCTTATAATCTGACTTATTTTTTTCGAAAGTCAGTTCATGCAAGTTTGTGGGATATGCCATGGTGGAGACTTTCATTATCGACTCGCATACAGCTGTAGGCAAGAATAAATCCGTAATTTCATTTTCGCCTCCATTCTCCTTGTTGTCTTTCAGCTTTTTACTTCTCGCACTGGAAGAAAAACATCGAATCCATGCATCCACAAAATCTGAATCTTCTAGGGACAAATGGTATCCTATTGGCGACGCCATTGTTGTGAAGTCAAGGTTTAGCACTAGTCAGTCGCTAAGCTTGTACTACTACGTTATTCTCAGTGACGAGTTATATAAGCTTTCTCTTGCACTTATGCAAATTAGGCATATTAATTTGCCAGTATCACTACAGTTGTCTTATTTATAAAGGTTTGCAACTGTGTATAAGTCATATTAAAAAAATAACAAAAAAAAAAGAAAAGAAAGTATTTTAATACCCACATAACATGGTAGTGATTAAAGATCAACGTATTTTTATTATTAAAAAATAAATCCATTTTAACAATTGTTTCCCTATGGTGACTAATAACGTATTTAACATGGCTTATTGGATTTGTGTACGGATAGCTTCAAGAGGTTTTCTTTAGAATTAATAGTATATATTATGGTGGGGAATATGATATATAAATTGGATAGCAAATTAAAGGTGGGTAATTGAATGACAAAATTGAGCAATCCTGTATAAGTTGTTTCGTCTTAATAAGCGACAACAATATACTAAATGTTTTTATCGGTAGTCTCCTTTATATGTAATTCGCAGACAGTACTGCTTTGCTGTATCACAGATCTTCAGTACGACTAGACATTCGAATGACTCAAGCACGGATTGAAACCCAGCTAATTTGGTGTCAGTCAGAGATTCTACCACTGAGCCGTCTTCACTCGACAGAATGCGTCAGCCAAATCTAGCGTATTGTTTTTTTACAAATGTAAACAAATGTCAATCAGACGGAGTGTTCCATTTATTTTACTAAGAACTTCACATTAACTCAGGTGGCTGTTGTTTTTAGAATTAGCTTGTCATTCAACAGTGCTCAATTGAATATATATATATATATATATATATATATATATATATATATATATATATATATATATATATATATATATATATATATATATATATACATAAATCATTTCACCCCAAGCACTATAATAAACCAACCAGGACAGAAGTTGTTACTGCGTGTTAGGGAATATGAGGAAAAAATTACTATCAACGAGAAAGGACCATACAATAACAAGAATCAAGGAGACAGAAGTTAACGATTGACAGCATTTAAATTACTGAAATTCGAATTTGACTGGAAAACAAGAAGCCGGAAGTGCGATAGAAGAAATTGTAAGCATAGAACATACGGTTACAAATATCCATTTCGACTGTAAAATGACGAGACCTTGTCGCCAATGTCGTAGAGCTCTTATATTCGTAAATGTCTAGGTACCGTAGAGGAAAGTTCATCAGAACGATTATCATGAACATATTTATAGGAATGGCAAAGGGAAGATACGTTACGGCGGAATGAAAGTAACTGAACCCGAGATGCAAAGTCAGAACCAATAATATTGCAGATTCTTCTTTGGAATTCATAATAAATATGTAAGATAGATTCTGGAGAGAAAAATTGTATAGCACGACATAGTAAATCAACTTTCTTAGCTGCAAATTTAGCAATTAATTCAATATGACTCATGTTAGTCGAAAACGTTAGTCTAAGAAGCCGTATCCAGTCACCCTCCTGGTGGTTAGCATCAGCCATACTGACGGAAGTTAAAAATGGGTCTCTCAGACGATCAAAAGAGAGTACTTTCGTTTTTGAAGACTAATACTTGACAAAATGCTATTTGTCCCATTTGACATCATTTTGCCTGTCATTTTTCAGATTAGCAGTCGATCTGACCTTATCGACTTACTGTTAAGATACGATTAAATAGTTGTGTTATCAGCATTGATACCGAGTTGAGAACTGATGACATCATATATATATATATATATATATATATATATATATTTAGAATTTCAGTTTTTCTGTTTCTGACTAGTCCTGTATATATCGTCTCTTCATTTAACTTAAATCTAACATAAATATGTCTCCATTAACCATGTCCTGAGGAACGTCTATTTGACCGAAACGTCTGACGTCGACAGAATAACAAAAACAAAAACAAAATAAAATACAGTAAACTCACATATTCGGATTTTGCTTTGTCTTTTCCACATTTTCATCATATATATATATATATATATATATATATATATATATATATATATATATATATATATATATGGAGAGGGAACAAAAATAAAAATATTACATATATATATATATATATATATATATATATATATATATATTAATTATAACCAATATTTATATATATATATATATATATATATATATATATATATATATATATATATGTAAATTGGTTATAATTAAATATCGAGGGTAACTCTGAAGTGACTCTAAGAAAATGGAAGTGTGATCTGTCAAGATGCGTAGCCTAGCCAAGTTCATTCATCTTTTTACAGCTTCTCACCATCTTGTTTTTACTGCTTTTTAATGGCAATGGTTTTGCAGAAACGCGTCTTATGCTGCATGAAACTTGATGCACATTTACAGTGGAAGACTTAGAAATTTTTACCTCAGCAAATTGCTTTCTCTTTCAATTAAAATTAGAACTGTTCAAAATTATGGTCAGCCTCATTACATTGGAAGACGAATGAACTGAATGTGTTGTGTCTTAAGTTACAATTAGCCACCATTTTGTAGTTATTAACGTTATTAACTTGAAATTACATAAAATTATGTCATATAAATTCTCTTGCTTTACGGCCATATCATGTTCAAACATTGATTCTTGTTCGGTCACCAGAGTTGAGCAACATTTGTTTGGCCAGTTCAATAACAGATACTGTAGGCATTGATGTGGTGATGATGCAATCGATAATGGCTTTTGTTTTTTTACTATTTTTTGTATGTGTATATATATGATAAGTATAGATGATCCTTAAGAATCCATTCGGTTATAATTTATTTCATGAATATCCAAATATTCATTCATTCAAGTTTTTAGAATAAATGGAATCAATTTGTCCGGACAGAAGGAAGAGGAAGACGAAAGAAAGAAAAAGAAAAAAAAAACATTGAATGAAGAAGAAAAAAAGAAAAATTTCAATATAACGTTTTAAAAAGTTTGGGAGGAAGGGAGAGAGAGAGAAAAAGAGAGTGGGAAGAGAGGGGGTAGGAGAGAGAGTGAGAAAAAGTGAGAGAGAGAGAGCGAAAGAAAAGAAAGGAAAGGGAAATTAAGCATGAGATCACATGTGTTTATTCTTTTCTTTCTTTTTTTTTTTACTTTTTTCCCCTCTCTCTTCCTTTTGTTTGGACAAAATGATTGCATTTATTAACAAATCTTAAGTCTGAAGAGAAATAAATTATAACTGAATGGATTTTTATGGATCGTCTGTACTTATCTTGGTCTATTTCTTACACTGAGCTGTTTTTGGATTAATGTTCTCCTTGGAATAATCCCTACCAATTATCAACTGATATATATATATATATATATATATATATATATATGTATATATATATATATATATCATATCGCATATATATATATATATATCGTATATATATATATATATATATATATATATATATATATATATATATATATATATATATATATATATATATATATATATCGTATATATATATATATATATATATATATATATATAT
This sequence comes from Acanthosepion esculentum, assembly GCA_964036315.1. Classification (NCBI taxonomy): domain Eukaryota; kingdom Metazoa; phylum Mollusca; class Cephalopoda; order Sepiida; family Sepiidae; genus Acanthosepion; species Acanthosepion esculentum. The sequence goes on along the minus strand of OZ038497.1, from coordinate 74,604,895 downwards.
ATATATGTATATATATATATATATATATATATATCTTTCATTAAATATGACAGACAAGGAAGATTTAATTAATTTTTATTTAGTTTTTCCAGTATCCTCACGTTTCTTCCGATTTGTAGGAGTAAGGGATTAGAGATATTTTTCATAATTTTCATTGTCCCAAGTGCTTTCGCCCACTTCTTTAGTCATTTTCAAGGAGGGTATAATTTTGGTGTTGTTAGTTTATTATATATATACAGGGTGCGATGGATAAATTTTCGTCCAAATTATGCAAAAAGGAAAATTACATCTCATTTTAACAGATATATTTACAAAAATTACACAAAAATATCTTGAAATACCATAGAGCATATTGATCCACTAACACCGCCATTGGCTTCCACCACGGCTTACAGACGACTTCGGAATCTCCTGCTACTCTTCTGTATAATCTCCTTCTTTAAGTTGGTCAAGGCTGCCATAATCCTTGCCTTCAGTTCATCTTTGGTGTTACAAGGAGATTTGTTGGTCTCTCGCTCAACTGCGCTTCACACATAATAATCAAGGGGGTTGTAGTCTGGGGAGTTAGGCGGCCAGAGGTAAGGGGTCATGTGGTCGCAGAAATTGTCTCGGTTCTGCTGCTTTGTAGCATATGGCAGAGTTTAGTTGCCTTCCCGAAGCCACTATCTTGATCCAGGGAAGCGATACATCCTGGAAGCACTTGATGTTAGACGCCGTGTCTGAAGGCCTGTGGGAATATGAATAGAGGCATAACATCGGCATCACTAGTGACCACATCAAACACCTTCGTTATCACCATTAGACTCATCCAGCTCTTTTCGAATCCAAATACTCTGAACTATAGTGGAAGTAAAATGAATAATAAAATAAGAGTAATAATGTAGACTGTGTTAACCTGGAATATACGCATGAAAACAAATATTCAAATGAAAAGATACGAGAAATAAATTAGTAGTTAATAGTATTGGTGGCAGGCTCAGATACGAAAAGAATAACTCAAGGATATTGTAGTAATGCAAATAAAAAGTAAGAACAAATAATCAACTGTAAAACAGCAAGATAGACAGGCCAAGATGAGAGCTATGTAGTGGGGATATTAAAATGAATCTATCTATCTATTTATAGATATGAATTTTGCCTATCTATTTATCTATCTCTTTGAATTTTATCTATCTATCCATCTATCTATCTGAATTTTATCTATCTAAACACTTTAAACAATTCACTTGTACAGACGGTTTAGTAAAAAAACTTGAAACCCTCATCCGTTGTTCTCTACGGAGAATCAAACCATATCTATCTATCTATCTATCTATCTATCTATCTAAATATATTCATATCTATCTATCTATCTATCTATCTATCTATCTATCTATCTATCTATCTGAATATATTCATATCTATCTATCTATCTATCTATCTATCTAGCAGTATTTTCTATGTATAAATTTCTCACTCTCTCTCTATTTAGCAGAATGTTCTATCTGTCACTTTCTCACTCTCCGTAAATCTATCTATCTATCTATCTATCTATCTATCTATCTATCTATCTATCTATCTATCTATCTATCTATCTATCTAGCAGTATTTTCTATCTATCTATCTATCTATCTATCTATCTATCTATCTATCTATCTATCTATCTATCTATCTAGCAGTATTTTCTCTCTATCTATCTATCTATCTATCTATCTATCTATCTATCTAGCAGTATTTTCTATCTATCTATCTATCTATCTATCTATCTATCTATCTATCTATCTATCTATCTATCTATCTAGCAGTATTTTCTTTCTATCTATCTATCTATCTATCTATCTATCTATCTATCTATCTATCTATCTATCTATCTTGGCATTTTCTCTCTCTCAATGTATCTCACCACCTCTCTTTATTCATGCATATTTTCTATCTGTCAGTAGTTCCCTCTCTATAAATTTATCTATCTATCTATCTATCTATCTATCTATCTATCTATCTATCTATCTATCTATCTATCTATCTATCTATCTATCTATCTCAGTCTTTCCATATCTTATCTTCCCATATTAAAATTCGGAAATTTAACTCTTTGGGTGATATCGTAACAGACAAAGAAAAATGAGGCATAGAAATAGCGAAATATATCTACCAGAATTTAAGCAAAATGCCTTGAAGTAAATGCAAAGATTCCTTTTCCGACATGGCATCTCTGTTTCAATACTCTGCCACCGCCCTAACGTAGCTTCTTTGTGTTTTTCTATAAATATTTTCACCGTAATTGTTCTGAAGAGCTTTTTCGCTTTGATAACGCAATACTAGATTGGCAGCCTGATCTCATGATTTCACAAGTGAAATTACGAGTGTAACCGTAAATTCCACGCTAATAAGTCCCTCTTCCAGATTTCTCGCTGGTGGAACTTTCTCTTGAAGCTTCTTTCTTTTCTGTCTACTTCGATTTTCAAAAAATTTAAATGTAATTTCAATCGCCCTCTGTGGGTGTTCCTTGAATCCTGATTTTGACATGTCTCCGCTTTTGTTCTCACTCTCAGTAACCACTTTATTCTTAGGGCATTTTATCCCCTTGCTTGGGGTGAAATTGATAAAAAAAACAGATACGAAAATATCGTAAATAATAAAGAATTACTATGTAATATCTACAGATAGGTCCTAGGACAGTTGCCTACTGGACATTTCGTCTCAAGACAAATACGTCCATGAATAATTGCGTACTACTGATAAGTTTTTGAAGGCAATTACAATAATTTTTTAACAAAGCATGGGTATTAATCATAAATTAAAAAAAAAAAACGGAATAAAATTTAAAAAAAATTATAACTTTATTTTTATTTAAAATGCAATTATACGACATTATGTCGTGTCGTCAGAGTAATTCACTGTATAAATTCTTGCTTTGCAAAATCGTTCTCCACGTTTTGTGAGTATGTTATTGTTTCAATGGCATTTTTCGTATGATAGTGGTACTTGTAATTTTCTTCATTCACAAATATTTTTCCAGCAGTGTTTGATTTTCGGAAGTTAGCCATGGGTTACAAATAAAAATATAATCTATAAAATCGAGAATCTATTAGATGTTTGTGTTACGCACTGCTGGAGTGAACTGAAACTGCTAGCTTAATTTTCTCTTGCTTTAAAAAATAAAACTTTCTCTCTTTTTATTTATGGTAACTGTCTTTCTGCTTGTTTAGAGTAATTAAAAGTTTTGTTGTGCAAATCTCTATATTAACTCTTTTAAAAAAAACTGTTTTTCTTTAAAAATATAGGTTAATTACCTTTTGCTTGTTTAGAATAATTAAAAGTTGGTTTTCAATTAGCAACTCTTAAAATAAGAAAGAATAGCAACTTCAAAAAATTATCAGAGGTACACAATTATTCAGGGACGTATTTGTCTAGGGATGTAAATGTCCAGGGACACAATTGACTGGTACGCAAATGTTGAGTACGCAACTGTCCGTCCACCCTAATGATATCATGTATATAATTAGATATTGTCTATGGAAGTGAATGAGGAAGAAGAAAAACTGTTTCTAGCGATGAATATTGCGAATACAATTGACAGAACAAGTGAGTAACGAAGACATCTTAAGCCAAATAGGGACAAAGAGACATTCACTTACAAAAAGAAAGGGGCAGTTGAAATTTCTGGGAAATTGTGCTAAAAGAATTTAACACTCACAGGGCATATTGAAGGCAAGAGAGAACAGTTTTGCCTTTCATCTGAATGAATCATTGCGGCTTCCCGGAATAACTTCTTCCGCTGACACGAAATAGAAAGATTGTATTGAATTACTTGCTAGGTCTTCTGATAAGAAGGTCAGTTCATTGTGTCGTCCTACAAAATTTTCCTCACCAGAATCTATCTGAAATATTTATAAGTCTACCATTCTCCATTGCTTTGAATATTGCTGCCACGTCTGGTCTTGTGATCCTGCTATATATTTAGAGATTCTTGATAAAATCCAAAGAAGAATCTGAAATGTTATTCGTCCTGACCTGGCATCTCGGCTTCAGTCACATTTTTTCACCGCCGTAACGTAGCTTCCCTTTGTATTTTTCTATAAATAATTTCATAATAATTGTTCTGATGAACTTAATGCTCTGATACCTACACATTATGAATTTAAACACAGTACTAAATTGGCGGCAAGTTCTCGTGATGTTTCAATTGAAATGACTAAATATAACAGTTCTATTCCAATAGTTTCTCCTATTGAACCTCTCACTTCTGGCTTCTTGCTATACAGTCAATTTTGTTTATCACAAATTTAAGTGCGATATCAATCGTCTTCTGTCTTCTTAATTTCTATTCTTTCATTGTTCTCTATTTTAATAATATATTTTTCATACTCGCTGAAACACAGGAACCTTTGCGTTTTAGTGGCTTTATCGTCTTTCTTGGGGTGAAATGATTAAAAATTATGATATACAGGGTGAAACAGCGAGTGACCTGCTTATCGAGTTTGCGAGAATGCATTGCAAAATAGATAGAACGATTGATGGCAAATGGTCAAGATCAACGTCACAGAATCCTGAAATTGTCGACCATATTATCTCAGGATGTCGGGACTAGCAAAATATGAATATACCTACAGAAATAACAAGGTAGCTACATATGTTCACTGGAAGATATGCAAGAAGCACAAAATCGAAACCACCGAGAGAAGGTATGAGCACCAACCAGACAAAGTTACCCGAAATAACGATGCAATTCTCCTCTGGGACATGCCAATTTAAACTAACAGGGAAATAAAAGCCAACAGACCTGGTATTATCATAAAAGACAAGAAATTCAGGAAATATGTTCTTATTGAGATAGCAGTACCATCTAAGGGAAACACTTCCATGATAATTATCGAGAAATTGTCCAAATACAAGAACCTGGGTATCGAGATTAACAGGATGTTGGTAATGAAGACTGAGACTGTGCCAATAGTAACCGGAGCACTGGGCCTTGTGAGAAAAGAAATGGACAGTTATACTAACAGCGTCCCAGGTAACATCAACATACACGTATCCCAGAAGATCGACCTACTAAGAACATCACATTGTAGCGGACTCCCTAGAGGGGGCGTGATATGAAACCACGGCCCGAGCGCCCCCGTATCGTAAGTGATGAGGTCACAAGGGGCCCACTAACATTTTTCTTATTAAGACGTGAAATCTGACAAGGTGAAAGAAAATGGACAACAGAACGAGGATATGTATGATTAATGCTAAGTTTATTATATAAACGTGTCGAGGGTTGGATTGGTTGAGATCGACGAAGGGGAGGCTGAGGTGCGTTCGTTCCGGTCATTTCGACGGTTGGAGTCGAAGTGCAGAGTTTCCGGTCGTGTCGACGGTTGAAGTCGGAGTACGGACGTTCCGGTCGTGTCGACGGTTGGACGTTGCAGTGCAGGCATTGCTGGTCACGGTCGGTGTCGAAACTTTAAAATTAACTCTTAACTCTCCGACCACCTAACCAATATGGCCGCCCCAGCCGTTTCCATAGTAACTAATGTTACAAGAGACCATACTTATAAACACGCGCAAACCACAAGATAGCTTATTCCTAAATTTTCGCTTGACGATGAAACGAGACCAGATACCTTAATTCAACTTTATTTCAATAATTATATTGAGGGTCTCGGCTTTCGCTTTTGAAACATGAGAACTCTTATGTAGCGAAGGAAGCATATTTTTTAAAAAATATTATTATAATATATATATATATATATATATATATATATATATATATATATATATGTATATATATTGTCATTCACAGACAGATTGTTTCGCTCTATCACAGCTCATCAGTGTGACTAGATATCCGATTGTCTCACGCCAGGATCGAAACCAGACGGATTTAGCATTAATCGGAGATGTTTCCCCTACGCTATCATATAACTTTACGTATTTATTTTTTAATAAACACGCCAGTCATTCAGTGTGCTCGATTCATAGATAAGCTTTGCAGTATCAGCAGTAGCAGTCATTGTTTACAAATTCACGCTTTCCCTCTTAGTTGCTCGACCGAATTTTGTTTTTTTCTGGGCCGTATATATTTTCATCCACAAACAGACTGTTTCGCTGTATCACAGCTCATCTGTGTGCCTAGACATCCAATTGCCTCAAGCCAGGATCAAACATGTTTTTTTTTAAATTACCTGTAGAATTTTTTTCGTGGAGGATTTCACTTGTACACGGTTTATTAAATTTTGTATAATCGCTGTATTGTAAAAGTTAGGGCACTCACTTTTATGAGAGTGAACGTACTTATGCTACTTAGTTTTATATATAGGGGGGCAGTAAATGTATATATTTAGGAATAATCGAACTTAATTGCAAAATATAGCGAAAGTCACTTATGAAATTATTGAGGGGTCTCCCCTTTTTACACAAATGGACTCAACCAAGGTATACATATACTACTACCAGTGAATACCCGGGTAGTACGTCGAGTCAAGTCGGGTAGTAGTAATAGAGTCGAGTCGGTCGGTAGAATAACGTAGCACAAGAGTCACAGTAACAAGCACGTAGACTCAGTAAGAAGTCATACAGCGATACGTCGATACCAAAGACTATATATATATTTGTCTACTAACCATCATTCCTGGAACTACTAACCTGTATTACCAGTTTCTATTATTACGTTAATACATTTATTTCCTATATTCATTCTTGGCGTTTGTTATTATTTGATACCGGATTTCATCCTGGAATCCACAACAGAAATAATAATTTTTTGAATGGAAAGTAAGGACCTACATGCATTAAATTGTCTTTAACTTAAGTGGTGGCAGAAGAATTATCGTTTAACTTTACAGAATTAAGCTTAAATGTTAATGCAATACTTAAATGCAGCGATCAGTTCAGGCGGAATTTAAGCTAGTAGACGTAATATGTTTAGATTATTCAACCAAATAATGCATTAATCCCTACCACTGCTGTCGTCTTTGTTAACGATGTGCATGAAATAATCTAGCCGTCAGATCCAGCCAATGTAGCTCTACATACATCAATGAATATTATTTCTGTTTTTAGGTACTTCTTTGCCTAATTTAAACATTTCTCTTTTATAAATGTGATAATTTAGTTAGTTTTATGTATTTCCCAGTATAATTTTGCCTCTCTGTTTGCGTTTGCAAGATTAGCCATACATGTTTAATTACTTATAAACCTTTTAATTTTCATCAAATCTCTTTTATGACATTCTTATAGTAATTTCTTGTTCTTATATTGGGATTATTTCTTTTTTTCATTGAACTCTGAGATCTGTTAAATTCTTTCACAATTTTAAACGTTGTGTTTCGATCATTCAATAAGTTTACGAGATCCTGTCTCTCATTTCAGGATATATCCTTCATACGACCATCAGCATTATTTACACATCTGAAGTTAAAAAATAAATATATATAACTAAACCAATGTTTATTTATAATATCGTGAATATCCTATGTGTTTGTCTATATTTCTGAGATAAGGCATTATGTACACTATTTACATTATTCGGACTATTGTCCTCATCTTTGTTGCCATAATTTTCACAACGTAAATACACATGGCACAGTTGATAAAGGCGTTGGTTAGATCCAGTGACAGGACATAAAGTGTTGTGAGTTCAATCACTAGTTAAGGCAGTGGAGTACTTGGAGAGGTGAATTAACAGGAGATAACTGATAATTGACATCCATTAGATATGACACGTGGAACTAGAACAGTCTAGCCCAGCGAGTGAAATAAAGGGTTCTGTTCGACATTTCAACCGCCTGAAGAAGGCCGGAATCTACATCGTATTGTATTTCAAATAAATATATATTTTATATAAGCTTACATTCATAAGATAAATTAGGCATAAATATCAGTATATTCATAACAGTTTACTGCCGAGAAATGTGTTTTCATGACATTCTTTACCGAATATTTCTCAGTGTCATATTTACTTAAACTTGGTAGGTTGACTCCGTTCGGGTTTGGAGGCAAAGTTCTTAATATTCTGCAGGTTTTCTCACTTTTTCGGTTTCTTCAAATATTTTCTTACTGATCAATCCACGTTTTTTTTTATTCCCTTTTTAATCATGCGCAAACCTGTTTTTTTTTCCTGACATACGTAAAGGCATTTGTTTTTTTTTGTCAATATTTGCGATTTCTTCTTTTTTCTTTCTCAGCCAAAATCGTTACATAATCCCAACATTTGCCATCCGAATACTCACTAACATTATATCTGGCTTCTATTTCTTACGACCCATAGCAATGTTTATATATCTGAAAAAAAAATATCAATATAAATGTACTATTTGCTCCGAAAATACTCCATGAATATATATATATAGATATTGATAATATGAGTGGTAAATATACACTTACATATGCAATACATACATACATACATACACACACACACACACACACACACACACACACACACACACACACACATATATATATATATATATATATATATATATATATATATATATATATATATATATATGTGTGTATAAAAAATAATTCCAAGAGGATAGAATCCAGGTACAACTCAATGTCCAGGCCAGAGTAAGGATACAATAAAAAGGCTAATATTAAATTTTATTAAATTTTATTTTTTATTCTCGGAGTTTTTTTTTTGTTTTCTTTTTGAATTTGTAGGTCTGATGAATTGGATCGTATTTACGATTCCAATGGAATAAATTATGACCATGGAATATTGGTTATTTAAGCCTTTTTATTATATATATATATATATATATATATATATATATATATATATATATATATATATATGGGCGCATGGCTTTCTGACCAATCTCAGCGTGCGGAAGCTTTAGAAAGTGCCTGAAAAACATACCACGGATTGATCGGAACACTTGAGGCCGTCGATAACTGTCATCGTGACCGAGGGTTTGAGTGTGCTGGTGTCGTTCAGATTGTTGATCACTCTAGATAACACGCTCTTTCGCAGAAACTGAAACTAAGGTCTGCTCAGCATAGACCAAAGATTGGCTCTGTGGGTGTTTTAACAAGCACAAATGTGCATGAGCGAGAGTTTCAGGAGAATAGACGGGTATCCTCGAATACGAGTGGACAGCATATATATATATATATATATATAGTTCAATGGATATGAATTGCGGCTAAACGTCCGATGGAAACCAATCGAAATTGGCGTCATATATATATATATATATATATATATATATATATATATATATATAAGGCAGGATGTGTGTGTGTGTGTGTGTGTAACGGCCGCAATTTTCGATGGATTTGCACCAAAATTTACATGCATATGCTCCAAGTTAGCAGCAAGTCCAAGACCGACTTTGCTTTTCCCAACTCCCATCGATAGTGGAAATAATCGATTTTTTCATGCTTCTACGGCAGTTTTCATGTAGTTTGCGGCCATTTTCTACTAGCCAGAGAGAGAGCCTATAGCTGGCTGCCACGAATAGGCACGAAGATTCTAATGGCCAGCGTGAGAGCCAACAGCTGACTGACACTAATGTTAACTAGCATGCTAGCATGCAAAAAAAAAATCGATAGCTGCATTCGTCACAAGTGGGAAAAATTTAAATCTGCATGGCACTTTACTCCAATTGGCTCATTCGCTTGCTTAAACTCAACGTTGATTCTGATTCCGTTTGGGTGTGAAAAAGTATTTGTTGTTAACATTCTTTTTTCCTTCGGTTTTTCCATTTACGAGTATTTTTTTAAAGCTGATCGTTTTTGTGTTCATTTTGTTTAGTTCTTTTTTCGTAACAGATTTAATGTTTAGTATAGATCTTAGAAAAAATTCGCAATGTGAGATAGGCAAGAAGTAAGGCATGTAGCAACATCAGCACGGCAAAGGGAACTCCTTTAAAGGCAAGGAAGGGCAAAAATATTTTAAGTCAACTGATAGCGATTGGTGTATGAGTCTTACGATTTTTGAATTAAGCACGGGCAACGCCGAGTCATGCTGCTAGTATATATATAAAGAGGAGTCAATGCAATCGTCTATGTCATCTTCAATGTCCGCTTTTATATTTACATACGCTCTATCCCTGATACTGTGCACTTTAAATATAGCATAGATTAAATCTATATTTTATCTTATATATATTCATCATATATATAAGATAAAATATAGATTTAATCTATGCTATATATATATATATATATATATATGAAGAAATATAGTTTTAAGGTTTGCTATATTTATGAGATAAAGTGCTGAATATCAGAGATAGAGTGTATGTAAATATAAATATAAAAGTGAACATTGCAGATGTGGTAGGTTTTATGCTGGACGATTGCGTCCAGCATGAAACAGCCTGTCGCCTCTGAGTGTTGAATTCAATGTTCATTTTTATATATATATGATATAAAAATTTAGATTCCAGAATATTGTTTAAACAGCACACACAATTCATTACTTGCTCACTGTATAGAGTCTAACCACAATTTCGATTTAAATAATGCTACTTTAATTCAAGGAGAAACTTATTCAGTAAGACGAAAGTGTATGAAATTCCTTTAATCGCAAGATCATCTCCAGGGAATGTATTCCCAGGTGCTTATAAGATTTCACCTTTTTTAACAGTTTTTTCTGTCCAATAATTTCCAAATATCTATTTCTGATTCTAACTACAACTTTTTCTTTTAGAAAAAATTTCAGTAATGCAAAACTCTCCATTTCCAGGGACGAAATCATTTTCCTGATTAAAAAAAAAAAAGAAACTCTAGTTTAAATAAAATATACCGTAGGTTTCCCATTCTCCTCCAATAATCCATGTCCGCAAATGACGCCCTTATTGCTTGTGGAGGTTCTATAATATTCAAGTAGTAAAAGAAAATGCAAGATGAAAAAAAAAAAGAGAAATAAAAAAAGGAGCGTGAAAATGAAATGATTTTTTTCTTTTTTCTGTGTCATCCTTTCATTAAAATAGTGACGCTGAAAACCTCGTTGTCGCTGCTTAAGACGATGTCAGCTGAATGCCAGGCTGCTTGGCGTGTTTGTGAAGAAACCTAAAGTGGATTATGCTCTGACACTTACTAATTCTCTTGAAGGACTTAGTGCAAGTGATTTTTGCAAGTGGATGTTCACAGCAAAATCCCGGTCAGTGACAGACGAACGCGTCTCGTTGGACGTATGGCGGAATATCCAGAATCGGGCGCCATTTTCTCTGGCATTTACGTCTGTTTTGGGCTTTATACATTTTGACATTTATGCAATTTTGGTAATGGAAAAGATTTTTTCCTAAATACAAGGTTAAGTAAGCAGACAATGGAAACAAAATCGGAAATATTCAAGCTCTTTTCTTTATATATATATATATATATGAGCAGGAATCAGTTATGGGCAATTCTATTTAAAATGAAAAATATATTCCTTTATTTTTTCTCATACTGAATATTTAAAAAATATGACACACACGCATCACGGTTGCCTGAAAATAGGATAATAGTCTAAACTGTCTCTTTTTAGGTGTTATTCTGTGAAGTAATCACGATAATTATCAGCTCTAATAATCTAGGCATTGAGTACTGTTGGCTTCTGTTTAAGTATGTATCCGTGTTTTGTTCGTTTTTTATTCGTTTATTTTCTCTTTTTTGTTCATAGTAAATTATTTTTGACACCTGACAGGTTGTTTGTTGCGATTTTTATGGTATATATA
>OZ038497.1:74580756-74590756 GCA_964036315.1 Acanthosepion esculentum | reverse complement strand
AAGATGCTTCCAAAATCTAAGAAACAGGAAAAGTTTGTTAGAAACAAAAAAAAAAAGAGCTGAATTGTTATTCCTCTTATATGGCAGTGAATGTTGGACAATTTCTTCACATATGAAGAGAAAAACTTGTGGTAACAGAGATATGGTTCTACAGGAGGATGCTAAGAATAATATGAACGGAGCATGTGAGCAATAAAGAGGTTTTAATGAAAAGAGAAACAAAGTGAACACTTATATTTAGAAAGATGGAGAGATAGTTAACATTCTTGGGATACATAAGGAGGAAAGAGGGTTTGGTAAATCTGACATTCACAAGACATATTCAAGGAAAGTGGAACAGAGGGGAGTATCAAGTGGCTTATCTGACGTGTTTACCTAAATGGGTGGCAGAATAGGGAGTGAATGACAGAGAGAGAGAGAGAGAGAGTGTGTGTGTGTGTGAGTGTGAAGAAGAAAGTGAGTAAGAAGACAAGCATTTCTTAGATCTACGAAGAATAGTAAATTATAGAGAGATATGATCACCGAAACCTCAAGGGAACACGACACACTAAAGAAAATTAATTTATTTTTATATGACATGAAATTCGGACTGATGAGTTGATTGACACTCATCCGCTTATGCCATATTAGAATGTTGCTGCAATAATGTTACAAATATAAATTAAAAATCTACAATGTTATTGGTCTTGATCTGGTATCTCGGATCAAGTCCGTTCCGGGTAAGACGATAAACTACGTCCAACAGCAAGGCCTCTGATCAGGAGGTTTTGAAGTGCTTGGAACCACTGCTGGTGTTCCCCGGGTTCAACCAGACCTGGCGTGGTAGCACCTGTTAGGGTCCCTGCTATGGGAAAATAGTTAACATCCAAACTGGGATCAAAATACTATGAAAGTGTAAAAATAGGTTTTAATACCAGAAATACTTTGTAAAAGATTATTACTAGTAATATTTTTTTGAAGGAAAAAATATTACCAGCATTACTTAAAAAAAAAATATTACCAACTATACATTTAAAAAAAAAATTACCAGCTATATATGTTTTTTTTTTTTAAATATTACCGGAAATAGATTCTTGAAGGAAAAAAATATTACCAGAAATAATTAAAAAAAAAAAATTACCAGCAATAAAAATTTTCGGCATTAAATAACCCATCGAGATGTTGATATGCCGTAAAACAAAACAAACCAATCGGATCCAGTCACTTTCTCACCGCCGTAATGTATCTTCCATATGCTTTTTATATGTACTTTCATGGTAATTGTTCTGATGAATTTTCCTTTGTGTTATCTAGACTTAATGAATTTAAGAGCAGTACTAGATTGGCGGTAAGGTCTCATCATTTATATGTAATTATAAGTCCTATGTTAACAGTTCCATCTCTCGCACTACTCATTCATGTAACTTTCTTCTGATTTCCGACTTCTTGCTTTCTAGCCAACTTTGATCATTGTTCGTTCGTCTTAATTATTTTTTCATATTCTCTAGCACTCTGTAACCCCTTGAGTTTTAGTGGCTTTATTGTCTTACTTAAAACATTACTGGCTCTTAGCTGATCCCATTTTCTCACATGTACTCTCTAACATAAAATAATATTTTAAAAGAAGAAGACTATCGCAGTGTTACATTTAACGCAATCGGCTCTTCAAACGCGAATATTGCGACTATTCAAAATTAATGAATTATGCATCGAGGGCTGGAAATGATGAATGACGTGTGGGACAATTATCCCGGTTGAGAAGATTAACTTACATTAAGGTCCGACTCGTTAATGACTTCTTACACAAACATAACAAAACGAACATCGTGTTAGGGCCTAAGCTTTTAAATTAAGTGTCTGTGTCCAGATTTTAGAAGTATGTATTGATTTTTAACATCTTCTGTCCCCATGCAAACTTGTACAATTTTTTTTTCAATTGACTTGGCGAGGATAAAACCAACATCAGGTAATTCTTCCTTGTTCAATAAATATTATAGCCTCGGGCACCAAGAGGGAACTGGCATAGCACCCCAATTTATTTATTTTACCATAGAATCAACCAACTAAAAACAAGGTCTACACCCAGGATGCACAGTGTTATAATTGAAATTTATTCCATTGTGTCTATAAAGATCAGGATTTTTTTAGATTTGATAATGTGTTGATTATTAACCTTAGCTTAGTTTTCCAAAAGATTATATATGAGGAACCCAGTGAGAATCGAATGCAGTGTAATCACGTTGGTGTACCGGCAAACTGATAATATGAGACTTTAATATTTCGTAACTTAACATTTTATTCAACTTCTTCTGATTTAGTAAAGTATTCTCGGCTAGTGTGTGTGTGTGTGTGTGTGTGTGTGTGTGTGTGTGTGTGTGTGTGTGTGTGTGTGTGTGTGTTTTGAAGCGGCCTCAATAGTCTTGGATCAATACGTGAACCTTACATTCTGTCAGTCCTGTATCAGAGACTGCCCACGAATCTCTTTGGGACGGTGGTTTATATAAGCTTGGGTATCAGATTTTTCCACGACTGCAAACCGGTTGAAAGTGTGAGGGCACGTACTTCCCCATTCGGCTGCCGGGACTTTTTTTTTTTTGGTGGTCTGATGTGAAATGCATGCAATGTGTTTTTTTCGGCAGCGGATTACCGGCAATAATATTAGATAACAATACTATCTTGCTAACCATTAACCTAGGTGAAGGCGCCCAGCTTAAAAATAAAAAAAAAACATAAAAAACGAAGAATTGTCTGAGTTTTTAATCTGGCGCACACTTTTATGTCAAGATTTTAATAAAGAAGTAACTTTCCGATGAGATTTCATTTCACATATCAAACCTTGACACTGACTCTTTCATGGACGTCGTTTTACTTATTTTGATCACGAAAGCTTCATATCTGAAATCATTTTGCTAGCTGTTTCTTATGTATCTTCTAATATCTTTCAAGACTTGTAGCAGAAATATTTTCTATCGTTTTTATTATTACTTGATCTTATATTTTTTATAATGATGTTCACGTTGTACAAGGCCTAAGAGACACTCGAGGTAGAGAGTTACAGATTAGGAGGCACCATCGCAAGCAAGGTGATAATACCACCAAGACACAAGGGGCCACCGGAAGTGAAAGAAAATGAAAATACTTGAGAAGGGTTGTGAAACACAAATACTAACAAGGAAACATGGGATGAATCTGTACTCCTGTTCAAAAAATCGGAGAGGATTGTGGGCCGGGAGAGATCAAACATATAACCTAGCAACATTCGTTTTGATAAGTAACGGAGCGTAAGATAGAGAGAAGAGAGGAACGGTAATCTATATATATATATATATATATATATATATATATATATATATATTTAGTTTACGAAAAACTAGGTAATCCGTATGGGTAGACCCAAGGAGGATAAAATCCAGAGAGCTCAATGTAAATCAGAGCTAATAATTTAAATAAAAACAGACCACTTTAAGGTTCCATATAATAAATTATTTCACCACAGCCCTTTTAAAAAAAGGTTGAAACCTTCAACCTTTGGAAATAAAATCTGATGAACCGCTGTCCTTTAAAAGGGCTGTGGTGAAATAATTTATTATATGGAACCTTAAAGTGGTCTTTTTTTATTTAATATATATATATATATATATATATATATATATATATATATATATATATATATATATATCAAGAGAGAGGGAGAGAGATGATGGCTGTGGGAGAAAGTGTGTAAAGATTTAATTATATATATCGCTTAATAAGCCAAATCCCAAAATAAAAATGAATTGAAGCAAGCTAGATCAAGTGGATCTTAATGTTCTGTGTTATGTAACCTTTCTTGCATTTGCTGTGATTTACCTGTCCTCTTTTTCCTGCCAAAATAATTCCCTCCCTGGATATCCCTGGATGGAATTTTAATATACCTTTAGCGAACAGTATGATAAAACTGATCGATGCAATTCATTCCAGCGTCGCAATTTACCGGCTTTAATCAGTTCAGGATGGGCGAGGAAATCGAATCATTTCTTCCACGGCCGACTCACCAATCACAAGCTCCCAATGATCGATTAATGATCGGGGATTTGGCGAAGGGATTTATTTCAGCAAAATATTGTTTATCTGACGGGCCTGGTCCAGGGGCTTTTCGATTTCACATTGATGGGATTTAAGGAGAAGGAAGTGAACGGGAAGTTAAACCGTCGCGTTCAGCATTAAAATGAACGAATCGATAATAAATTAAGCGAGGTTAGGTTTAAATCGAAGCGTTGCACAATCTCTCAAGAGCCAATGACTGGTTGCTCTGTCTTAAAAAGCCGATGCTTCACCAACACTCTAATCGACACGGTTGATTTAAAAGTAATTGCGTTTTCTTTCTTAAAGGGGAAGAAATCCAGCACTGCTTTGAGAACATCAGATCCCTTTTCTCTTCTGATTCACAACAAACAGTTTTTATTTTCAGTTTAGATAAAAAGGTTTTTTTTTATGTTTCTGAAATATTTTTCCTCCCAAAATCCTGAAACGAATTACTTTGCTAAAATGGCTTCTCGTGGCTTAATGGCAAACCCGCTTGAATTTAAAGTGGTTTCACCGATTAAAAATGGAGTACAACTCTTACAGGTCGGATTATCTTCATTAAGATTTTCATCTCAAGGCAGGTAGATATTAATTTCACTATTTAAAAAAGGACGCATACTTAATCTCGTATGCCCAATAATAATACGATATATATAATTATATATATATATATATATATATATATATATATATATATATATATATATATATATATATATATATATATATATATATATATATATAAACATTGAATATAACAGACAATAAATGTCTATTATGCTTGATTATGATCCGTTTTAATCTTCGTAATGTTGCTTTAATTTCGGCTTACCATCTTCAGAGTAGTTATACAGACATTGAAACAAAGATGTTGACCATCTGTTATGTTGCCATAGAAGATTGCTATGCGACAGCAGATGCAGGTTATAAATTCATGATGCTGTTATATGACGTCGTACCACGTGAGAGACTTGAATATTAACAACAGAAACGTATGTCTAGATGCATTGTAATGTGTTGTGACTACTTTGAATTGTTCTTTTGTTGAGTGTTTTTGCTCTGTTTTAATGTAGATGACCTCCAATATCTGTTATATTTAATAATATATATTTAAATAATGATCTGCTGCTCCAATGCACTATATATATATATATATATATATATATATATATATATATATATATATATATATATATATATATATTGAACGATAAAAATTATTAGAAAAATCAATTAAAATCTTCAGACATACTGGGTTGTAAATTAATATTCTTATGCTTTTATTATTATTATTTCATTTATATTCCTCGACTAGTTTCGACCAACATGGCCATCATCGGTAGAGAAAAAATGTCTCTGCTTGCTATATATATATATATATATATATATATATATATGAACAAAATATGCTCTTAAGGTGTGTCATATTTATGGGATAAAGTGCTCAGTATCAGAGATTAAGCGTGTGTAAATATAAAAGTGAACATTGAAGTTAACACTTAGAGGCGACAGGCTGTTTCATGCTAGACGCAATCGCAGGCCTGATGATTGCATCTAGCATGAAACGGACTGTCACCTCTAAGTGTTGACTTCAATGTTCACTTTTATTTATATATATATATATATATATATATATATATATATATATATATATATATATATAGAGAGAGAGAGAGAGAGAGAGAGAGAGGAAGCGTCCACGTGTGCTTCTTGGAATATTTAAAACAGATAGGTTGGTTAATAAAACAAGGGAAAACGAAAAGGTACCAATGTGATCAGTGCGAAAAGAATTTATTGTATATTAATTGTTAATCACACGACAGAAATGAAGCACGGAGTTTAATGTTATTAGTCCGGAATTTGTACCTCCGTGCTTCATTTCAGAATTTCACCTTTTATTTCTTGATATTTACATTTAGATGTGCTAAACAGCTTAGGATATACTACCTATTGTATAAGATCATCCCATTTTTAGGTGAGCCAAAGTAAAGGAACAGGTAGTCTAAAAAGAAATAAAATTTATTTGGTTGCGTAACACTTGCCTTGCACTAACTGCATCAAGTTTGTGACTCACTGACATCATCAAACAGATTCATTCTTAATTTGTAATACATATCCAAACTTTTGACGCAGCATTTTCCCTTGTTTGTTTTAGGAAGGGTCCTTTAATCTCTTCATCAAGAGATAAAATGTATGCTCTATTGGGTTAATGTCCTGTGATTGACTTAGCCAGTCTAACATTATCCACTTTTTACTCTGCTGAAGCCCTTTCTTGTATTGGCTGTATGTTTTCGTTCATTGACCTGCTGCATGATAATCTTCATCCCGATTAGTTTAGGTGCATTTCTTTTGTAAATTGTCAAACAAAATGTTTCTGTAGACTTCTGAATTCATTCTGCTGCTACCATCATGAGTTATATCATTAATAAATATGAATGAGCCTGTTCCAGAAGCAACAATGCAAGCTCAGGCCAAGTCAATACTTCCTCCATACTTCAGAGATGAGCTTTTATCCTATGGGTCATAAGCAGATCCGTTCCTTCTTCACACTTTGGGAGAGATTATACTTGATCTAATCAGTCCATAAAACTTTCTTCCATCTCTGCAATTACTAGCAAATTCCAATCTGAACTTCTGCTTCATACCACTGATCAGTGGTTTGCATCTTGTGTTATAGCCTCTATATTTCTGCTCTTTGGGTTTTCTTCGAACGGTGCATTATAAAACCTTCACCCCTGCATTGTGGAGGTTGTTGATGATGTCATAGATTGTTGTGTTTATGTTTTTCCTCTCAGCTCATAGAATGTTTCCGTCATCAACAGCTGTTGTTTTCCTTGGTCGACCTGGTCTATGCTTGTTGCTCTGTACAGCAGTATCTTCTTTCTTTTTCAGGACATTCAAATTTCTTGTGTTAGCTCTGTCTAATATTTGTCCAAAAGCTCTGTTCCATTTTCATTCTTTTTCTCGGCTTGAAAATGGCTTGCATTTCCCGAACAGACAGCTCCCTCGTCTTCACGTCAGTTTATGCTTTCGATCAAGAAATGCAGTTTTTACAGGTGAAAGTCAAGACTAAAAGAGTAATCATGCAGATGTATTTAATGTTTAAACAATCAATTTAAAAGGGAACACATCGGCAACAAGAAGCACCTGTCAGTCACATATTCCAATTTTTTGCTCACTTGAAAAATGGGTCAGTTCAAGCAAAAGGTGGTATGCTCAAAGTTGGTGCACATATATAAATGTAAATAGCAGGAAATAAAACTGAAATTCTGAACACTTATTTCATATTGATCATCTGTTCTTAAACCCAAATGTTGCCGTTTTGAGGGTATTCTCTCTCTCCCTCACTATATATATATATATTTATATATATATATACTCAAATGTGTGCGTATATATATATATATATATATATATATATATATATATATATATATATATATATATATATATAAGTTGTGGAGTAAAAATAGTACACTATATGAACCAGTCCATAACCATAAGTAATGAACTTCAGATCAGAAGTAAGAAAAAAGAAGCCATTTGGAGTCAGACTTCAGACTAATTAATACAGGCATCACGGCAAGTATCCGCAGCATTACTTACATTATAAGCACTACGAAGCGCGTTATAACATATATATATATATATATATATATATATATATATATATATATATATATATATATGTACATATTGTTATATATATATATATATATATATATATATATATATATCAGATAACGATATATAAATGTAGTCTGATACATTTTTAACTAGTGACACGCCTCACAACATTTTTCTAGTTTGTCATACAACTTTTCTTTCAAATATATATATATATATATATATATATATATATATATATATATATATATATATATATATATATATATATATATATATAAAAGAGATGTATATATGTTTATATAACAAGTGTGTCCTATAAATATATTTAATGGAGTCAATCATGTTTTGTTCTGTTTTTAGAGACCGCTAAAGAAAAACATTGCTTGTGCGGTAATTACTGTCATACATGTTATTTTATGAATGTAGTAGGTGTATTCTTTGATATTGTAATTTCTATTTCTTTGAGAATATATATGTTCAAACGCAGTTAACAGAATAATTACCCTGGCATATTCACAGATAAAGAAAGGAAAATTTAAGTACACCATAAGAGCCAACGTTCCGAAAGTACATCTCATTTTTTTAATACTAAAATTTTTTCCAACACATTGGCGCGTGTTAAAATCATCGTTTTATATAATATTGTTGAAGTTATCTCTGACATTTT
Source organism: Acanthosepion esculentum (assembly GCA_964036315.1). Classification (NCBI taxonomy): domain Eukaryota; kingdom Metazoa; phylum Mollusca; class Cephalopoda; order Sepiida; family Sepiidae; genus Acanthosepion; species Acanthosepion esculentum. The sequence goes on along the minus strand of OZ038497.1, from coordinate 74,582,415 downwards.
TGCCTAGATTTAAAAACTTCTAATTTTTATTCAATTTCGCAAATCCATCGATGAAATTTAAATAAACTGATTTGTTTGGAAAAATAATTTGATTAAACCCTACTTCGCGGTTGAATAATTTCTTTAATTTAATTTAATTTTATGGCTCTTCATGGTTAACAATATTTTTAAGAAAATATTTTTTTAAATTTTTTAACAGCGAATAATAGATTAGTAGGATTTCTTACTCTTGAGCATGCAGCATATGTAAATATTTCTTTCTGGAGATTTGTTTATAGTTCTCGCAAACGCAGGGAGAATGGGAAACTGGATTCTTGTATATATAAAACGTAACAGATATGCAAAAAACAATGTTGCATTTATATTAAATAATTATTTGTCATTTTAATCATTAAATTGTTTTTAAAATAGTGGAAGTATTTTGTTAAATAAAAAGTGTTTAATTTTTCTAAAAAATTAATTAAGGAAGCTACGCACCCTAGTAAAAGCAAATGTGCTTTGTCCCTCAATAAGTGTTTGCACTTGTCCCAAAAATTTGATTTTGATCGGTCAGTATATGGCTATTATAGAGGGTCTGACGGACGGACGGACAGAAGAAATAGAATCTTATATATATTAATATATATATATATATATATATATATATATATATATATATATATATATAGATAGATAGATAGAGAGAGAGAGAGAGAGAGAGAGAGAGAGAGAGAGATAGATAGATAGATAGATTAAAAACAAACTTGTATGCGTCGCTACGGAGAATTTGCATGCTCTAATCTCAGACATGTATTACGTAATGCAGCGATATGCTTTGGACCTGGTATCACTTCTCATGTGAACCTTGTGGCTAGATGCAGAGAAAAAAAATGCGTGATCAAAAAGTGACATCGTTTTCGGCAACTAATATTTGTCGGAATCACTCATGTACTTTGACATCGAAATAAGGATAGCTAGCCGTTAAGAAAATGCGAGAAGCTTTAGCTGGCGAAAGAGTTCGTCTTTTATGGAATTTGAATTCCTCCCTTCTGCCAGTTTCATGAAGAAAAGTTGTAAATCACAGCTCACAGCTCACAAACCGAAATATTTGGGTTGAGACTAAACGGAAATAAGCAGGAATGACATCACACTCTGCTTCCAACTGCCATGTCCATTTAAATAGTCCCAGCTGGTGTAGTGAGCAACATCATATATCGCTACAGAATCCACACGTGTCGCCCTCTGCCATACTAGACTGAACTTAGAAAAATAGTAATAATTAAGTTATGATTAGAAAACGTTTCTAATCACATTAGTGAGTTCGATTCTCGTTGAAGATTTCGGTCTTGTTTGGTTGTGACAAAGTTAAGTTTCCTACATAGCTATTACAATGGCATATTAACTTTTCAATAATTTTAATGACTTAGTAACGTTTAGATATTTAATGACATTGATAGTTTTAATGCATAGATAATGATATTTTTAATGACATAGACAATTTTAATGACAGATATTTCCATTAATTTTAATGGCAGATTAACTTTTCTTAATTTTAAACATTTTGTTAACTGCTGTGCAAAAATGTTCGCTAATTAAATGTTGCAATAATTTGGGCAAGCTTAAGACGTATTTTTTATTCAAAATACATTGTCAGATTTTATATCGAGGCCCTAATTGAAG
>OZ038497.1:74560756-74578256 GCA_964036315.1 Acanthosepion esculentum | reverse complement strand
ATATATATATATATATATATATAAATCAACCACCCTCTATTGTTATGTAACTTCATGCCTGTCGATATTCAACGAATTTTCAAGCCCAGCTCTTCCATCTTCCTTAATTTTTACATTTGGCAGAATGCTTTTTGGCGCAACTATCATAGAACTGCAATTAATTTTTATTGCCGATAGCTTTTATTCCAGAACATACACTCCACCCTTTTTCTGTCGAACGTGCCGTCATCGCATATTTCATTATGGTAGCTAATTAAGTTTCACTTTGCATACACTGAAACGAAGCTGCTTTTTTTTTGCAAAAAATGAATACATCATATTTCGCTGACTTCTCTATTCGAAGTATGTCAGTTTATTTTTCCAATATATTCTTTATTTTATTTTTTTGGTTTTTCTTGTCTTTTTTAACACCAGTGCAATACTGTCATTGTTTTATTTTTCAGTTTCTTATCTTGTTGTCGTTGTCATTCTCGCTTAGTTTTCACTGGAGATCAAGTAACAGTAGTCTCCTGAAAATATCCAGCATATTTAACGATCTCCACAACGAGCAACACAGCCCCTTTTTCGGTCGCCAGATCCTTCAACTTAGCTGCTGAAACTACTTTGACTATTCCCAGTGCGCCATAAAATAAGGGCATGACCCCCAGCTTCACTTGCTCATGTGCTGCTATCTTATGTTGGTTTATTTTTTTATCTTCAACAAGCAGGGTGTTGAACAGCCATACCTACTACTTGGCAGATTATCTTCGCTTCGTTCACGCTAGCCATGTTAAAATGTCCTTCGTGAATTAAGTATTTGTCTGGATCGCTACATTCCAGAATATTTATTATTATTATTATTGGTATGTGTGTACAGCAGTTATTGACAGAGAAAGTAAACATTCCTTCCTACTCAGTTGCATTCCTCTTCTCATAAATACAGCATAAGTCAATTTCCCTTCTTAACTATGGGTTGAACAGCAGATTAGACTGGAATCCCGAACCTTGAGTGGCAGCCGGTATAAGAGAAACTCTACTCTAAATTCAAAACTGTAGAAGGAAACGGTAAACCTCTCAATTATTGTCCGCCAAATCAGTTAATAAAGAAATGTGTAGGGGGATATGATTGCTTACGTCTTAAGGACATAAGTATTATTTGGGATAAGAATAATCCTACGAGTCGCACACGTTCACAGTGTAGTTCAAGTAGCATCCAAACTTTTCACTCAGTATTTTCCTCTCCTTTTTACTAAATATTCAAGGCCCAAGAACCACTCATGGCAGAGGATTACTGAATGAGATTTTTATGGGCAGAATAGGATAATGTAAGTGCGGATGATGAGGATATGTTGGATAGATAACGGATGATATGAAGCAGTTAAGATTCTAGTGATCGGGCTTTACGGTTACATCATGCTGAAACACCAGTTCTTGTACGATCACCGAAGTTAAGCAATGGTGAGCTTGTTCCGTACCTTGCTGAGTAACCGCTTGGAAATGGCAGGTGCTATAAGCTTGGATGTGTGGTTGGTCTAACTGATAATGACTCGGAATTGCTAATCGTAGAGCCGAGTTCCAATTCCAGTTGGGTTCGTTATATTCACATACACGCAAATATTTTTGGGAAGGGTATGGATCCATTCCAGATTTTTTGTTAAATTTTAAAACTTGTATCACTAAATCATTATTATCTAAAAAAAAAAAAATTACAATCTAAATATATTTCTGGCTTTAAGTAATCGGTTGATAATCCGTAGAAATCAATCTCGTGATCGGAGAAGCAAGGTAGTGGCTACCGGGCAGAAACTGTCCGAGGGAAACTTCCTCCTTACCAATGGAATACAAAGGGAATCGGAATGATTTGACCCTGTGCACGTGGTAAGACGGGTTCTGGCTCTAAAGATCTTAAATGGTGGGAGGAGGAAAGTAGCTAGTCTGAACATTTTTCATGGAAATAGCTACAGTAGAGACGTTTCGTCCATGAGGAAGGGGCTGTGGGTTTAAAAATATTTCGTCGCTCACACGGCCGCATAAACGATTTTGAACTCTATCAAAGCGGGAAAGTGAGCATATCCAGTAGAGATATGGCAGCAATTCTCCATTTCTGGTCAGATGCGGCTCTTACAATGATAGAGCATGTCAGGAGGAGTCAGATACTTTCAGGAACGCTATATGGAACTAACCTTTTTTCCAGCATCTTTATTGATGGATCGCAGACCAAAGTTCCACTGGAGGTTTGGGGAGAATCTAGTCCAGATAGACGTTAAATGCAAGGAAGCACATTGAGAGTTCGAGCTTTACCTTAACCCGCCACTGAGTCAGGTTGTTTCACAGTGTCGATTTTTAGCGTGGGGGCCCGGGTTTTTCCACTCGGGCTGCTGGTCTAAGCTGGTGTTAGCTGGTCAAAGCATGTCTAAGCTGGTCTTAGCTAGCCATAGCCGGCCATACCACCGCTGTGTAACAGATGTTACGCAACAGTGGTGGGGAGGAACGCAAACGAGGTGAGAAGGCCTCCGGCACGGAACAGATACTACAACGGGAAAACACCCTCTTCCCCTCTGCCAATCCCTCCGGAATAATCCTGGGGTGGGGTAGCCCCATAATTGATTTTCTAAGCGTAACTTAGACGTGGCACAAGGCTGAATGTATGTGGCACCCTGTGAGGATCGAACACACTATTCAGTCGTAACTTTTTAGCGAGACAACGCCGAGGTGCCCAAGCAAATTGAGAATCCAACCGTTCATAATGACCGGGAACAATATGGTCTACTCGAGGTTCGTATAACGCTCATAGCGGATGGACGAGTCCAAGTTTCAATAATAAGTGTAAAGAAGGTTAGTCAGTCTTTCTAAAGGTTGATTTAAAAGTAAGTCCCTATTTTATGTATGATGGATTCGCCCGTCTATCTATCATTTTTACAAGACAGGCCAGTCGATCATGGATAACATAAGGAGTTACTTTTCAATCATGCTGTAAACAACAGTGGTAATAGCACGTTACTAGCTTTATTATTTCTGGATATTGAATGTTAAAGCCAGTTTTGTGAGGGGAGAACAGCTTCCAAGTTCTGAAAATTTAAACGTTTGCAGCACATGCAAACGTTTTAAAAACAAACAAACTTTGGTATCGTCCGCATCGATATTTAATGACAATCTGTGCGTTGCTTGGCGGTTGGTTTCAGGTGTGAACCTAATGTAGCGGTTTTGTAGACAGAAAGTGTAATTGGCGTGTTGAGTTCAAATTCCAAATGAGCCTTTGTGCTCACTTTCGCATTAAAATCCTCGTTATCTCTCCGGCTATCTGAAAATTAAAAAATCCCAACCAAGGGCATATGTCTTGTTCGATTACAATTTCTTTTAATCATTTCACCCCATGCAAATAAAAAACGCTTAAACACAAGGGGTTACTAAGTATGACAGAATAAGAGAAAAGATGAACATTATTAAAGAGCGAGAAGACTAGAAGTGTAATCAAGGAAACAGTAGATAACGATTGATATTGCGTTTACACTTTTGAAGGTGAAAGTTGGCTAGAAAGCACTGAGCCGGAAGAGATTTCCACAAGTCTCAGTTGCGAGAAAAGAAACTATTAGCATAGAACTTACGGATACATCTAGCCAATTCAAGTGTGAATTGTGAATTGTGATAAGATCTTGTCTTCTGGAATGGAGTGGGTGTCAGAATGTTATAAAAAAAGTCAACCTGTTACGGATTTGAATCAACCAACAAAAAAAAAAGGCGAGAATTATTTTTGAATATAAGAATAAAAAATATTCTTATATCGTGTTTTTACAACTATTTTTTCCTAGGGTGTATAAGTGTTAAAGGTCCTTGTTTCTAGTTGATTGTTAAGATGAAAAGAAATGTGATTTATTCGTGTGTACGTGTAAGAAAAAAGAGTGAAGGAAGAAAGTGAGGAGGAATGTGTAAGTGTCACCTAGCTTGGTGAGGAAGAGTGTAAATGTGACGTGGCTTGGCGAGGAAGAGTATAAGTGTCACATAGCTTGTTGAGGAAGACGGGCGAATAATTTAAGGAATTATTATTAAAAAGTGGTGTCGTGAATCTGTTGCAGTATGCTTCCACTCCTTCTCCTTACTGGCTTGTTTGACCTAGTGACTTTGCTTTTGTATACTTCAAATGGATCCAGAAAAATGCATTTTATTGTAGATGTGTTGCGACCCATTGGTTGAAAAATATTAAATACTTATTTTGAAAGTATTAATTTATTAACCTGAAGGATGCTCAAATCCTCCGACTCAGACACTATTTTTTGTCATTTTATAATCGACTCTTGGTGTTTATTTCCGTCTTCACTCCACAAATTCTTGCTTGTATTGTACATCATTTGTATACCAAGTCTTTTGTAGAGATACTATTACTACCGAGTCGTGTTTTTTTTTTCAGTTCCTGACCTGTTTACGACAGTCTTCAATTTATTTCCAGATTGTTTTCTCTCTGTCTCGACACACTTCTGATGATCGTTGTTTTACGCCCAGACTGCAGCCATAGTTAGCTATTAACATAGATTCGAAAGCGATGACATCCCAACAGTCATATAGATGATACTTGCAAACAACACACGTATTCGAAATCAAATTAAAAAGCTACAAAAGCATCATTTCAGATGTTAGAGATACCTTTATGGACCACGAGAGTCGATACGAGAGATACGTTCCATTTTAAAAAGATACCTGTTTGAAATTTCATTTGTTTTGAAAAACACTGTTATTACTTAGAAAGGGTTACTGAATGAGGAATAACCAAAACGGACGTTGGAAATGAAATGGTAATCTTTATAACATAAACAAAATAAAATACTCACCAGCGGCGTGAAGTAGGTAAACCACTGTTAGTGGTGGACTACATAGCATATTACCCCAACTTACAATAGTATCCAACGTATTTATGAGGATTGAAGCATACACAGTGTTCAGAGGTACAGTATATAACACACACTATAAAAGTTAAGCTTTAAATTTAGCATTTTCATTTTGGAAAAATGTATCGTAATTTACTTTTCTAATTATAAAATGTTTCCATGAATTAAATCACTTATCATGCATGATCTTCTGTTTGTATTCATCATCTATAAACATATTTAATATTTTCAGTTTCGATAAATGTTTCCCCAAAATAAAACTTCGTATACAATCTTTTTTTTAAAAATCGTTATCACTTCGTGCAAGGCAGTATTGCCACTAAGACACAAGTATACAAAAATTAACCATAACCCTGCCACTAAGCCTTTTAAGAGTCATTTTCCAGGTTAATTCTATAATGATAAACATAGTATATTTATGACAAAATAAGTTAGCATAACAAGAGCTATTTTATTTCTAGACAACAAAATAAAAAAATAATTTAATGTTTATTTTGTTTCACGTCGTATTTTTCAAGAATTCAGAGATCCAATATGGTTTTTGCTTTGTTAAAACATTTTTTACGGGACTAATTTATTCAAAGACTAGAATGCATATAACATATTGTATAAGTCCCAAAAATTAATACATCTTGTCGTCAATGGCCCAGTGGATAAAAGCGTTGGTAATCCAGTGACTTGAACCAAATGGTTGTGAGTTCAATACCTGGCCACAGCATAGGTGAACAAAAACTTGGAAAGTTGAGTTAAAGGGAAACATCCGGAAGTAGAAGAATTTAGGCATATAAAGAATTCGGTTCCAGATTCTAACGTATATCACCTGAAGAAGTCCGGAGTGTACAATGGCCGAAACGTCGTGAATATGACAATGTAAATATGTAAAATTCCTCATCGCAGAAATATAAACAGATATTTGTTGAGGGATCCGAAGTAAAGCAAGCATATATTAATTGTAATATCATATTAGTGAGAAGATAAAGGGAATTTAACCTTCAAGGCAAATTAATTAGGCTCTTAATGTCTGTTTTTCTTTTATTTTCCAAAGCAGCCGACTACTACAAACCTAAACCAGTGGAATGACGAGATCTGAAATTTACCTAAAGTTTTAGCCATGAGACATGCGCAATGAAGATCACTAGGCTTTCATTTGTGTATTGAAAAGTAAACATATATTCAAACGGAAACGGAGAAAATGAGAAAATTATATAAATCCATGAAAACTCCCAGGAAGCATATAATTAATTCTGACTTATATATATATATATATATATATATATATATATATATATGTATATGAAATTCTACACACTCTGTACCCAGAAAAAATTGTTCGAACACAAGAAAAAGTAAATAAAACTCTTAAGCGCAGTAACTTGCCTGTCGTCTTGAATGAAACATATAGAGGCATGATGATATTAAATAATTGGAATGTGTCCTTTCTAAATGAGAAATTATAGCCCGCTACGTAGATATTTTTGTTCTAGCGAATAACACAAAAGAAATAGATACTTAAGAGTATCTATTTCCTTTGTGTTATTTGCTAAAACAAAAATATCTACGTAGCGGGCTATAATTTGAAAAAAAAATAACCCTTTGTCCTTAACTTTACCTACGAACTTAAACAAAAAATAAACTCCCATTCTTAGACTATTCTCGTAGAATATAGTAACAATACTTTTACCACCTCATTGTATAAAAAAACACACTAGCAAAAACTCTTGCCACCTTAATTTTAAGAGTGAATTCTCATCAGGTACAAAATAGCAGTGATAAAAACTTCCTAAAAAGAGCACACCAGAATTCATCCTCTCGACTACTCTTCCTTAAAGAACTCAGTAATGCAAAACAGACACTAGCTAACAATGGCTCCCCTAACCACCTTATAGACCACCAAATTAGACTATTTCGTCCCAAAGTGAATAACAATGATAGTGAACACGCATAAATATCATAAATAAATACAACAACACCACGAACAAAAAAATCAAATTAATTATCAACTACAAAAAAATTTAAAACAGCTAACCTTATCCTCAAAAATAACAACACACCAGCAAAATCAAAATTACAACGAACGAACATTATTTATGAGTTCAAATGCTCCTTGAGGAACTGTGTTCCTGATCAAACCGAATACATAAATAATTACAGCGGTCACACAACCACGTGCCTATCCAGTAGCTGTACACTAAACCTATCCGACCATAGCTCTATTAGAACACATTTAAACACGCACACAAACTTATCAGACTCCATCCGAAACATACTCGTAGAAAATGCAAACATAATAACCTTAACCACATCTAAAAAAAAGATGAAAAATAATGGAAGCCTTAATAACAAAAAAGAAAAATCCTACACCCAATAATATTAACTACGAACATGGCCACAATGTGCCGTATTCGAGAATAAAATATCCCTATAACTCTAGAAACATACACGCAAACCATACACCCAAATAAAAAATATAAAATCATCCTTGATAATGGCTAAAAGTATAGCCGAAAGCGTTTGTAATTACAGAACATTTGGACAGATTCTACACACTCTGTAGCCAGAAAAAAACAACATTTGTTCGAATACAAGAAAAAGTAAATAAAAGTCTTAATCGCAGTACATTGCCTGTCGTCTTGAATGAAACATATACAGGCGTGATGATAAAAGATATTAAATATTTGGAATGTCTCTTTTCTAAACGAGATATTAAATAAAGGTGGACTTTTGGGGAGATTTTTAAAAAAATTCTTGTTTGTCCTATATTACTGATGAAATATATTATTTTTGGGTTTTCGTTTCCCACGACCCAGGAATTGCATATACAGGAATACACTTGCACGCAAAGGCAGAGAGAGATAGAAAGACAGAAATCGAGTAAGTGATATATATATATATATATATATATATATATATATATATATATATGAGAGAGAGAGAGAGGGGAAAAGTATGAAAGGAAAAAGAGAGAGATAGAGAGAGATAGTCAGAAAAAAAGAAGAGGAAATCTATGAAAGTGTGAAAAGCTTTATTGGCTCGAGAGAGAGAAAGAGAGAGTGAGAGAGAGAGAGAGTGAGAGAGAGAAAGAAACAGAGAAAGAAAGACAGTGAAAATAAGGGAAAAGAGAAACCCTATGAATACCTAAAATTTTGGCAGTAAAAGTGTTATTGTAGAGAGGGAGAAAGAGAGGGGAAGCGAAATAAAGAGAAAAAAAGAGGGAATCTAGGAACATGTTTAATTTGTAAAATAAAAACTGTTATTGGAGAGGGAGAAAAATATCAAAAAGAAGGAGAGAGAAAAAAGAGAAACTCCATGGAAGCCTTAAAGTTCGGTGTTAAAACCGTTTTTGTTTCGAGATGAAAAGAAACAAAGGCCAAACAATGACAGCCTCCCATTTAAAGGCAAAACTGTTATAGAGTCTTAAGTGAAAGAGATAGAGAAAGTGATATATATATATATATATATATATATATATATATATATATATATATATATATATATATATATATATATATATAGCATAATGAGAGGCCACGTATACTTTCTTGATATGTATATAATATCTGGATAAAATGAATGAAACAAAATTGGGTGTTTTTTTTATGAAAGTATTTATTTCTGTGTTTTTGTATATATTTATTTATTTATATATATAAATAAATATATACAAAAACACAGAAATAAATACTTTCATAAAAAAAACACCCAATTTTGTTTCATTCATATATATATATATATATATATATATATATATATATATATATATAAAGACAGAGACAGAGATAGAAAGGAAAAGAGAAAACCTATGAAAGCCTGAAATTTCTAAAGTAAAAAAACAAAAACTTTTGAGTTGTAAGAGAGAATGATATAGAGAAAAGAAAGAGAAAGACAAAGAGCGAAAGAAAAAAAGAGGAAACGTTTAAAAATGTCAATTTCGGCAGTAAAAAACTGTTATTTGTTCGAGAAGACAGTGATAGAGAAAGTCATGAGGAAAGAAAAAGACGAAACTTATGAATATATCAGGGTTCAACGGTAAAAAAAAAGTTATTGACAGGAGAGAGAGAGAGAGAGAGAGAGAGAGAGAGAGAGAGAGAGAAAAGAGAGAGAGAGAAAGATAGATGGAGAAAGAGACAGAAAGGAAAAAGTGGAAACCTATGAAAGTGACAAATTTCAGTGGTAAAAATATTAGTGGGTGGAGAGAGAGAGAGAAAAAAGGTGAGAGAGAAAGAGAAAGAAATAAATAGAAAAGAAAAAAAGAGGGACAGAAATAGCCAAAGAGAGAAAAAGGAGGCGACAGAATGGAAAAAGAGGAACCGTATAAAAGTGTCAAGTTTCAGAATCTGAAAACGTTAATGGGTAGAAAGAAAGAAAAAGGGAGAGATCGAGAGTGAGAGACAGTGAGAGAGAGAGAGAGAGAGAAAGAAAGAAAGAAAAAAACATGAAAGCCTCAGATTTTGAAGGTAAAAACCGTCATTTAGTCGAGAAAAAGAAAGAGAAAAACAAATGAAAAAGAAAAAAAAAATTAAATTTCGAAAGTAAAATCTGTTATTGGGTTGAGAGAGAAAGAAACAGAGAAAGAGTGAGAGAGAGAGATAGAGAGAGAGAGTCAGAGATAGAAAGGATAAAGGGAAGATTATGAAATCGTCAAATTCTGAAGGTAAATCCCATTATTAGGTTCATGTTTGACGTGTATTTCCGGGAAAGGATACCGAAATGAGAAATTGAATTAGATTGGTGGGTATAGCATTTGCACCTTCATGGACGGGTCCAGTCAAGATTTGATTACTTTAGATCTGAATTAGATCATTAGATCATAGTGATAAGCTACAAGCACGTTGAACACAAGAGAGAACAGAAAGAAAGCGCTATCATTCTTTTTGTTTCTGAAAGAGATTGATGTGATTACAGTGTCAATCTGGGTCACTGTGACTCAAGCAGATCTCTGATTATCAACAGGAAGTGTGCCAAGCGCATGTTGCAAAATAAGGCAAATGATATCACGCGTTTCTTTTTCTGTTTGGAAACAGTCGCTGCTGAAGAAAGAAAGTCTTCGATTTCCTTCACAACCTACTCATGGTTTTCTCGTTTCCTCACACGTTTTCGTGTGCACCATTTCCGTCAGGAAGATTTCTTTTTAGAACGTCCTAATGCAAAGCCCACTTATAAGCAAACATACATGCACATTTATAGCTACGTTAGAACAAATATATATATGTATGATATATGTATATATATATATATATATATATATATATATATATATATATATATATATATATATATAGTATTGAGAATTGTCTTTACGTATACGCGCACCCACAATCACACATACACACACACACCGAGATTCTGAAGGTAAGACAAATCAGCCAAGAGAAAAACTTTATATTTGTATTAATTCACTCTCTCTCTCTCTCTCTCTCTCTATATATATATATATATATATATATATATAGGTCAATGTAATCATTCTTTTAAACAGATTTTGTTAAACATGAAAAATTTATACATATACACAAATAAATATATATATAGAGAGACACTGATATATATATATATATATATATATATTTATATTATAAAAAATATAATTCTAAGGTATATTATATTTACGGGTAAAAGTCGTCTATTGCCGCGATAGAGCGTATGCAAATAAATATAGAAACTGAATACAAAGGTCAACACCAAACGGCGACAGTATGCTTGATGTTTGAGCGCAATATTTATATATATATATATATATATATATATATATATATATATATATATATATATATAAGGTTGATGTGCGGTGATGCATTAGAGGCTTGGAATGAGAAATCGGAGTACAGAGTTCAAAATACAATTGTGTTCGTTACATTCATTTGCATGAAAGTTATGAATTCATTTCGTATGGTTAAATAGCTGGACAGACTGGTCCGTATTGTCTTGGATTGCAACCAATCTTGGAAAAGGAAAACACTCTGTCTCATTTCCGTTACCAAAAATGTGTATACATATAGACGTTATAAAGCAAACTCACTTATAAGCAAACATACACATACTTTTATCCGTATTTATGCTTACTCTCTCTCTCTCTCACGCACACACACACACACATACACATACACACACACACACACACACACACACACATATATATATATATATATATATATATATATATATATATATATATATATATGTATGCATGTATACGGTCTCCTCCAAAATACTTTTTTTTGTTATTCACTGAAGACCTTTGGCTTTAAGATCAACAGATGAATACGAGACAAGCATTCAGAATGTCAGTTTTTATTTCTTGTTATTTACATTTAGATGTGTTAAACAGTTTAGGACATACCACCATTGTATCAGATCACCTGATTTTCAGGTGAGCTGTATAGGAAAGGAACAGATACCTCTAAAGTAAATAACATTTAATATTTAGTTGCATAAAACTTGCAAGCAATAACTGCATCAGACCTGCGATCCATTGACGTCACCAAACTGCTGCATTTGTAATGATTTTCCAGACTTTTAACGCAGCCTCTATCTGTTCTTGTTTGTTTCGGGGGGGTGTCTTCCTTCAGTCTTCTCTTCAAGGGATGAAATGCATGCTCTATTGGGTTATGGTCCGGTGATTACCTTGCCCTGCTTAAAACTGTCCACTTTTTTCACCTGATGATGTCCTTAATTGTTTTGGCAGTATCTTTTGGATTATTGTCCTGCTGCATGATAAACTTCCGCCTGATTAGTTTGGCTGCATTTCTCTGTAAATTGGCAGACAAAATATTTCCGTAGACTTCTCAGTTCATTCTTCTGCTAGTATCATGAGTTATATCATCAATAATTATGAATAAGCCTGTCCCGAAAGCAGCTATGCAAGCATAAACAATATCTACAACAATTCATCTCTCCCTCCATTAAAAAATTGTCCTAATATTTTAAGAAAACGACTCTTGATGTGCACCACATAAGTTCCTTTCTATGAGCATCAAAATAACATGTACGTACAATGCGATGGAGTTTGTATGGATTCCATTCTGGGACCAACATTTAGAAACGTTCTACATAACTAACCTAGAAAATATCGTACTTAATACCACAAAAACCCTCCATTTACCTAAGATATGCAGATGGCATTTCCATCAAAGATATGAAAGTAATACACGAATTACTAAAAAAACTTAAAACAAACTTCGTTCTTATGTTCACGGACGAAAAACTCCTGTTTCTTGATGTGTTGATAGACAGTAAGAGTAATAATACATTTACTACCACTCCATATAAAAACCAACTAACATAAACACGTGAACTCTTAACTATAAAAGTGAATGTCCTATCTATTACCAAAAAGCTATTATACGAAACTTAATGAACCGTGCAAAATAATATCCTTTAACAAAATGATTTTCTATACTGAATTAAAAAATATTAAACAAACCCTCATGAATAATGACTTTCCTAATTTAATCCTTAATGAATAAATTAGACAAGCTATTAGGAGTATAAACAAATAAAAAAATGAATATGATATATCATCAAATAACTCTAAACATATGAAAGTACTATACCGTAATTAAATACATTCTAACTATAATCAACAGGAAAGAAAATTCTAAACAGACTCATAAACACTAATTATCCAGCCACTGATCCACGTAAAAAAGTGAGGTTGGTTCTTTGCTATGCAAAATTTAATACAAACAATCTAGTTGTCGAAAACAATTCTTCTCTGTCAACTCGTATCTTACAAAAGGCAACATTGTATATCAATATAGATGTCCTTTTCGAGTAAAGTATGATTTTTTAGATTTTTGTAGGTTATGACATGTATTGTTGCTGATTTTACTATAGAAATGTATTTTTATATTTTTATTGTTCCATTGATTATCACTTTCTATAAAATGTATTGTTGGTCATTTTATTATAAATATACACTGATTTTTCGTTGGGAATTCACTATTTATCTATAGCTGGGATCCTAATAGTTTCAACCACCTCGTGTCAAAGTGGACCTGGGAACAACAGCAGTTAAGAGGTGGTTCCAGGTGGTTCCTCAAATCCTCCAATCTCTCAATCAGAGACCTTGCTGTTGGTTGTAGTATATCGTCATACCCAGGAGGAGGGAGGATATTTTTGTTATAACTAAAGCTGAGTAATTAGAAGTATGTTAAAGTGAAACTACTTTAAATAAGTTGATTTTTACTTTAATCCCTGCTAGGTTTCCAAGCAAAAATGATATATCACATTTTATTCTTGTAAAATGCCGTCAAAAATCACCCTGAGTCTTAGCACTGAAAGGTAAATTTATAGGGAGGAATTTTCAAACCCTCACCAACCTCAGTCACAAGATACAAGCAATCATTAAACACAGATCTAAGCCTACAATTATCATTTTTATGTAATAAATACCGTATATCCCATTAGTGCCATACCATGTATATTGTTTTTTTTTTCGAGTATTGATGACAAATATTTGGCACCTTTCGACCAGTATTGTTAATCTTTCATTCATCTAGGCATATCGTACGGTATCTTGAAAAACCTCAACCTCAGCTACTTTATACAATTTGACAATTACGCTTCATCTTTAAATACAAATTGACAATTACGCTTCATCTTTTGTGATGTCAACGAACACTCGTTGCCACTTTTGTGATGCCAACGAATATTCGTTGTCACTTTCGTAATGTTCTTTGTAGTAGAGACTCTGTAATCGCAGATGCAACTATAGCAACGCCGTTGAACAATACTGGTGTCAGACGCCGTCGAATATCACTCGCACTAATAGTACTTGCTCGATAATACTCGCTCGAGTAGTAACCATCGTATAGGGATCTGAATAGAGAAATAGTATAGTGAATAGAGTAGAGAATATCGATCCGAATAGTAATAGAGGATAGAGTAGGAACAATGATGGTTAGTCGTCAGCTACTTCTTACATATATGCGTTTCCTCTATGATCACGTGGTCTGCTTAATTCAATAATGGGATCGCCTGTGCTTGCTCACAGGCGATCTATGTTCAAACGACACTTTATTCCTGCATAACACATCTTTACACCAAGAATGTCAGCCTTATTACCACACTCTATGTACTATTGAAATAAACCAGTTGGCTCAATAGGCCGACCGTTAATTTCAAATGTGTTTTCAATTCCCAATAGCTCTTAGCTGCCATGTTTGTTTCTGGTGGGAGTTGGATCTAAACACGTTGTGTGTTGAGACGCCTTGTGGTGGCAAGTGTAGTAGAATGGTTCGAGACAAGAAGAATTCGCCGAGCAGTAAGCTAACTCTACATAGAGGGGACCTCCTTTGATAAAAATTGAATATACTTATCCAAGTAGCCTGGGTAATGTAGTTTCAGAATATATATGGTTATGTGGGAGTCTACCTCGAAAAACCTAGGAGGGATTCGATAACATGATTTTCAGTGGAACCAAAGAAAAATTTACGTCATTAGCGGAGTGAATGTTCGCGCGTTATACAATATTATCTATCATACATTGACTTTATATGTGTATAATAAGAATAAAATATAAAACTTATAATAAGCTAAAAGCTTAAGATATCATGTTTAAAAGAATTAAAAAATAATGGAGTTATTTTTACGTCGACATATTTATTACGTCAAACGTTATTGCAATGGTTACTTGTATTTGAAATAGACGCCCCATTTATATTTTAAACTGTGTTTACTACGTCTATTGGCCTTCGCATTCAATAAATCATTATTAAGATTTAACGTAAAAAGGCTTAACAAACACTGTTTAAAATGAAATAATAATAACATGACGTCTATTTCAAACGCTAGTATACATTGTAATTATCTTAATTAATATAAGTAATAATATACTTGCTATATATGTTTAATTCTACACCGGTTCGCCCGTTTACTTTCCAACCTTTTATATATCGACAGCAATTTAGCTGAAATTGCTAGAGGTAACTGTACAGTTTCTTATCTCGCTTCTACCGCTTGTAGAAATTTCTTTCGGCTTTTTGCCTTCAAGTCAACTTTGATCTTCAAAATCTTAAGTCTAGTGTCAGTTGATATTTTCTGTCTTCTTAAAATTCCAGTTTTATTTTTATTTTTCCCTCTCCTTAATAATCATCATTAATCTCATGTTCTTTCGCACTTAGTAACTCTTGGTTTTATTGCTTTGCTTGGGGTGAAAGGATTAAAAACAAAAATACTGTATGGCTACCATAAACAGACGGTAAATTAACGCGAATACGATCACATGCATATATGGATGGATGTGTGGCGGAAGAGATCCACCCTTTGATTCGGAAAACTTACATTCCAAAACAGAAATGAATCCAAAAGAGGTCGCATGTTGCACGTCCAGAAAAATAAGACAAAGACCAGGAAGTATTCATTCAATAACATTCACAACCTCATATTGTTGAAAATATAGCCATTTCTTGCGAAGAGTTAATCATAAAAAAATGTTTGGTTTCCTCTTATCTCAATTACATTTTCTGTTTTCTGACCCCATCTGCAGACGACAGGTAACATTTTTTCATTCATATTTTTGACAGAACAATGCAAAAAGGAATTAATTATTTATCTTTAATCCTGATACTTCTTTGTTTTTATACAAAACCTTCACGTTTGCATTATACACTGTATAAATTAAAAATGATGTTTCTTATAAAATAACCGATTATGATGTAAAATAAAATAAGCAAAGTGTCGCAGTATGTAAATGTTTATATCGTCTAACCATCTTGGTTGGTCATTTTTGACAACCTTCCGGATTTACTGAACAGAAACCTTTAATCACGGAATTATGTTGTTTTTTTACCCGTCTACATATAAAGTGAATGGACAAAAAAATGTGCTATCATTGATTGCATTCATTTTTATATAATTAGTCCAAATCTAAAATTCATCGCTTCTGTATACTGTAGAAAATATGGCCGTCTTTTGTGAAGAGTTAATCATAAAAAGAATTGTTTGGACTTTTCTTATCTCAATACAATTTCCCACCTTCCAACCCCATCTGCACACGACACATTTCTTCATTCATATATTGATTAAAAAAATAATAAAGTATGTGTTATCTTGAATTATGATAGCTATTTTTTTAAATACAAAACATAACGTTTACTTTATAAAATATTAAAATTCGATTCTTATAAAATAGCTATGTATGAACTGTATGTTTAATCATCTGGTCAGTTATGTTGTTTGGTAGTACTTGTCGAAATAATATTATATATAGCAAAATCAAAACGATATATTCTATCTAGTATGGCACCAACGGGGATCGATCTGATTTTATTAAAATTAAAAGTGGGTCAGATAACAGCTCCCAGTTGTTCAGTCGTTTACTTCAGAATTATGAATCGTCAAAGTTAAGAATCCAGAAGTAAGACAAAAATAAAAGGCCAAATCATATTCACGTCCTGGGTATGACGATAAACTACAACCGCGTCCTGGGTAAGACGATAAACTACGTCCAACAGCAAGGCCTCTGATCAGGAGGTTTTGAGGAGCGTGGAACCACTTCTTAATTGCTGGTGTTCCTAGGTCCACCCTGACCCGGGGTGGTAGCAACTGTTAGGGTCCCAGCCAAATAGTTGACACAAAACTTGTGTAAAAATAGGTTTTAATACCAGAAATACTTTGTAATAAAAAAAAATATTACCAGCAATAATTTTTGAAGGAAAAATTATAATCAACAATAGTTTTAAAAAAAGTACTAGCAATACAAACAGCTATACATACTTTGAAAAAAATATATTACCAACTATAGATTTCTTCAAGGAAATTATTCCCAGAAATAGATCTTTGAAGAAAAACATATTACCAGCAATAAAACTTTTGTCGGCATTAAATGACCCATTGAGGTGTTGATATACCGTAAAACAAACCAAACCAAATCATATTCAATATTAATGGCTTAGTAATAATAAAAGACCCGTTTTCCTTTTCTGCAAGATGAAAAGAAATGAGGACGTTTCACATGAAATGATCGAAGAATAACAATAATACGCCACATAACTTATATCGGCATATACCTGAAGAAGTCCTGGAGGTACAAATGCCGAAACGTTGTGATAATAACAACAAATAAGAGGAGATTCATTCGTATCTGCATAGTATATGCAATGTTATTGGTCCTGACCTGGCATCTCAGTTTCAGTAACTTTCCCACCACGCTAATGTAGCTTCCCTGTGCCTTTTCTATAAATAAATTCATGGTAATTGTTCTGATGAACTTTCCTCTGTGGCATCTAGAATTTAAGCGCAGTACTAGATTGAAATTGCTAGATGTAATCGTAAGTTCTATGCTAACAGTTTCTTCTCTTGCACTTCTCGCTTGTGGAACACTCTTCCGGCTTATTGCTTCAACAGTCAACTTTGATCTTTAAAAATTTAAATGCCATATCAATCGTTATCTTGTGTCTTCTTAATTCTTGTTCTTTTATTGTCTTCTCTTCTTAATAGTATGTTTTCCTCATATTCTTTAAAATTCAGTAACTCCTTGCATCTTAGTGTATTTATTGCCATGCTTGGGGTGAAATGGTTGAAAATGGTTATTATTTCATTTTTATGTTTTAATCGAATTTATATTAAAATATCTTAGAAACATATAACGGCAAAAGAGAAACGAGTCATTCTAAAAATATAGAGAGATTGAAAAAAAGAAA
>OZ038497.1:74538256-74558256 GCA_964036315.1 Acanthosepion esculentum | reverse complement strand
AAGCTGTTTTATTCTTTCCAATAAAGATAGCTCAATGGTAGAAACTTTGACTGACACCAGATCTTTGGTGTTTCATTCCTGGCTTGAGATATTCGGATGTCTAGTCTCTCTGGGGAGCTGCGAAACAGTACTGTCTGTGAATTATATATATATATATATATATATATATATATATATATATATATATATATATATATATATATGTAACGTAAATCATTCAAACGAAAAACAAATACTGAAGCTAGTTATATGGCGAGAATCACTCTCACAAACAATATTTAATAATAAATTACAACCAACTTCGAATCTGTTAATGAATGGTGTGATCCTTGTTCATAAATTCCGGGCTTATCTGGTCTTTTTTTTTTGTACGAGCCGGCTTTCAGTCGTTTCGAACGACCATCCTCAGGTAGACATATTAGTGTGTTTTTGTTAAACTCCGAATAGTAATGCGACATCGAAAGATATTGTGGTCCGAAAGAGTGCTTTTTTAGTAATGAGATATTGTTAAATGTAAGAATAATTTTGGAGCGCTGCAGACACAACGCTGAGGTTGAATTTTTTTTAATTTGAAAAATGTGCGTTCTTGTACTGGAGAAAAGTGGCATGAACTAAATTGTTCAATAATAATAGTATTGTCACAATTATTATCAGGAATTTCGCACTTAGGATCAGGTTATTTTAATATCGGTTTTGTAGTGTCTCTCTCTCTCTCTCTCTCTCTCTCTATATATATATATATATATATATATATATATATGTATATATTGTAACAGCAAATTGTCTAAATCGTTTAACAGTATATAGTATTATAGATAACCACGAAATGGATTAACATCTAAAAACCCACTAATCTAATTGAGTTTGTTTTTTTCCATGTTTTCTGTTAAGCCATCTTAGAAGCTTAGGATCATTTTGTGTCAGCCCAACTATGTCTTCCCAACTGAGTAATGGTGAGAGGAAAAAGATCATTCATGCATTCAGTAATGGTACCAACATTCACACTCTGGCTTGCATTTTCAGTCCATTCAAGAACCATCAAGAGAACGGTGAATAATTTTAAAAAGAGGGAACAGTAGAAAGAAAACCTGGATCTAAAGGTCACAACAGGAAAGGGATTATGATTTCAACTTAGAATCAAATTCATTCTTATTGTTCAAAGTAGAGTCCACTTGTGTTATAAAGACCTCGAAAAATTCCATTAAGATAACTTTAATCATTTCTAAGATACAACGGTTCAGATCTTAATCTTACAATTGGACAATTTTGCGGTTACACCTGGTATATATATCTATATATATATATCTATATCTATCTATCTATCTATCTTATATATATATATATATATATATATATATATATATATATATATATATATATATATATATATATATATATATATATATATATTGATAGTTGAGAAATCGGGAAGCCGAAGACGAATTTCACTCGAGTTCGTTACAGTTACTTGTGTGAACGGTATGAATCCGTCTCGGAGGAGGAAAGATCTGAATGAAAACCAGCCTGAGCTCCATCTCCTGCATTTTTACACATAACTATAGCATTCCTTAAAACTATATTTTTTACATATATTAATATATTTCGTTGGTGCATAATTATGAGGCATTTTTGATAGGCGAGTTTTTTGTTAATAAAAAATGCTGTTTTGTTTCCGTTTTTTAATAAAAATATTATTTTATTTTCATGTTATAAAAATGCGTGTCGATAATCATATGCTTCGGAATAGTCATTTAAAAAAATGTTATTGTTGAATTGTTATGTTTCTTTTTTCATAATAAATATTGTTTGAAATACGCCTGATAATTATGCACCAACCGAATATCTGCACACACTGAGACGGAAGAAAAGTTCGTATCGTATTTAAGTCAAATTCAAATAGACAGATATTTGTAGATATATTTATTCAAAAACATATACAGAATTACATTCCACTTCATTTCGCCATCTTTGACGCCACTTCTTGTTTATATCCTCCCAGAACTTTGCATATTTCTGGATGATGGACTGGATTAAGTAGTTTTTACAGACTTCCAGAGAAATGGACTTCTTCCCATTAGAGAATTTTGTAGGATCAAAGAAATGGTGATCCAAAGGTGAAACGTGTTATAATTAAAATGTTTTTGGATCGAACATCCCAGCTAAGCTGTACGAATTTCTGTCGCATTTGCAATGAGAGATGAGGTTTGGCGTTGTCTTGATAGAAGACAATTTCCGGATTGGTCACTCTTTGGGGTTTTTCATCGATTGTTACCATAATCGGTTCCAAGTACCACTCGGAATTAACGTCAGATTTTGTGAATGTAGCTCATAATACAAAATACATTTCTAATCCCATCTTCGGTTGTAGACATTTTTTTAACTTTTTACTTACCCTAGCTGCTTTTTGCTCCACAATGTTGTAAACAATCCATTTTTCATCGCCTTCAGACATGCGTAATTTTCGATGCGATTGAGCAGTCAATTGCACCTATAAAATTTTCTCTTTAAATTGCGAGACACATAAACATCGGAGTGATTCGAATTTGAATTTCTGTTGTGTCCGTTAGGTTTAATTTACGCGCAAATACCTCCTGGAAAGTTATGATGATTTTCTAAGATTAGCTTAGATGTGGCACAAAACCGAATGGGTGCACCCAATGAGAATCGAACTCATTATTCAATCGCAATAAATCTAGCGAGACAAGCTCGCTAACCATTACACGACGTTAAGGTGCTTAGCCTCCGGGAAAGGTGTAATTCCATATCTTCTGCCAGCAACTATAATCAACCAGCAGGACAGTTTGGCTCCTATAATCTTTGTTGGAAACCAATCTAGCAGATAGAAAATTCTTAGTTCGGACCATCCTGGTGAGGGGTAGCAATGGGTTGATGAGCTTCTTATAGCAATCAACTGCAAACATATAGGTAGGAGATAGAAACATCCGATTAAAAAAATGATTGAGATTATACTACCATCTGACGTGTGACACACAGTGAAACAGTTCAGAGGACATGGTGCTGTAATGGAGAGAATGCGTATTGCAGGTCACACGCAGTTAAACATTTTAAACAATTCACTTGTACAGACGGTTTAGTAAAAAAACCCTCATCCGTTGTTCTCTACGGAGAATCAAACCATATCTATCTATCTATCTATCTATCTATCTATCTATCTATCTAGCAGTATTTTCTATGTATAAATTTCTCTCTCTATCTCCATTTAGCAGTATTTTCTATCTATCTATCTATCTATCTATCTATCTATCTATCTATCTATCTATCTATTCAGATCTATCTATCTATCTATCTCTGCCTATCTCAGTCTATTCAGATCTATCTATCTATCTCTGCCTATCTCAGTCTATTCAGATCTATCTATCTATCTATCTATCTATCTATCTATCTATCTATCTATTCAGATCTATCTATCTATCTCTGCCTATCTCAGTCTATTCAGATCTATCTATCTATCTCTGCCTATCTCAGTCTATTCAGATCTATCTATCTATCTTGGCATTTTCTCTCTTTCAATGTATCTCCCCACCTCTCTTTATTTATGCGTATTTCTATCCGTCAATATTTCCCTCTCTGTAAATCTATCTATCTATCTATCTATCTATCTATCTATCTATCTATCTATCTATCTATCTATCTATCTCATACCTCTCCATCCGATACTTACTAAATCTGGCAGAAGCACAAACGTTGAATCATGGGCGTTGGCAGATTGTGAGGCACCCGATCTTCTTTAGCCGTTCAATTGCCTATTGTGCCTGTGTGTGTATGTGTGTGTAAGGTGTGTGTGCAAATTGTGTCTTTGCATCTGTAGATTTATACCGTTTAAAAAACTGGAGTATTTTCGTGATTATCATTTTATTTCCTTCATTGCTCTAACGATCAAAGACTTCACTGATGCAGAGCGCTAAGCTAAAAAGCCATAATGAGATCAAATAAAATTTGTAATGAAATAATGAAAAGTGTATAAACACAGAATATTGTGACAAAAAGAACACTTAAAAGTATAATAAAATAATAATAATGATAAACAATCAGTTGACTAATGGTGTTTCTTTTACGTGCCATTCTTTAAGGGCCTGGGTAATTACGGTTCTCCACAACTCCCTATCTCTTGTAGACCTCAGCAACGTTTGCTCCTTTGCCAAACCTCCCCACTCCTATTCCGTTATCCATTCACACAGGCTCGTCAGGCAGATGAACCGCTGCTTGCCCATCTTGCTTTCGATATGCCCTGTGAGTATCAAATTCTCCAAGCCCACATTCCTCGTTATATAATCAAGAAATTTCAGTCTTTTTGTAAGTACCGAGTGTAACAGAAAAATTATCCAAATCTAGTAACAGCATAATTATACACCCAACAAAATGTTTAATATTATTAAAAAATCACTAAACTAATTGAATTTCTTTTTTCCAGGTTTTCAGATAACATATCATTTGTCGTAAGAATCACTGATAAACCCTTTGAGCTATTCAGCTAAAAAGATATCAGGTTAAAATTGTTTTGTGTCAGACCCACTGTCTTCACAGCTGAGCAATGCTGAGAAGAAAATTATTATTCAGGCCTTCAGTAATGGTACCAATATTCACAATCTGGCTTCCATTCAGGAACTATCAAGAGAATGGTGAATAAGTTTTAAAAAGAGGTAACAGTAGAGTGGAAAACTGAATCAGGAGGTCACAACAGCAAGAGGGATTACTATTTCAACTTAGAGCTAAAGAAATCAATTAGAAAAGATCCAACTCAATTTATAAGACGTATGTTACGTGAGAGAAGAGTTTCAGCTCTGACAGTCCAAAGAGCAGTGAAAACATACTCGAAAATGAAATCGTACGTGAATCGTATGAGGCACATTGTTACACCAGAGCAGAAAGTTAGAAGCTTAGAGAGGGCGAAGATCATCTTGAATGTTGGAAAATGATCCTGGAATTATATATATATATATATATATATATATATATATATATATATATATATAAAAGTGGACATGGAAGTCAGCACTTAGAGGCGACAGTCTGTTTCATGCTAGTGCAATCGACACGCTCTATCTCTGATATTGAGCACTTTACCCCATAAATATAGAACACTTTAGGACTATATTTCTGTATATATATAAATATATATATATGAACTTTATTTCAATCGTTCATTAGCTTCCAATCTAGCTATGATTAATTAATGATGAACATGTCATTTTCGTTTATGATCGATTTCATCACAATTCTTCTGTTAAACTTGGAGTACATTCTTACTGCTCAAAGTAGAATCCAGTAGTGTTATAAAACATCGGAGAATTCCAGTAAGATATGTTTAATCATTTCTATGATACAACGGTTCAAAAGCTTAATCTAACAAATGGACAATTTTCCTGTTACATGAATTGGACAATTTTCCTGTTACACCCGGCATACGTGTCTGTCTGGTTTCCATTTTCTTAAGTGCTCTTTGTTGCGTACGTGCACCGTCTATTAAATTCTGATCATCCCTCGTTAGAACCACATTTCTCTTACCCCCTTTTTGCTCTTCATCTGTAAAGCGATAGTCCAGCATTCACTGCCATATTGGGGGACTAGTATCACATAACACTTCAGCAAATCTTTTCTTTGTTTCTGATGAAACTTTTCGGGTTCTTACTACTTTATACTATTCCAATGCGCCTTCGGTTTCAGTGTCACATTTTCTATCCTCTGGTGAAACGATTCCTTGATATTAAAAATCTTTTGTACTTGTTTGGTGTTAATACCTCCAGCTTACGGCCATATCAAATTGAAACACTGGTTCTTGGCTGATCACTGAACTTAAGCAACGTCGAGCCTGGTTGGTACTTAAGATGGGTGCTGTATGCATGAATGTGGGGCTTTCGTCATGGATAACGGCTCGGAATTGGAAATAGGAGTGCCGAGTTCTAATTCCAGATGGGTTCGTTATATTCACTTACTTTTTGGGAAAGGTATAAATCCACCTCTTCTCGCCTCAGCTATGGGTTAATTAGTGGGATTTCGATCAGTAAATCTTTATTATCTAAAAATTTCTTACAATTTAATAATATTTTTTCTGGCTTTAAATAACCTGCGAAATGTTGATAAGCCGTAAAAACAAATCAGTTCATCATAATATTAATAATTCGTAGTCCGCATATTCGGCCTTTTCTTTTTCTGACAAACATCCCTTATCTTTTTTTATGGTTGTTGGTTAGTCCTTTATTCTTGCTTTCCTTTATTACCTAATATAGGATATCCTGTGGTTTTCTTTCTGCGTTTGCATATAATTTTTAAAAAATTATGTTTGGTGTAATAATAAATGTTTATTCGTATAGGTTGTCTTTTTTTCCACCGTTGAGAGAAATGAATTTAAAGAAGTGTATTATATAAGAAAGCCAGGCGGTTTGTGGAAATAATTGTTTAGACTCATCGGTAAAATGGTTAAAGATCCATTTCAAGTTTTATGGGCAATTGTTTTTTTCGTATATTTTGGTCAATGAGAGACATGGTCTAAAGCCCTTGTGAAAACTTGGATGGAGCCTTCCGTGAGCCTCTATGTTATTCTTTTTTGCATAAATAAAACGGTGGTTAACTGATAACCCAAGAAAGTATTTGAGCTCAAGGAGAAGAAAGCGTTTGCCATAACGGAGGAGGAGGCATTGTTGCCATCAATATGAGAGTGGAAATGAAAGGCATTTTTTGACATTAAGAAAAGAGCTACATGAAGGCACGGAGTTACAAGCAAGCTGCGAGCCCAAAAGAATTTTGAAGTCCAAAAGTTGAAATTCTCCTGCTGTTCGACAGCAAATAACGAAAAAAGAATTTTCCCTAAACCTTGGGAGAAGCACGAATAATTGGAATATAAAAAACGACATTTCCAAAATTGTTTTATATCACAGAAATACTCGTGGAACAAGTAGTTTATTTTTTTCCCGTTTTTTCTAAAATGTGGTTACACCTTTCTTTTACTGCTTTCTTGAATGTGAGTTTTTGTCATTTTCGAAATATAATCCTTGTGTTATTTTTGGTAATTGTAATCCTTTTTTCCATTGGCGATGGTAATACTTTTTTTTGCAATATTATGGGAATTGTAAGACCACTCATTTGGTCTCAAAAATAGAAAGGTAAAATATCACAAGACAAATTGTTTAAGCTTCACAAAATCACAAATTTCTGTACATATTCACAAATATTGGTACAGCATGAGAGATTGCTAAACATTGATGCATTTAGCAGTTCATGTGTCAGTTACAGAGTAATATTTAAGAAAGAAGGGAAGAGTATGAACAAGCTTAGAAATGTGTTTATAAGTTTATATCTTATCTCTTATTTGGTCTGGTCTGCAACGAATCTGACTTGTGGAGATGGTCTTCTTGCTTGTGTTCATCTTCGTAAATTCTGGCGGATCGGAAGCTATGTCTTTCTCAGTCTCCCCGTAAATGGTTGAAGGACGTCCTCTGTTCGGAAGCTATGGTCAATGTCTAAGTCTGCCCACGTCATAAATGGTTGAAGGATGTCCTCTGTTTGCATGCTATGGTCACTATCTAATTTTCCCGCTTCGTAAATCGTTGAAGGATGTCCTCTGTTCGGAGGCTATGGTCACTGCCTAATTTTCTCTCTTCGTAAATGGTTGAAGGATGTCCTCTGTTCGGAAGCTATGATCACTGTCTAAGTTTGACTGCTTTGTAAATGGTGGTGGACGTCCTCTTTGTTTAGAATCTACATCTCGTCACCCCGCGAGCCTTCTCCGGTCTCCATCCCCCCCAGCGTACCGGTGTCAAATCCTCTGGGGCCCCAGGTGTCAAATCACTAAGGGCAATAGTCTATATTTTCCATAATATATCTGTAAATGTTATCCTGCCTTAATTATTTATACGGCGCACAAAAGGAAATTTTTGTGCAAAAGTCTTTTACTCTTATATCTAATTGATTTTTTTTATATGTCTGTACACAGTAATAATTTTTATGCAGTGGTTTGAGTTTTGATTGTGCTTTAAACATCTTTCTATTCCCACTAACTAGGATTTTGTGTTTAGCACAAGAATTTAGATTTGGTAGGGAGTTAAAATTTTATACACAGTGTCATCTGCCTATCTTATATTATTACTATTAAGCCCACTGATGATAACAGCTTCCTAGGTATGTGATAATAATACAAAAAGATGAAATAAAAACTAGCAATGACATTGATATAGTTAAATATTTCCATCACAAAGAGGCAAAAATAACTATTCTTCTTCTTTTATGTGCCCTGTATTTTCAGGTGATGATGTCTATCCAAAACGTCCTATTCTTTGTAGCACTTTTAACATCTCTCCCACTCACTGCTCTGCCAACAATTTGCACAAACACATTATGTATGTTACTCGTCGTTTTCTTCTGTCTCTTTTGATTTCAGTATGCCTTGTGAGTGTCAAATTATCCAAGCCTTCTATCCTCATTAAATTCCCCAAAATTTCGACATTCCCCTTCTGTTTATAAGGGAATTTTGGTTTTCACTTTACTTAAAGCTTACTATTTGCTTTCCTGTTCCGTCGATTGTGTTCTCAGCATCCTTCTGTAGAATCACATCTCTACTGCTTCAGTAGAATGGTTTTTCGCTTCCTTAGTAGGTTGGTATTGCTTAATTAGCATGATGATGTTGGTTTTGTTTGGATAGCATTAGCTTTGTTAGTAGGATGATTTTGACTGTATTAATAGGATGATTTGATCTTCGTTAGCAAGATGCTATTGGCGATTTCTATATGATCTTTACTTTTTGTTATCAATGTAGTGATGTTCACAAATGTAAATTTGAACCCCGTTCAAAATTATCTCTGCGTTTATAAAATTTTGCCTTTGATTGGCTGCAGAATATATCGGCCGATATTGTGAAATGAAAAAAAGCAAAAAAACAAAACAAGAACTCTTCAGTTGCTATCGTTTCTTTACCGAATTAGATGATGTGCTCAGGCCTATACTGAACCTGGGAAAATAGAGATGATTAAATTGAATCGACGTCTGAAGTGCACTTGACTCAAAGAAAGCAAGTTCATTGGAAAAGTACTAATATTGGTATTTATTGTTCCTTGTTGATTGGCGCGCCAAGATGTCTGGAATAAAAGACAACTGGCGAGGGTGTGCCATCGGAGAGAGATATCGAGCTTAGGTGGTGCGTGCAAAAAGAAATAATTTTTGAATGTGTGAGTGTGTGACATAAAATGAGAGAAAAGAATTGCAAGAGAGAAAGAAATGGGTGGAAAATGAAAATAGGATGAGAAGAGGAAATGAATGAGTTAAAATGAAGTGAAAGAAAATGAAGACGATAATTAATGAAAGAGATTATTGAAAAAAAAGCAGAAAGAAGCAAATAACCGGGAAGGAAGGAAGGGAGGAAGGAAGGAAGGGAAGGGAGGAAGGAAGGAAGGGAAGGAAGGAAGGTCGAAAGTAGGAAGAGATACAAGATAAATTTGGGGAAAATGAGGACCAAGAAGAAATAGAATTGGAAAAGAAGCAAGGAGTACAGAAGAATGAGTAAATGAGATAGAAAATAATGAGTAAGTTGAATGAGTAAAGGAAAAAAAAAAAAGGAAAATAAGGAACGAAAGATAAAATGTCGTTAAAGAACGAGAATTATCAGAAGGCAACAAGCAGAAAGCTAGTAAAAAAACAGAGGAATATGAAGAATAAAAATAACATTTGCGACGGAAAAGAAAAGAAAAGACAGAAACTAACGAAGAAAATGGAAAAAATAACGTGGCATAAGAAGAAGAAAAAACGCGCGAAAAAAAGGAGAACCATTAACGCAGTAAAATAATTAAAAAAACGGAAGAAAAAGGAACAAACAAAAGGAGCAGACAATAAAGAGGAAAATAGAATAATCAACAAAAGAAGAAAATAAAAGAAAAATAGAAGAAAAATACGAATTATAATGAAATTGTAATTAAGGAATATTACCAAAAAAATGAAGAAAAATGGAAAAGAAACAAGAATAAACAAAAGAGGAAAAACCGATAACAAAGAAAAAGATGAATCGGCGTAAGAAGAAGGAAAAGCAGGAAAAAGGAAAAAAAAATTTTTTTTTAAATAAAAATTGGAAAATGCTGATAAATGAAGAGCAAGAAAAATACGCAAACGATGAAAAACATAGAAAAGAAGAAAAATCAGAAGAACGAAAAACAAATGAAGATAATAAAATGACGAAAGTTAAAAAAAAGAAAAATCGACAAAAGAATAAGAACATGGAAAAGAAGAAAAAAGAAGAATAATCAGGAAATGAAGAAGAAGAAAATAGAAAAAATAAAATAGAGAAATGAGCCAAAGAAGAAGAAAATAGAAAAGAAAAAAAGTGAAAAACTGACATAAAAGAAAAAAGAAAAGAAGAAAAATGAAGAAAAGAAGAAAACAAGAGGGGAAAATGAAAATGAAGAAAAAGTATAAGAATCAACAAGCAAAAAAGAAATAAAAAAACCAAACTTAGAAGAAGACGAAATAATGAGAAAATAGAAGATTCAGCAAAGAAAGACGAGGAAAATAAAAAAGTCAATAAAGAAAAGAAGAATGCAATAAAGTATAAAGAAATTTAACTGAAATAAGATCTATTAAAAATTTAAAAAATACCAAAGGATAAAAAAGAATCATGAGAAAAATCATAGCGAATATATATATGCACGCTCTATCTCTGATATTGAGCACTTTATCCCATAAATATAGCACACTTTAAGACTATATTTCTTCATATATATATATATATATATATATATATATATATATATATATATATATATATAGTCAACGACGAAATTATTCGTACACCGATCAGTTTTACATATGTTTTATGCATTTCTCAGAATCTAATACCGTATAAAGCCAAGATTTTATATGTTAATTAGCACAGAAAAATCAATATAAAACTCAATTTTCAGAACAATAGGTTAAATACAACAAATGTGACAGGTGAATTATGCAAAATAAGGCAAGACAAAATTATTCGTACAGTAGAAAATATCGTTTTAAATTGATTGATTCGTATAAGTATAATTTACATGATTATTTTAACGGTTAAGCCTTTTAGACTATTTCTTCAGTAGAATATTTGGGATAATTCCAGCAAAGAACATCTCGTGGTGCACAGAGTGTCAACATTGTTATTCTTACCATAACAACACGATGGGGAAACTGTGTCGCGAGGTTAATATGAACGCGAGAGTTGTTTTGAAAGACATCGCCAAACGTTTGGATACGATGGGTATCAGGGTAAGTACTAGCACAATACAAGGTTGTTGAAAAAGAAATGGGTTGGATGGAAATCGACCATAATGAACCCATCTTCACAAACCATGTCACACTGTTGCGAGAATTTAAATTTGCCAAAACGGTCTTGGACAAAGAAAATTGATTTTGGGAACAAGTACTGTAGATTGATGAAAAAAATTGAGCATTTGGACATAATGATGGACAGAAGATTTGCCGAAAGAAAGGTGAGGCTTTCCTCCGCAAAAACGCAGTGGCAATATTAAAACATGGTGGCGATTCGATGATGTTTTGGGTTTGTCTTAGTTCAAGGGGGACTAGAAAATCAAATTGAGACTAGAAAATCAAAATTGTTTTATATTCCTTTTTGTGGTTATTAACATATAAAAAAACTGGCATCATACGGGCATTAGATTATGAGAAATGGATAAAATATTTAGAATTGAATATATATATGTATATAGATATTTATAATATGTTTAACGTTCTTTTTATAGATACAAGTATTTAAGCAAATATTCTGTTTTATAATAAACAGTATTAAATAACATTTACTGGCCTGAATGTCCGAGAAATTTTCATAGAAAATTTTCGTTCTCCGACAGGAATCGAACCTGTATCCTATACGGAACCATCATTTCGCACGATGTGCCTTAAACGTTCGGCCACGAAGAAGCGTCTGGTTAGCAGGGTCGACTTTACTATCTTTAAACTTAAATCTTCCATGAATCTCTTCTATTCATATCTGCTTTAGCGTATCAAATGTAAACAAATGACGTCATATATTTTTGAATTGGACAGAGTCCGACAATTTATTTAAAGACATTTATAATATGTTTAACGTTCTTTTTATAGAGCACATCACGCGAAATGATGGTTCCGTATAGGTTACAGGTTCGATTCCTGTCGGAGAACGAAAATTTTGTATGAAAATTTCTCGGACATTCAGGCCGGTAAATGTTATTCAATACTGTTTATTATAAAACAGAGCATTTGCTTAAATACATGTATCTATAAAAAGAACGTTAAACATAATATAAATGTC
Source organism: Acanthosepion esculentum (assembly GCA_964036315.1). NCBI lineage: Eukaryota > Metazoa > Mollusca > Cephalopoda > Sepiida > Sepiidae > Acanthosepion > Acanthosepion esculentum. The sequence goes on along the minus strand of OZ038497.1, from coordinate 74,545,982 downwards.
TTTAAATAAATTGTCGGACTATGTCCAATTCAAAACCATATATATATATATATGTATATACATATATATATATGTATATATATACATAAATATATATATGTGTGTATGTATATATATATATATATATATATATATATATATATATATATATATATATATATATATATATATATATATATATATATATATATATATATATATATCATACCAATTTGTAACTGGTAGGGATAATTCCAAGGAGGATGTTAATCTAAAGAAAGCTCAATGTAAATTTAAATTACAGAGCATTATAATAACAAATCAAGAAAAATCCTTAAAGATCCATTTCGGTTATAATTTATTTCCTGAATATTTTTATATTCACCTTTTCAGACCGAAAGTTCTTAATAAATGCGTTCAATTCACCCGGAAAGATATACTAGATTAATAGGAGGAGAAGAAAGTGGGGAGGAAGAAAGAAAGATAATAGATTTTCGCATGTAATAAATCTGTCCGGATGAATTATCTGAACATATGAATATGAAAATATTCACGAAATAAATTATAACCAAAATAGATATTTAAGGCTTTTTAGATTATATATATATATATATATATATATATATATATATATATATATATATATATATATATATATATAATATATATATATATATATATATATATATATATATATATAAAGAAAATGTTAAAGAAAGACAGACCACTTTAAGGCTCCATATATATATATATATATATATATATATATATATATATATATATATATATATATATATAAGGTTTTCCTATATATATATATCCCTCATAGATGATATGTATATTTATTAATATGTACTTAACATCTATGTTGTATATATTAATATATACTTAATAGCTCTTTTGTATTACGTTGAGCACTTTTTTAATTGACACCAGCACTATATGACCCATATAATATATATATATATATATATATATATATATATATATATATATATATATATATATAATTTAAATAAAAACAGACCATTTAAGGTTGGTCTACCCATACTGATTAACTAGTTTTTTGTAAACTATATAATATAATAGCATCATCCACTTGCAAAAAAAGGCTAAAAATAATGGAAGCCTTACTTATAAAATTAAACAAACCAACCCTTAATAATATTAACTTTGAACATGGACATAATATCTTGACTGTGTTTTGAAACAAAAAAATGAATCACTTTATAAAACACACACAAACTATTTCTAATTCTAACAGTTGAAATACAATCCTTGATAATGGCTAAAAGTATAGCCGAAAGCGCTCGGAAAAGAACATTCGGACAATTTTTATATAATTTATCCTCTGAAAAGAAAAACTTTATTAGATCGTACGAGAAATTATATAAAAAACTAAATAAAAGCACCTTGTCAGTCGTTTTTAATGAAATGTGCTTGAAAGAAGGATTGCTGCCTAAATACACAAATATATATATATATATATATATATATATATATATATATATATATATATATATATATATATATATATAATCAAATCACCTAAGCAAGGAAACGTCTCCACTTAGACGCAAGTAGTTTCTGGTCTCAAGAATATTCATCAGAATGGAAATTTTTAAAAAAGTGTCATTAAACAACTTAATATATATCCAAAATTTAAAATCATCTTACAGAGAAAAAAACTTTAATATTCTGATTTGCAATTAAATACTAATCCTTATCTGAGTTTACTCGAGGCTTACGGCCACATCATGTTGAAACACCGGTTCCTGTACAGTGACCAAAGATAAACCACGTCAAGCCTGGCCAGATGGGTGACCACTTGGAAATACCAGATGCTTTGAACACGAATGTGCGTGTTTTGTAATAGAATTGTTAATCTGTGAGCCGAATTCCAATTTTTATGGCTACGTTATATTCGATTACTCAGAAAATACCATTGAAAATGTCTGAATCCACATTTCACCCCCCCAGCTATAGGTTAATTAGTAAGACTATTACAACAAAATCATTGTTATCTAAAAAGAAATTCTTAAAATCTAATAAAATATTCCTGGATTTAAATAACGTTCAAAGTGTTGATAAACTGTAAAATATAAGAATCACTCAATCAATAATTTTTATCAGTATTTTTAGAGAAAATAAAATACGTACGAAGAATGCGGCGAAGGTGTAAAGGGACGATTTCGAAGGAAAGGGTTGAAAATATGGGTTATGATATTTCATGGTCACATTATCCATCTGCTTGTCGAGTAATTCGTATATACATGACAAAATGTGGGATCACCTGATTCGCTAGGATATTCTAGAAAAAAACATCACGAGCAGACGAAACAATAAGCTAGGACATTTTTTCCAAGATTTCTCTGTTTTAATATGTGAGCACTATCGCTGTATTCAATTTCCTGAATGTTACGTTTCGTATTTGTCATCTTTTTTTTTGTTGTTACTTAAAAGGCTTCAATAGACACTATCACGAAAACGTTTTGAAAAGGAGGCTAATTCAGGTGGCAAAGTGCATGTAATCTTGTATGAACAGCAGCTCAAATTGAGAAAAAAATAGGCGAGACGATTAGAAGAGAAGTGAAACTGGAAGTTGGTGATTCCGAGACCAGGTCGATAATCTGCTGGCGGCGCAAATCACAAGCTAAGATGTTCGTTTTTATCCGTTGCTTATATTCGTTAATCGCTTGTGTTTAGTTTTTCTGGCCTCTCCGCATTCGGCCACTCATGTCAATTTCCCATTGCTTCCTGTCTTAAATTCTCTTCTTTATTTCCTGTCGCCTATTGTCTACTTTCACTTTCGTTTACTTTCCTTCGCAGAAATTAACTGGCCGGCATTTTACGTTCAGTTTTTCTCAATAGCATTGTAACCTAAGGTCGTAAATTTCATGTCATTTTCTTTTCGTTTCCTATTTCATTACTGAATTTTTTTTGTTTCTTTCTCAGTTTCTTTACTTGACTTTCAGCTTATTGCAGGCACTTACTAAGCTAAGAAAATACTCTATGACAATCGGGAAGACTGAATTCATTGCATTCCTCAGTGGTCTGGTGGGATTAATTTTGTAGCCATCGCTCGTACCTATGTGGTAAAAACAGTTGGAGGTTAGTATGGCACAGTGTAAAATTAGCGAGAAGATTAAATGCTCTGCACTTGTACTGGTCAAGCAAAAAAATAAAAACAAAATTATTGTACACGCATATTTCTTAACATTATCCCGAGTATGGTACAAAGCAAAAAAATTCGGAGCACTGACCGAGAACTGAACTCATTTTAGTGATGCCAAAATAACCAGGTGTAAATGAATGTAAGCTCCATCGGACAAATGATACACATAAATAAAATTCTATAAATAGCACAATTAAATTAGAAACATGTCAAGAACAACGCGCCTTTTAGAAGACACTGGAATAAGAAAGGCTATCTTCATGGTTAGAATTCTATCAGAACAAGCAATGCAAACACCGAAACCTACGATTAAAAAATCCCGCAAAAGCATTAGAGAAGGCGATAGACACAAACATACTTCAGCTGCTAGGACGGAAAGAATAATCAGAAGCATTTACTGTGAACGGACGGCCTGCAAATATTTAGTAAATTTTTACGGCTTATCAACATTTTGTGAATTATTTAAAGCCGAAACATTATTTGAAATGTAAGATTTTTTTTTGCGAGTGAATATTGTATTAACAACTATTATTTTTAAGAGCAGCACTGATTTTTCTATATACAATTCCTGTTATTTAACCCGTAACGGGAGGAAAGAAATGGATTCATACCTTTCGCAAGAGTATTTGCTCGTAAGTGCATGTGTGGAACACGAGAATTCTCATTCCGATCCAATATCCATTATACTACGTGAACATCCATAACCGCCTGCAGGCAGATAGGAAACGAGTTAAGCAAGAACAGAATAAGAGAATGGGAAATAAAATGAGAATGTGTTTTGTTTTGTTATTTTTGTTTTTCACAGAATATATTTAGCTGTGCAAAGAGACGATCCTAAGATAGCCAGAAAAACTAACAAGATTTGGTATTAGTGACCATAATCTGAAGATACGCAAATGACGCGGTGTTGATGGCGGCCGCAAACGATAAATAATAACAATTTGTAATGAAGATAACGAAGGAAAGCGAGAAGAAGGGACTTATCATTAGCTATAAAAATTTGGAATATTTGGCTGTTAACAAACGATTGATTAATGTTTTCCGGTTTATCTACCCTTTGTGTCTTTCTGAACCGAATCATATTTCAGATTATAGGAGATTACTTACAGTACACACTGTTCTCAAGCGGTCCCCCATCTTAGTACTAGCCGGGCTCGATACGGCTTAACAACAGCGATTGAATGAAAACAGGTGTCTTCAGCCTGATCTGACCGTAAGCTGTCGGAAAAAAATGATAACCAATTTTTTTTATTTTTTTAAATTTTTTTTATTTAAGTCCTTATTTTCTTCACTTCTGATGAAAATTTGGAATTTTATCCGACATATTTCAATGATATGTCAAAAGCAAATATGAAGGTGTCAGTTTGAATTGGCGATAGGCCGATATGAACTAAGTTCAAGGGTAAGATGGAGAACATGTATAGAGCCAATCGCCACGTTCTCAGTTGATATAAAGTGGAAAGACTTTATTGAATCTATTGCTAGGTCAGCTGCTAAGAAATTCGGTTCACTGTGACGTACGAGACGATTTTTCCCTTCAGAATCTATCATATATATCTATATGTCTACCATTCGTCCATGCTTAGAATATTGCTGCCATTTAGGGTACAATGCCCATGCTATTTACGTTGAGCTCCTTGAGAAGATCCAAAGAAGAATCAGCAATATTATTCATCCTGATCTTGCTGCTCGGCTCAAGTTACCTTCCCACCATCGTAAGTTTGCTTCTCTATGTCTTTTCTCTAAGTACTTTTATGGTAATCGTTCGGATGAGTTCTTCGCTTGTTGTTTTATCCCCAGCCCCACAGACTTTCATAGCGACAAGATAGAGAAATAGACTTTCATAGAGAGTATTATAGTGGATGTAGTCAGGAAGGTAAGAATGCGTTGTTTCGGTGTAAAGAATATTGGTGTATGTTTGGGTCAGTGTTTGTGGCTAGCTAAGTTTAAAGTTAAGACAGAAGAACAGCGTCCTTTTCTCCGCATTCCCCCATTTGGGCCTTGTACCACATTTTATTTATATAGCAGAAATAAATATCACTCTTCGCTTTGGTACTTAGCTATTTTTTTCAAATTTAAGCGCAGTACTAGCCTGGCGTCGAGATCTCATCAATTTAGTGTTGAGCTGGCTAGATGTAGCCGTAAATTCTATTCTAATAGTTTCTTCTCTCGCACTTCTCACTTGTGGAACTATCCTTTCCGGCTCCATGCTTTCCAGCAAACATTAATTTGCAAAGATTTAAATGCAATGTCAATCGCTATCTACCGTCCTGATTAATCTCATTATTGTTTCTGTTCCCAATTCTTTCACAGCCCATAACCCTTTGTATTTTTGTGGCGTTATTGCCTTGGTTGGGGTGATTCCGATTTTAAAAAAAAATCCGTCTGGTGGTACTTCAAATTGACGTTTTTCTTCTTTGTATATATTGTGACAATTGTGCTTCAAGTTCGTATTTTCCTGATTTAGGATGAATACTTAGAATTTTATTCGATATATTTCTGTGAAAATATCATTTTCCAAAATTAAAGTTTATAATTTAAATTCGTGAAAAAAAGAAGGCTGCAACTTAATATGGTGTCGTGTTAATCTGATATGTGTTAATCTGATATGCGTTAATCTGAATATATAGTCGTTGAGCAGGATCTAATTCACTATTATAATGAAATGATTTACGAGAGCAAGTTGATAAAATTCCGTTATTCGCAAACAAAAGACATAGTGCCATCTGACAACACATTAGTCAGCAAGATAAGGATCATCGTAACATTAGTCAGCTACTCAAACAATACCAAAATACTAGTAAAATCAAATAGTAAAAACAAACTTATGATCCTCGAAGCAATACTCATACAACAAAAACAACTATAAATAAAAAAGCAATTTAAGAGCGTATTTAACTTAAATTTATTAATTTAATTTTGTTTTGTTTATAGGTAATGTGTTCAAATATTTTCTTCTTATTTAAAAAAAAAAAATTAAGAACCTGCATTCTCAAAAATATATAAAAAATGTTACGCTTCGGATACGTACGGACACTTTTGCCTACTTCACAGCACACTTTACTTACATCACAACACTCTGCTTACATCACAGCGCTCAATAGTTCTACGAAACTGACCATTAGCTCTACGTACCCTGATGATGAATGTCGAGAGCTTTAACCATATTTCTGGTACTGTTCTTCCGAAATGAACTTCGGACAATTTCTAGCGGAATTCTCTCCTTGTTTGAGAAGAATTATTTGTAATTTGGAAAAGTGGATCATTAAAATTAACCGATAAAAATGTTTATCGTTTTTAATAATATCTGCCTTTTAAAAAACTTTTGCCGCCTAAATAGACAGAATTTAACCAAAAGATATGTATTAAAAATCCCATCATCCGCACTTAAATACATTCTCATATTTATTAAAAAAAAATTTCTAGCTCCTTTCTTTTAAACTTGAAATTTTAATTTGATTTTTATTCATCGAATTTGTCTTTGAGATTATTTCGTGTTTATATTTATTTTATAATGTTATTTTCACACCGGGACATATTTATATAAGTTTTATTTATTTACTTTGTTTCACTTCAGCAGTTCTTTAGAACATATTTTGAATTGAATCAGCAATAATATGAAAATTCCATTTATGACATCCCCAAATGTCTCGTCAATCGTCAGTAGGCCGTTACGAATGTTTTTAAAGACGTCACTGAGAGACGTAAACTCCCCAAATAGCCACTGCCCCATCCATTTAGATGTTGGATTTTGGAATCAGTTTTACATCGACATAATCAATATATCTGCCATTTGATCTGGCATCTTAGTTAATGTCAGCAGTTTTTCAGAGCTTCACTCTTATTGGAGAATCGAGTTTCGTTAAACGAGAAAAGGTCGTCTGGGATGGCCGAGCTTATATTCTTGTCCTGTTTACGGCATTTCTGAAAAGCGGAGAGCTGTTAGCTGGAACTTTATGGCGTGATCATATTTTTATTCTCGGTAAAGAGTTTGGTTATATTCATCAACCGAGAAAGCTGCTTCGAAAGAGTAAATGACCTCAAGCAATATCTCAAACATTGGCGATAACAGTTTTATATTAGTAAGTGTTCGGCACACGCGAAAGACAAACATACACAGCTACAAGTGAAAGGCGCCTGATGGAGTGTCGTGGTTAACAAAATTTTTCCTCAGAAGAGTAGTAGGTAACGAAGTTCTTTACTTGCTGGGTTCCCTACGGCTGTGCAATGAGAATAATAAAGCGTTGAAATGATCCTATCTTACGTGTGTGGAATATTTCGAGACTGTTTTGGCGTTGTGACGGTCTGAAGCTAATTAATACTGACTGGAAAGAAGATAAACGAACACAAAATAAATTCGGGCAGACTAGCTTAGAGAAAGGAAAAGACAGAGACAGAGAGGGAAGAAGAGAGAAGAATGAAAAGAGAAAGTGAAAAAAGTTAAGGGCGTAAGAGGCGTAGACGCCTTACTAATATATATATATATATATATATATATATATATATATATATATATATATATATATATATATATATATATATATATTTATATATATGTGTGTGTGTGTGCAA
>OZ038497.1:74490756-74528256 GCA_964036315.1 Acanthosepion esculentum | reverse complement strand
AAGTTACCGGAAAATAATTAAAGAAAAATTGTTTATGTTCACACTGTTTATCATCCTTTCACTCTGTCTTTCTCTCTCTCTCTCTCACAATATATATATATATATATATATATATATATATATATACATATATATATATTGTCATCCACAGAGAGACTGTTTCGCTGTTTCACAGCTCATCAGTGTGGCTAGACGTCCGGTTGCCTCTAGCTAGGATCGAAACACGACTGAATTTGCGTCAGTCCGAACTTCTCCCGCTAAGCCGTCAGCGTACGAAGTTGAATTTTAGCGTGTTTATCTTTAGATTCAGATAAACATACAGTGGTTGACAGTGACTCAATTCTGTCGAAGAGTCGTGCAGTATTAGCTTAAATAGTCACTGTTTATATATATTATAATAAAGAGAAAGAACAGTAAGATATATAATCCGATGTTCTTATTATTTATTTTTATTTTTACAAAACAGTGCTCAATGCAAAACTACAGACCAAAAATATTATAAATTTACTAATTTAAAAAAAATGAAACAATCGCTACACAGGAATTACCATTTTCAAAAACAGAAACTAAAAACTTCAAATTCAATTATAGAATCAAATTAAAGTCCCTAATCCTGTTTCATTTTCAAACGAATTTTGGAATCAAAATTATTTTGAAATTTACTGAGTTTTATAAGCACATACATTCACAATATTAGTTTCTAAGGATATTGGGAAATCCAATCATTTTGACAAGGGGCGGTAGGGTGTTCATTTTCACTGACAACTATTGTATCAAAATATGAGTTACTTTCGAAAAGTGGTTAAGTCAAGGTAGGGTAGGGGTGCCTTTTCGAACGAATGATGACATCCGTTCAACGCATGTCGTCTGGTCTTTTTCAGTGACAGAAAGTATTTCGGCACTTTTGTTTCGCCGTTAAATTTGTACTTGTATTCAGAAAGATTTTTCTAAAAGGGTTGTTTGTATATGGATGCATCGTAATGAACTATACACACACACACGTATATATATATATATATATATATATATATATATATGTGTGTGTGTGTGTGTGTGTGTGTGTGTGTGTGTGCCTGTACAAAATTATTTGAATTCAATGAATGTCTATTACACGACGCTTTCATTTGAAATAATTCAAAAGTGATGAATTGTAGGATGTAATCAATCCATGGAACGAATTTCGCTCTCCACCACAGTTTTTCTGCGAGGTTACGCTATCTTTGTTTTATCATTTTTCCGTTCCATTTTTCTAAGGTTTCATTGAATGCGTCTCTTCACAAAAGGTGCCATTATGCGAACTGCGTGCCCTGTGTAATCGCGTGTCTCTAACACAATATCCTAGACAACAATACTAAAAAAAAAAACGAAACAAAAAAACGAACCATATAGTTGAAGTTTGCTGTAAAATTTTGCCGAACGATCAAAATATAGCAGAGTTTTCGGCATGAACTTTTCGTTTTATTTCAACAATCGTATGTAACTTTAAAGAAAATCCAGACAAATAGATACATTTTTCTCATCATATATTCCCTAAGGATATATTTTCCATTTTGGCAGCTACTTAAAAATTTTCAATTTAATCACTTTGGGAGAAAAGTTTGCCTGTAACAAATCCACTTGAGAGACGGAAGCATACAGACAGTGCATGCCTTCGCCATTGTCACTAAAAATATAAAAATTAGGTTCTAGACCTGGGTTCCCAACTTTTTTTGCGTCTTCGCCCACTTTCACCTGGAAAAATTTCCACCGGCGATTTGCATAGTAACTATGAAAAAAGCATAAGAAAATTGTCTGGTAAAAATTTGTTACTTGTTCATAAACTGACTTCATGATCTAGTAAATCATATCAAAGGAAGGTAACAAATGCTACTGAATTATGCAGTGGCTGCTGCTACGACAATTTCAAATAAAAAACGAAAGCAAACTTGACCACTGAAAACTATATATATATATATATATTATTTAGTTTTATGGTGAAGATTAGTGGTATGGTTCGGATTAGCGTTGCATGTGTTGATAAAAAATTAAACGTTTTGTGTTTATAATTGTAAAATTAAAAAGAATAAACCCTACTAGCAACTAATAAAAATTCAGAGAATACATTTTGTGGTTCTTGGACTTTCCTTATCTGATTTATATCCGAAAAATGTTATTTTGTGTGAAGAACTATTTGAATGTTAATGACCCTTCTTAAAACTATAGAAAATGCCAAAATATTCGTTTTCTGCGGGGATATGTATATCTTATTTAGAGATGTGACCCACTCAACAATCAACCTTTTTTTTATACAGGTTCTTTGCTTATCTTCTGTAAATATCTTTTCGACTAATATATGTTGAAATATGTTTTTATTACTCAAAATCCTATATGGCCCCAAAAATTTCAACCTAACAATTAACAATTTCATCGGCAACCTAACAATTGAAATCGCCCACCGGTGGATGACATCGCTCAGGTTGGGAATCCCGGTTCTAAATGATGCCGTTGTTTGGAGAGCTATTTGCTATGGTGCATAGACGCTTTGAATTTAAGCGCAGTACTAGACTGGCGACGAGGTCTCGTCAATTTACAGTTGAGTTGGCTTGATATAACAGTATACTAACAGTTTACTTTCTGACATTTCTCGCTTGTTAAACTCTCTTTCGGTTCCATGCTTTCCAGCCAACTTTAATCTGCAAAAATGCAAAGTTAGTCGCTATCTACTGTCCTCCTGATTGCTCTTCTTTTTTTTCTCGCTCCTTAGCAATGTTTCTGTATTTAACTCCACATCCTGAAATCCCTTGTGTCCGAGTGGCTTTATCGCCTTGCATAGAGCCAACAAAAAAAAAAAAAATAAAACAAAACAAAAACAAATCTTGTAGTGATTATTCCCTTGAGATAATAAAACATAGGTGTTTAAATATTGATGAATACATAAACTCTGGCCTAATTTGTTGGCGGATGTAATCATTTTATGAGGAATACAAGGAGGATGTTTTTCATGCCTTAGATATTATGATAATGAAAATCAGCTCATGCATAGATATTGTGGAGAATTTGACTGTTCAGGCGGCAGAAAAGTAATGTACTTACCTGGGGTTGTTTGATTCTTACTAACTAAAAGTTGGCTTTTTATAGTTACAGGGGTCACGTGACTTTATTAGCACGTGATCCCTGAAGTAGTTATAAGGGAGGGGAAGTGTTTTTTTCCTCCTCATTGTTTACATTTATTTTATGCAAATTATTAGACTGTCACATTATGTCGCAGAAAGGAATCTTATTTTGCAATTTAAGGTAAGTGCTTTTGCTTCTTTTCCTCGACCTGAACTGACTCTAGATTTTTGGGGGTTGAGATTTTCTGGACAATATGTCTCAAGGGAGAAAAATATCATAGTTTCGACTTGTTCTTTGTTTTTTAATATTTCGGAGGTTTGTTTTTATATGTGAAATGTCACAAACGAAAAAAAACAAACATATTCGATCCGTGTCAAGATTTAAATAATTTAGATCAATTTCAATTTCGATAAAATGTCTTTGGTATTTTTGAGAACTTTTGTGGGGATTGTGTGGACAGAGAAGCAGACAACCATTTTTATTTTTGTTTTTACTTGTTACGTGTTTGTTGCTAGACGGGAAAAATATAAGATAATTATTCGAAAGTCAAGTGCATTGTCATAATGTAATATAATTCTCATCTTCTGATTCCATTTTCATAATATCATTTATGCAACATAAAGGCGAAAAATATATAAACGCAAGGAAACGGCAGCGAACTGAAAAAAAGTTTCTTTTTTAGTTTTAAGTGCACAAGTTCATCTGTCTTCCATACGGGAGTTCATTGTTTGATCATTATAAAAAAAATGTTATAATCTATTTGTCTGTTCTATCAAGTTCTTAACAATTCTGAAAAGATAGCGTACTTTACTTTTTCACCGCATTTATCAAATGTGTAGACCCGTGTAATTATAAATAAATATATATTTACTGCGTTATTATAAAGAACTATATATATATATATATATATATATATATATATATATATATATATATATATATATATATATAACACAGGTCGACTCACTTGATATGCGGCAAAGTGGAAAAACTTTTTTTATAGACAACGCGCTTCATCTTCGTTAGGTAATTGGGTAAGCGTCTTCATTCAGATCAGCAGGAAAGACAATTGTATTTCTGTTTTATATATATAAAATTATATACATACATATACATATATATATAAATACACACAGAAACATGCACGCACACACACATCTCTCTCTCTCTCTCTCTCTCTCTCTCTCTCTATATATATATATATATATATATATATATATATATATATATGATTTGTTTTTCATTTAGACCCGAGGAAACCTACTTAACTCCCTAACTCTCCTTTCTTCACTCTTTTTTTTTCGTTTATATATATCCATGTGAAATGAGAATGAACAGAATAGAATAGAATACAATTCCGAGGTTTGTAACATTCAGTTTAAAAGAAGACCAATATTCTTTATTATAGGATATTATATCAAAGACATGTAAAAAATGCTACACGAATGCAATCATGTTTCGATGCGCACTGACAGATCTCATCAGGCTTTAGTAATTAATTACTAAAGCCTGATGAGATGCATAAGTGCGCAGCGAAACATGATTGCATTCGTGTAGCGTTTTTCCTATGTCTTTGATGTAATATCCTATTATCAGGTATTACACATTGTGATATTAGAAGATCCGCCAAGAATGGGGAAATATTGTAAAAGTCTGGTAGCAAATTTACTGTAGATGACATTGCCCTTAAGGCACTCTCTAGGCTTTTACGTCGTAGTGTATTATTTCTCATTTGATCAGTGTACATTATTTTTATGTCAAAATTGTGGTCAATCTCTTTACAGTGGGCAACCAACACATTTGATCTATTATTTTTTAAATGTCCCTTTTGTTTTCATATCATCTTTTATTTAGTTTTCTTGAGGTTTCGCCTGTGCATTTTTTGTGACAATTATTACAGGAGATTGAGTAAACTCCCTCAGTTTTTAGCTTATTGTTTTGTTTAGTATTGGCTAAGTTTTTTTATTGTTTTGGATGTAATAGTAACAAATTTTATGTTTAGAGTTTAGATAGATTCCTTTTTTTTATTGTAAATGGGATAGAATTAGTAGCATAATATTTTTGTTTTATTCATTGCGTTTTTCGGAAAGGGTCGTTTTTTGTTTTGGAATATTTTAGCATTGAATATAAAATCATTAGGACACTGGAGAAATTTGTAATGTTTTCAATGTATTTCTCTTCTTCGCGTAAATAATCGGCGTTGCATATTCTTAGGTAGACTCCGATGATATGCCGGGTTTTATTTTGTTGTTATGTTGAGAATAGAAATTTATTAGGTCGTTTTTGTAGCTTGATTTCCGGTGGACACCGAGTTGTTTTTTACGGTCCAGGTTGATAGGAATTGTAAGGAATTGTATTCTTTCATTTTGTATGTAAATTCCATTGTGTGTTCCACTTTGTTTAGTTGATTTACTAGGTCAGGTAAATCAGTATCACGAGGATATATAAGTAGAGCTTCATCAATATAATGGAAGTGTGTTGATTGTTTGGTTAAAATGTTTTGGAAAGGACAGAATTCGAGGAATTCTAAGAAGATGCTCCACTGAGAGGCGATACTATTGGCAATCCAAATTTTTGTTTGTAATAATCAGGATTAAATGTGAATTAGCATTGATTGGTTATGAGACGGCAGATTTTTATTATTTTACCTGTTACTAGAGAGAGCCTTATCTTTGAATCTGTTAGATGCGCATGTATAGTCATACCAACATAACAAATTTACTCCGATCATGTCCGGAATATAGGAAATGTAGAGTTAGGAATGGATACAACAAAGTGCTGTTATTTTCGTCCCTCAAGCGATATTCAGGTCATGTGTAAGTACTCATTTCGCGGGCTCTATAAAAGCCATTTTGGAATGAAGACGTGAAAGAAGCGAAGAAGGAACCCGAATCTACCAGCGCTTATTGTTTAAGACTAAGGCATTAGGTTATTCATAGTCATTAAGTCTATATATTTATTTACACATTCTTTTAAAATCATCACTTGATATATTTATATATTTAGTCACATTTTTAATCAGTATTACTCCAAGTAAAGCCGTAGAGCATGCAAGTGGTTACAGGTTGTGGAGGAATTAGGAATAAAAACAGTCAAGAGGAGAAAGAGAAAAGAGCAATCAGGAGGGCAGTAGATAGCGACTGAGTTTGCATTTAAATTTTTGCAGATTAAAGTTGGCCGGAAAGCATGGAGCCAAAATAGAGTTCCATAAGCGAGAAGTTCGAGAATAGAAACTGTTAGTATTTACGGCTACATCTAACCAGGTTAACTGTAATATGATGAGATATCATTGCCAGTCTAATATTGAGTCCGGTATTGCGCCATTAATACATACAATCTAGGTACCATAGCGAATAGCTCATCCGAACAATTAACATGAAAGTATTTATAAAAATGGCGTAGAGAGGCAACCTTACGGCGGTGGATAAGTGACTGAAGTCGAGCCGTGAGATCAGGACCAATAATATTAATGATTCTTCTCTGGATATTATTGAGAAGCTTCAGGCAAATAGCAGAGGCACCAAACAATATATGGCAGCAATATTCTAAGCATGAACTAAAGGTAGACATATAGGTAGGCAAGATAGACTCCAAAGAGAAAAATTTTATCGTTCGACACAGTAAACCGACTTTCTTAGCAAGCTGGTCTGTCGATGGATTTAATGTAGTCTTTCCACCTCATGTCAGCTCGGAAGGAGCAATCAGTCAATTTCTTGGAGGATAGCATCAGTCATGCTAATGGAAGGCAGAGAGGGGTCTCTCAGATGAGTTTGGTTTTAGAGGCGTTAAAATTTACAAGCCATCTTTTCCCCCAATGAACGACGATTTTGAGGTCGTTTTGTACATCGGCCGCCATTTTGACCTTGTCTGACGGGTCAGACTTAATAACGAGGCGGCAGTAAATAGTAGGTTCATTAGCGTAGAGGCCAAGTTGTTAGCAGATGATATCGGGAAAGTCGTTAAAAAAGATTAAAAACAGTGTAGAAACAAGGCTGGATCCCTAGGGGACACCCGCGTTATTACAAAAGGATGTAGACGAGTGGTCGTTCAAGACAACTTTCATTTCACGATTTGATAGGATTTTTTATTTTCTATATTTTCTTCGACTTCACATTTTGGTTGTTGAAATTAACGTTATGACATTTCATTTAATCTGCTGTCATGAAGTAGTTTTAGGTAGCATAGTAGGAATTTGATTTCTATTTTGCGTTTGGGAATTAGCAATGTTGATATTTTAGGACTTTAAGTGATTATCATTATTTTCACAGCGAGGCAAACGTTATGTTATTTTGTGGTTGTGTTGTAAGCTGGTGGGGTGTTCCTATTTTTCTTAATCAACCAACGGCCTATAAAGTGAGTTTGCGAACGATGTAGGTACATCTGTTCTAAAGATCTCCCTGCCACAATTTTGTATTTTCATACAAAATAAATATCTGGTCTAAAGATCTCTCTAGGTATGAAATTAACAATAACAATGCAGTGTTGATTCCTGTGTTTACATTATCTATATCGACAGAGGCACACTATCAGCGATATTGAGCTATCTTCATCTTTACCAACGCGTTTCGTTCGTTGATAGACTTTATCAACGTAAAAGTATAAATTTTATTTCGCAATATATCAGCGGAAGATGCGCATTTCTTAAATAGGGTAATTAAAAAGTTATTTGCCACGATTATTTCCCGTGCCTTAATTGCTAAGCCACGCGTTTTTAATCATTTCACCCCAAGCAAGGCAATAAAGGTACTAAGACGTAATAGGTTACTGAGTGTAAGGGAATATGAGAAAATAAAATACTATTAAGGAGAGAGAGAGAGAGAGAGCAATAAAATAATTAAGAAGACAGTCCATAACGATTGACACTTAGCTTAAAATATTTTCCCTAATGGAAAATGGAAAAACAAGTTTAATTTTTATTATTTCCTACCTATATGAATGCTACTTTTCCCCGGTAAATTATTCTAATTCATAAAATGCAAAATCAGAAATTTAAGATTTCGAATCCATATGCTCCGTCTGGATGAAAGTGCACATTTTTACTTTAGCAGTTAAATATTTGTTGGCCAGTGTAATCTTAATTTTTATTACATCATTTTGAGCTCTCGCTTCTGCAAACAACCATGAATTCTGTCTTCTAAGAATTCCTGGCCAGGCCTTTCTTCATGCCTTTCCTTACTACCTTATTTAAGTGTTCATGCAAGGTTCTTTCTCTGTGCTTGTAATCAACCCGATGTCATCTACATATCTTTTGTTAAGACCATGTTTGTCCGGCAGGGAATCTATTACGTTGTATCATAATTCATTTTGTTTATCAATTTTATTCTTCCAAAACCATTTCCCAAAACCGTAATTACTTATGACTCAAACTAAAAATTCTATGATTATGTGTGGGCAGTGTAATGAGAAGCTGGTTAGCCGAATTCGAATTTCACTCGAATTGGTTTCATTAACTGACGCACAAATATCCTTGGGAATGTTATGAATCCATCACATCTACCCTCAGCACTGGGTTAAATATTAGGACTTTATCTGGGAAAAATATTGTTATCTCTAAAAAGCAGTTGTTTATTCAATATTCCACCGCATAAAAGAAGAATTATTCTTACAATCGATAATATGTTTCAGCTTTAAGTAACCCACAGATGATTGAGAGGCCATAAAAAAAAATCAATCAATAGTTTTGTAAGGAACGCTTCGCTGTAAAGGTTAAATATTTCTGATAAAAAGATGCATTCTTGTCCTACTATTTACTGTGACATCGTTCAATTCACTTTTTATCCGTATATCTACATACGGATAAAAATTGAATTGAACAATGAATACGAATGTTTCCAATTATTTTCCTGGAATTTCTAATATCTTTCCCAAGAGCCTATTCCTTAGTAATTAAATATCGGATCAAAATTAGTTGAAAACATCCATTTTAACCAAATATTAAAATCGTTGTTTCTCAGTTTAAGCTTAGCTTCTTTTTGTTTTTAATTTTCTCCCCAATAGCATCTAAATGTACAATGGACATAGGCCGATGTAAAGTCCAGCCCCTTGTATTAATGTAATTCTCTTAGGAAGGTTGGCTGAGTGGGAATTTTTGAAATCGGTTACATCCGACAATGCAAATAAATATGAGCTCATATAATTTATTTGTATTGTTGGATGCAACCGGTTTCTAAACTTCCCTCTCAACCAACGTTCCTAAGAGAATTATATCCATACAAGAGGTTAAACTTTGCATCGGGCCATGTCCATTGTGCAAATACAGGAAGTGATCTGTAAAATACAAAGTCAGTCTGGAGATAGCGAAGTCTCTTATTGCCCAACAAGCGAAAGCATTGCGAGTCCTATAAGCTGTTTGGGGTCTGTCGTTGGGTATGTAAGTACAGAGGATAAGCGGGGAGGCTGAGCTAGGTTGGGTGGTAAGTTTGACGAGATTCAGATTGGACAGTCGACCGTCCTTGATGAGAAACCACGTGGTCGGCAATGCATGGAATCGATTGTAGATAATTGAAGTTATTCACGTCTGGCTTGAGCTTGCAATGAGGACCAATATAAACGGTAATGGCGGCCTCCCAACACCCCACAAAACACGCATCCCCCCACTCTCTCTCTCTAGTTTTATGTCTATTTCAGCACCACTAGTATATATATATATATATATATATATATATATATATATATATATATATATATATATATATATATAAGTGCGTGTGTGTACACATGAAGATTGATGAAAAGTACACAATCTGACCAAGAAGCTTACCCCACAAAAAATGACTGTTTAATCTTTTGGTCAAATTCTGAAGAGTGGTCCGAGTCTAGAACTTTTCACCACCTGCGTCATGTGGATAAACCACCTCATATTTTAAATATATTGTCTTTCGGTTGCGCGATCTTGATCTAAGGTCGAAGGTCCTTTTGTCATATATAAGACCAGTCCATACTTAGACGCTCTTGAGAGAGCTTGAGTAATGTGTTAAAACACCATCACACGCACACACACTGACACACACGCACAGACACACACACACACTCTCTCTCTCTCTCTCTCTCACACACACACATATATATATTAATTATATACTACACTAAATCTAGTATTTCCAATTTAATTATTCGTAATGACTCTTCCGCACCAGTTAACATGTTCAGAAAACTAAAATTGTATATAAATTTAAATGTCCTCTGGGAGATTGTATCTCCAATGGAAAAAAATAATATTTATGTTGGTCACACTACGACCACTTTGTCTCGGTGGCTGTGTTTTCATTTGAATGATGCGTCCAACATTTCTAAACATTTACAACAGCATATTTGTCCACATTCGCAATTCAGAAAAACTCTTGTTGAAAATACATCTATAATTTTTCATGGAAATAGTAAACATAAAATAAAATTTATTGAATCCATCTTTATTAAAAAATTGAAACCAAACCTTAATAAAATTGATTATGAATACTGCACAAATGTTTTAAAATATGTACAGTAGATAGTTTAAAATATCGACGTTTGTTCCAATAGTTCTTAATGCTTATCTTTTGAAAATCCACGACATCTAATAGCTTAGTTACCTTCCCTGAAGCGTTACGTTCTCTCTTCACCAGTAAGAATTTTGACTTTCAGAAGAACACAGCAAATTTATCTTTGAAAATGGTGATTACTATTATATTTGTTTTGAAAAAAAAAAATCACACACACACACACACAAAAACAACACCCTGATGGTGACATTGTGCTAATGTCGAAAGTACTCGTAATAAATAACATATATCAACATGGTAACTTTCTTTGTTCGTTTAATAATTACACCAAAACGCTTCTCCGTGAATATGAAAGGATCCAATTAAAAATAAGTACACAAAATTTGTATAATTATTAATTTAAACATATCTCAACACACACACACACACACACACACACACACACACACACACACACACACACACACATATATATATATATATATATGTAAAATTGAATATCTCGTTTTTTCGACGTATGTGTGTCCAATACCTCAGTTGTTAGAAATGATCAGTCAGAATACCGGCACATATAATTTGATTATAATGGTGGAGGCTTGTATCGAGCAAGCCTTACATTTCGGAAGAAAGGAATACAGTGTACTCCTGCACATAATGTGCCACAAGTACTACAAGCGACTCTACTCAGGTTTTGAATTCAGAGTTTCCTTCTAGGCTTACGAAATAAAGGCTATAGGTCCTAATATGCCCTGGTATTTAACCATAGCTGGAGGCCGAAGGATTTGGTTAACGGCATTTGCATGTAAGTGAGTGAACGAACTCGACTGGAATTTGAACTCATCTCTCCGATTTTTCATTCTGATCCACTACCCATTACCCCGCCGCACATTCACAATATATATATATATATATATATATATATATATATATATATATATATATATATATATATGCAACATATCTTTATTCACGTATACTTGATTGAATAATCTAGACATGTTATGCCTATTTATTTTTATTTTAGTCCTCTCAAATTCACGGATCAATTTCTTAGTGTTGTTATTGAATTGATTAAAAAAGACGCCGTGGTTTTGGTTATTTGTTTAATTTTCCCAAGTAATTTCAATATCATCCAAGATCATCTCCAGTGGTGAATTTCTAAGACAAAAAATTAAGGTCATTGATAGTTGTGAATATTTTTGTAAATGTGCATGAAAGACAATCCGTTATAGTCAATTTTAAAAATTAACTGCTAAGAATTCGTAAAGAAGGTAACTTAACGTATATTTTCTTTTTATTAATGTTTTACAATACTCAAACATCGATTTAACAACCACTACAGGCTAGTTCTTTTAGTATATATATATAGTATATATAGCTTAGGGGTAGAGTCTCTGACTGATGCCAAATCGGTCGAGTTACGATCCCAGCTTGTAGCAATCGGATGTCTAGTCACACTGAAAAGCTGTTATACAGTGAAACATTCTGTCTGTTGATGCTTTCGTTCGCCGATTGAGTACTATAGAGAAAGGGAATTTTCAAAGGCTGCAGCTCCTGCTTAACGCATACATCTTCGTCAGAATTGAGCGCTCTGGCTGCTGGTCTAGGGTTTATATACATCACGTATATAATACGTTAAAAGATTTCCTTTCTCTGCCGTGCGCCGATAGCTTAGAGGTAAAAGTCTCTTACTGATGGCAAATCGGTCGTCCTTTGATTTCGGCTTGAAGGAGTCGGATGTCCAGTCGCAGCTCATCAGTATGACGAGACAATCGATTGCTTCAAGCCGGGATAGAAACACGACCAATTTGGCATATATGTATATATACATTACGTGAATCATTCATACAAAAAAACAGATAATGAAGTTAATGATATAAATGCCAAGAATCACTCTCGAAAACAATTTTTAATAATACAATACATTAACCTCGAATCCGTTGATGAATGGTATGATCCTTGTTTATAAATTCCGGTTTTATAAGTTTTTTTTTTTACTACTAGCTTTCAATTGTTTCATACAATCATCGTCAGGTAGGGAAATAGGTAAGTTTTTTTACATCCAGGTAATAACAGGACATCGAAAGATAAAATGTAATTCAAAGATGTTTTTTTAGAAATGTGATATTGTTAACTCTAAGAAAAAGTTTTTTGGAGCGTGCAGTCACGACGCTGAGGTTGAATTTTTTTTTAAATTTTTAAATTGTGCGTTCTTGTACTACTATAGTAATATGAGAATTCTTTTGTAGAAGTAGTTTTTTTTAGTAAATGTGGCATGAACTAAATTTTTCAATAAATAGAGTAAAGTTACAGTTATTATCAGGAATTCGCACGTCGGATCGGTTATTTTCATATCAATTATGTGGTGCAGGTTCAATTTACATTACGTGAATCATTCATACAAAAAGATATATATATATATATATATATATATATATATATATATATATATATATATATATATATGGACAGGAAGTCAAGCCCGCGTAGTCACGTATTGATAGGGAGAAGAGGGCAAAGACCAGGAACCTTAAATTACTCCGTCAGATATCGGGATTAGCGCAGGCATTTTTCGATGGAGTGAACTTATGGTATTCATTTCTACCGTATTTATCATGAAAAGAAAGACGCGGTAAGTGTCTCCGATAGAGAGATTGATTGATTCGTTTTTTACGACTTATCAACCGTTTGTAGGTTATTTAAATCCAGATAATATTTCTTTTATATTGTAATAATTTGGTTGGGGAGATTTAGTGAAACAAGTTCTTGCCATTTTAATTCGATTTTTAAAATTAAAACTATAACCAGAATGAACATTTAAGTTAATATATAAGAATGAAGGAAAGAACTTTAACTGCTAGGAAAACTTGTTAATAATCAGATCTTATACTGGGAAGAAACTACCTGTATAGGAATAGAAAATGAAGTACACAAAATTCAAAATGAGTTTAAGACAAGAATGCCTCGTCTCACCGGATTCATTCCACCTTCAAGACTATACTAAGGTTGTTGTAGATCCACCCGGAATTTATTATCGGTGAGCGCAGCGTAAAATATGCAGATGACATCATGTTGATGACAAATGCAGAAAGGAAATTGTAGGACTTCTTAGATATGGTAGTAACGGAAAGCGGGAAATACAGCCTGTCCGTGAATTGCAAGAAGACTGAATATCTGGTCGTCAAAATCTTAAGTAGGTATATTGTGGACGTGACAAAATCTAATACACAGAGACGTTTATATATCTGGAAGGTGTTTTAACAAACGCTGGAAAATGTGGCACTGAAATCCGAAGGAATGTCAGAAGATACCTCCAAAAAAATTAAACAATGAAGAACGGGTGAATTCCGACAGAAACGAAGAAGAGATTTCAAAACTGCTATGTAGTCTCCATCTTTCTATATGGCAGTGAATTCTGGAAAACTTTCTCACAGATCAAGAGAAGGCTTGAGGCGACAGAGATGTGGTTATACAAAAGCATGGTGTGAATGTCATGGACGAAGCATATAAGAAACGAAGAAAATTTAATTAAAACAAAAATAAAAAGGACATTTATTTTTTTTAAAAAAACCCACAAAAACAGACACACATAATGAGAAAAAAAATTCTTGTAACCTGCCTGACGAGATTCTGTAAATGGATGCCAGAATTGAAAGAGGAATATGAAAAAGACAAATATTATTAAGAAATATATGAAGGACATGAATTATAGAGATCAATCATTATACGGACATTCTGAAGGGACACGGCACATAGTAAAAGATAAATTAATGGGGTGTTTGAAAATACACTACAATATATTAATAGTGTGGCAATGTTTCACAGTACTAACGGAGTTATAATAATATATACAAAATCTTTGTTGACACATACCAGCTTTTCTGCAGAGTCATTTCTCAGTTTTATTTGAGAGCACAAAGGAGCTTGTAAAACTCACGGGACAGATTAACGTTAAGAAGGACAGATGGAAACAATGAATAAACTATCTAGCGAGCTCGAGTAAATGGATTATGGAACAATATGAGCTACAAAGGAGATACAACTGTGGAGAGCCATGATGACTAACGTCCTAAAGGGAAACAATAATTAGAATAAGAATACCTGACTATATACCTAATAACATTTGATTGGTGGTAAACCTTAAAATCCTTAAAGATAAAAAATCATTTTCTCGTATATTTATTACTGAAGCGATTACAAAATCCTTTTTTTAATTTTTTTTTTTTTACAGTGACTTGGGAATTTAACACCTAAGGAAGACTCTTAAGCGAGACAGCTCTATGTTGACGGGTGACATGAATCGCCTGGGGTGGATTTACTTTTCCCACTGGAATTCATAAAACACTTTCGTAACTCCCCTGGAGCTTACACGGTGCTTCGATCGTCAATGTCACAGAGATTTTCTAACACAATCTCATCTGCACGCATGAGGACCTGTCAAGGAGAAGGGACACGGAGTCCCTTAAGATTTCTCACCAACCGAAGAAGACCATGTCCTGATTTTTTTTTTTATCGATGCACACTTGGTTTGTCTTGCCAGGCATTTGCGTTTAAAGAATGTCTGTGGGTATTGTAAGGGATGAGTAATGCATTTGGAGTTCCCGCGGCGAATTAGCCTTACATTGCTTTCTACTGAATATACATGTGGGTATATATATATATATATATATATATATATATATATATATATATATATATATATATATATATATATATATATATATATATATATATATTTTGAACGATAAAAATTATTAAAAAAATTAATTAAAATCTTCAGACATACTGGGTTGTAGATTAATATTCTTATGTTTGTATTATTATTATTTCATTTAGATTCCTCAACTTGTTTCGGCCAACATGGCCATCATCGGGAGAAAAAAATGTTTATGCTTGCTGTAGCAGTAAACTACAGAAATGAATGTCTTGATGAAGAAAATGAACTTTTGTCTGTAGTTTTCATTTGTTTTTTTATTTGTTTTTTTTTTTTATCTTTTTAACATAAGTTTATTAACATTCCTTGTGTTGGTCAAACAGTCTCTTTTAAGTTGTCATTTGAGAGAAGAGCTAGATGAATTCATGCTAGTTTCCCTTTCCCTCGGTCAGTTCAGCAGTTTTATTGGTGCCTGGAGAGGGGATGGTAAGTGTGCATATATATATATATATGTCAGTGTGTGTGTGTAAAAATAGAAAGAGAGAGGAAAATAAAGATATATATAGATACATATATCAATACATAAATAACATACAGACGAACGCATTCACATGTATATGCATGTAGCTGCATCAATAAGCTTGTGGCAATATCATAAAAATATATCTATTTTACGCAAAAGTATGTAATATTAAACATAATCTCCTTCTTTGTCACTTCACATAACTGACTGGTAAATATTAATATAGAATAGCGAAAATATTATAATTCAGTTTATATCTGTCAAGCTAGAGATTTAGCGATTCACATTCATGCGCGCACAGCTACTTAAATACACAAACACTTATTTATAGACATATATGTGTGTTTATAAAAATTCAGATATAAACAAAAGAAAAAAACTTTTATTTATCAACGCGTTTCGTCCTCTAATGGACTTTTATCAAGGCAAATGTAAGTATTTTATTTTGCAACATGTATCCATAGACAGAAGTAAAAAAAAATCGTCAAGTTTTAAATTTTTTTTAAATTGAAGGACGTTATGAAATATTTTTCAGACTAACTCTGGCAGTAAAGTGATCTATGGAAGATACTAAGTGATGTAATATAATCCATAATAAACGAAAATGGGTAAATATTGTTTTTGCTTTTAATTTTCTTACTTGTTTATATATATATATATATATATATATATATATATTTAAGACATTTTTTATATCTATACGTTCTTTTTATAGATACAAATATTTAAGTAAATGTTCTGTTTATAATAATCAGTATTAACGACATTTACGGCCTGAATGTCCGAGAAATTTTCATAGAAAATATGCGTCCTCCGACAGGAATCGAACGTGTATCCTATACGGAACGTATAAACAAAACTGTCTTAAAATAATTGTCGGACTTTGTCCATTTCATAATGTGTGACTTCATTTGTTTACATTTGGTTACGCATCGAGCAGATATCAATATACGAGAGAAAATCATGGAGAATTGTAGTTTAAAAGACAGTAAAATCGACCTTGCTAACCGAATAGTTCCTCTGTGGCTCAATCGGTAAAAGCACGTCAGGCTATATGACGGTTCCGTATAGGATACAGGTTCGATTCTTGTCGGAGGATGCATATTTTCTATGAAAATTTCTCGGACATTCAGGCCGGTAAATGTCGTTAATACTGTTTATTATAAACAGACCATTTACTTAAATATTTGTATCTATAAAAAGAACGTATAAACATAAAAAATGTCTTAACATAATTGTCGGACTTTTATTTATTTACTTCTTTTATTTAATAATTAACTTTTTATATATTATTTTATTTTAATTTGATAAATTATTTATTTATCTATTTATTTTAAATAATAGAAGATTTTTATGTAACAATTTTCTTTTAATTTTTAAAAAGAATTGTGGTCATGTATGTTGGCTTGGGAAAAGAGCATTTTTTTAGGATTGGAAATCTAGGGCGCCAGTCAACATTTTGGCATCATTCGATAGCAGCACTCTCAAGAACTTTCCGTCTAAGTAAGTTTTTATTCCTTTTATACAGAATTCCAAACTTATTAAAAGAGAAAATAAATTAACTGGTAAGGAAGAAGTTGTATTCAGACAGCTTCTTCCCCAGAACTGGTACTTAGCGGAAGAAACTCTCAAGAGGATACATCCATAACCTCTTAACCACTTCAAGCAGTTATCTATGCTATATATCCTAATAATATTCACTTCCTCTTCCCTTATAACAGTCTCGTTCAATAACCCTCTACCTTGAGTGCCTCTTTGGCCTGTGTGAAAATTATTAAAAAAAAACAAACATTAGTATAAAAATCATTATGATCAAAATCACAAAATTAAGAATATTCATCGAAATCATTCATGGAATAACGTGACATCAGCAATGCAAATGCTAATTTTTTATTAATCAATTCACCCCAAGCAAGGCACAACGCCGCCAAGACGCAAGTAGCCACTGGAAGTGAAAGAGGATGAGAAGTATTTAGAAGGAACCTGTGACCCAATCTTAAACATGAAACCAGGGATAATCTGTACTCATGTTCAAAGGAGTGGTGGGGGGAGGAGTGTGAAAAAAGTAGGCAAAAGAGTGCAGCAATCAAAAACAAAACAACGAAAACAGGGATACTCGTCCGAGGTAATTATTGCTTAATAACAATTGAAACGATACTTAATAGTTCGGGAATACGTATCGGCCGAATTGTAACAATCAACTATCAAGAGATATAATTGATTCATATGCTATAAATGTAGAGTAGATAGCTCCTATTATTCGGCGTGCGGCTTTAATTTTACGTCTTGAAAACTTTTCCTTAATCGACCGACATATTTTTCTAAATCGATTCTCCTTAAATTTTCTTTTGTTTGGGGAGAGAATGGAAGATGAGATGGACATTTTTCAGACAATGTAGAATCATTATTCGTTTCTCTTGACAGGGATGCGTCATCTTTAAGAAAGTCGGCTTCCGAAAATAATTAAAATCGAAAGGATTTCGCGAACGCCATCATTAAAATATATATATATATATATATATATATATATATATATATATATATATATATATATATATAAAACATAAAAGTCTATCGGAAATTTTATTTACGACAAGCTCCCTCTTGTGTGGACAGTCGTTACGAAGGATATTGTCTTGTAATTCCACCGTTGATTTCGCTGGAGGCTTCATTGACGCATGCGTACTTCAGTAATTAAACGCTGTCTAATCAACATTTCCTTTTAGTCGAGCGTTCGCAAAGAAAGAGAAAAATTGGATAAATTTTAAGAAAGGAGGGGAATTCTTTTTTCTTGTATTCTTTTTTATTGGGTGGGTATGTTTTATCAGATTCGAAAAGAGTAGTTTCATTTTTACTTGATATTTCTTTTGTTGGTTAATTCGTTTCTTCTATTTTCTCCATTGCTTCCTTTTCTTCTTCATGTCATCATTATTATCGCAATTACGTCATTGCAAACGCAATCATCTTCCTCCTCCTCCTCATCGACATCATCATAAATTATTATCCGTATTAAAGAGCTTAGGTTTTTTTTTAAAATAACAATCTCTTTATATCTTGCGTATATCTAGAAAACCGACATTGAAAACATTTTGGCAATTTCTGCAGCCAAGCCGGCCCAAAATATAATGCCATGTATTCCTTCAGATCAGTTGTTTCCAGTATTTTATACCCCAACTAAATATAATTCATGCTCAAATTGCCCAACCCCTTATAAAATCACGTTGGGAATTCCGACTTTAGATCTTATCGGTACGGCCGACAGTGCGTCCATGTAGTCCGGGCAGCGCGATACCTACATGTAACATCGGCCAGGCATGCGTCCTCAAGAGGTCACTCCAGTTTCTATACCAAAAGACTGAATTTCGATCAGTCAGGTTGCTACTTTTATCTCGCAAGGTAAACGGTTGGCTGTTATAGCTGGTGTATAGTGTCCTCGTTAAATATGTGATTTTTAATGAATTTACACATTAGTCGCATCTAATATGCTAATCTTACTCTAATGTGTGAATAGCGAAGTCTGGTAAGTGTTTTCAATTTCGATTTCAAGGATCGATTTCTGTTGCGTTCACTTTCGCACCATTTCCGTGGGAGAAGTCACGAATCAATCTCTTCCCCTACCACCTATGTGTTAAATACGATCTCTAGCTTTGGTTAGCAACCAATCTGGTAGGACAAGATCGAATTCAACGCAGGTTGGATGTGAGACTACTGGACACACCTCAGATTAAAATATGTTTAAAATATTCTTTGCTAGAAGAGTCCTTCAGAGAAGCGAGGTGCATCGGGTGGAGGGTTGACCTCAGTGATACCGTCCTAGACACCAAGTGTATATCCGCATTACCCGATGTCAGTGGCTGTCCTCGACATGTAAAAACTCCGCTTAGAATGTCCATCCGCACGAAAAACCATATAGGTAGATATATAAACAGTCAGCCGAGGGAGGAAAGCGAAGAGGGCCTCAAATTTGTAGAGAATGCAGAATCCACGTTCGGCGAAAACCCTAAAGAGATACACTCACTGACCGACAGTAACTTGATGCCCGCGGTTGAAGAAATATTGCGTATGAGAGATTAAGTCACGTGTTCTCATTAAAATGTACAATATCAAGAATAAATTATTTTAAGATGAGTCTCTCTACCGTAACTGGCAAAATAAACGTTTGCGTAAAATTAAACCGTGCACTACTAAAGAAATGATGTTTAATCCACTGATATTATAATGCAGATAATTTTATCTAATGACTCTCTCTAATCCCAGATCAAGTGACAGCAAGTCTCTTCATAATATTATTCAATGCGCTTTCCATTTCACGCAATATGTGGTTATCTCTAGGAAATGAAAAGCAATCCCATCTCCAGTATCTTCGTAACTGCCAGCCGTAGTATAAACAGAATAAATGGATCTTCGAATTTGTATAACTTTGTCACTACATCCCTTGTGTCGTCAACTGATGTTTGGATAACTATGGTCGTCGCTTCGCCTGGGGTCGCATCGGCTGTTTTCAGGCGAATACCCAAAAGTCAAATTCAGCACTCAGATTCAAAAGCTATCTTTTCACTTGGGAGGCGAAATTTTTTTTTTTTTTTTTAAATAATAAAAGGTACAACGCTTGAATCTGTGTCAGCTAAATTTATTCTCCGGCAAAAGAACTGTTGTTAATAATTCTTAAGTGACATAGAGGGCACACTGTATGAAAGAACTCCCCTAATATAGACACCTTTTTGGTCATCACGCTATCATGCCAAACATCTCATTAAAGAACTTTGGAGAGAGACAGAGAGAGAGAGAGAGAGAGAGAGAGAGCGAGAAAGAGAGAGAGAGACTGACTGACTGACTGACTGACTGACTCTTTTTTATCAGGAAATCTCGACATCTTGCTTGTTGCTGATTAGTCAATTCAGGGACCAAGGAAAAAAAATCAAGTCATTCAGATTCTTTCTTTTATTTCGAAAACTGTGGCCGTCAAGTGACCCTGTCAGCTTTATCATACTTCAGAAATGCGATATATTTTCAACGTGTGCGGCTGTTTATTAGTTTAGCGACATTTTTTCATTATCATTAAAGTTAAATTACTCTCCTTTTTTTTATTCCCACAATGTTACATTTTTTATTAAGTCAGTTTCAATTTCATTACTTTTGGTACAGTTGCACGTACACGAACTATTATGGGCACGACCATAATTTTTATGTTGCACCATTTTTACAATTCTCGTGTGTGGTACTATCATTTTTCAATTATTTAATATAGGGAATAAGGAAATTGCCCACAGTATATGTTGAACTAGGGGTACGTTTTCCAACACAGCAAAATGTCGTGAAATCTAATTATTCACGAGAGAATTCGATGAATATTCCTATGGAGCCCCTTCAGGTTTAGACTTTCATATGGATGCCATGCATGGCGTTCGGCTCGTTCAGAAATGTCCAAACTATCTACAGCCTTTATCTCAGATCAATGAGCTTCGCGCTAATGCATCTTTAGGGTCTTAACGAAAACAAATCCTTCCCTAGATCTTAGAAAATGGCTCTACAGAGTCATAAACAAAGATCTTTGGCAGATAATGAAAACTGCATGTGTTAGAGGGTTCCAACAGCAAAAATGTGTAGCACATGTAACTAAAAGAGAAAATAATGGTAAAACCAAGATGGTGAATTTTCACGCTATCTTAATCAAAAGGATAGGAAATAAACATCTACTGGTATTAGAAAGAGCGATAACTCTTACGGGACGTGAGAAGTCTAACGTACTGAAAAAAAAGATTTTATAAATTTCAACCGACAGTAAGGATAATTGTTTCCTCAATGACTGGCGAATATTTTCGGTTATTCTCAACCTTACAATTCACTTTGTTTCGTCATCATTTTGTTGTCCATTAGCTAATCCATACTTCCGATCTGTTAGATACTATTTCCTTTGTTTATCATCTTCAGATCGGTCTTTACCATTGGATGAAATGGTCAGACTGGGTTTTAATCTTTTTGAAATGCCTAAGACAGCCGCCTGTTTATACTGATACAGCTTTATCTACATTGGCGGCCACAAAATTAGCAACATAAGATATTCAGATGATACAGTGTTGATAGCAGAACCAAGAGGTATTAAAAGAAAGTGAGACGAATGGAATAAACATCAATTGCAGGGAGCCAGACTCCCTGGTTGTCAGCAAAAGGATGCGAATTGCAAACTGAAGTACAGAAATTTAAATATTTGGGAAGAATTTTAACAAAAGACAGAAAATGCGATACCAAGGTGCATTGGAATAGCGAAAGTGCCTCCCAGAAGCTAAGAAAAGCATTAAGAAACAGGAAAATTTCCTTGAGAGAAAACAGAGCATTGAATTATTATACAACATCGGTCTCCCTATATAAGAGTTAATGCTGGACAATCTCCTCACAGATGAAGAAGTGACTTGAGGCAACAGAAATGTGGTACTGCAGAAGGATACTGAGAATGCCATGAATTGAACATCTGAGTAACGAGGACGTTTTAGATAAAATTGAAACAAAAAGGGCATATATTTAGAATTAGAAAGAGACAATTGAAATTTCTCTAGGCAGATAGTGAGGAAAGAAGGCTTGGAAAATTTGACAGTTGCAGGCAAGAGACAGTTGAGCAGATAATAACGTACCCAACAAACTTGCGTAACTGGTTGTTAGAACAGTGATTAGGAGAGATAGCAAGAAGATACATCTTATTAAGAGTCGTGAAAGACTGGAAGTTGTGGAGAGTCATGATCCTCCACGTCCTAAAAGGATACGGCACATAGAAGAAGAAGCGACAATTCATACCTTTGACATCAAGATTCCACAGTCCGTCTTTTTCTTCTTTTAGTTTTATTGTTTGGATGGGTCAAATATTTTTCTAAATTCAAAATCATCGAGGTTTTTAAACGAAAAAAACCTGAAGAAGTTGAATTATTATTTGTAGTAGTATTAGTAGTAATAGTAGTAGTAATGTTTCGTGCTAACAAGAATTAGCACGAAATAAAAAGTCATCGTGATCGAGGGTTTAAGTGTTGAACATGTTAATCACGCCAGTCATTGAACATGCGTCTTTTTCCAGAAACTAAAGCTTCCCTGAACCTTTGCTATAAATATTTTCATGTTAATTATTCTGATGAATTTTCTATTTGGCTATATTGTAAATATTCATTGGGGTTTAATTTTTAAATGTTTTCCCCACTCCCCACAGACAAATTGTACATATGGGGAGTAGTTAGGGCTACATAGAGACCATGAGGTATTATGATGGCTGTAATAAGAATGTTAAGTAAGAATGTGCTGTTTTGGTGGTATATTTGGGTCAGTAAAACTTTGACATATTCGGGAGGAATATCAGAATTATCAAGAATCTATACTGGCAGTAAACAGCGTGTATGCGTATAGGGAACGAGTTGATTGAATATATAAAAATAGAAAGAGGCGTAAGACAAGGATGCGTCTTCTCGCCAGACATGTTCAACCTATACAGCGAAAGAGAAATTACATAATCTCCCACAGAAGGTAGCGACGGAGAGTGAGAAGAAAGGACTAAGCATAAACTACAAGAAGACAGAATGCATGGTGATCAGTAAGAGGAAGAGCTCGAAATGCGATTTGCTGGTCGGGAACACTAGAATCAAGTAGACGCAGGAGTTTAAATATCTGGGAAGCATCTTGACAAAGGACGGTAAGTGCGACACTGAGATCCGTAGTCGTATTGGGATGGCCAAGGATACATTCCAAAAGCTGAGCAGAGGATTGCGAGACAGGAGGATTTCTTTGGTAACAAAGAAAAGAATACTGAGCTGTTACGTGCCATCTGTTCTGCTTTACGATTTCCTCAAAGATGAAGAAGAAACTCGAGGCGACGGAGATGTAGTTCTACAGAAGGATGCTAAGGATATCGTGGACCGAGCATGTGAGCAGCGATGAGGTCTTAGAGCGGCTACAAACAAGAAGAAGGCTAATACTTAACATTAGAAAAAGGCAGCTGAAGTTTCTGGGACACATAATGAGGAAGGAGGGCCTGGAGAATCTGATACAGGTGGATGACAGAACGTTGTCTGGGGGAGGAAGCAGAGGGAAGGATCTTGCTGAGAGCTACAAAGGATAGAGGGAGGTGGAAAGCCATGATCACCCACGTCCTGAAAGTACATGGCAAATACAAAAAATAAGTAGCTAGCCTAGTTTAAGATGACAGGTGTAATATCAGCCTTTCCCCCTTTTGGCTTTGTGCCACATTTTTGTACTATAACAAAATAAATATTGCTTACCTCTTTGGTATCTAGACTTTAAGAATTTAGACCTGCTACTAGATTGGCGACAAGGTCTCATCATTTTATAGTTGAAATGGTTATATATATATATATATATATATATATATATATATATATATATATATATATTGTTTTCTTAATTCCTGTTTTTTGATTGTTCTCTCTCATTATAATAGTTTCCATGCATCTTTCTAGGATTTTTTTACATCTATCTCTCTCTCTCTCTCTGTCTATCTATCTATCTATCTATCTATCTATCTATCTATCTATCTAAATATGTATGCTGATATATATATATATATATATATATATATATATATATATGTATGTATATGTATATATACATTATACATTATATATATATATATACATATATATATATATAGATATATATATAGATATATATATGTATATATATATTCATATATATATATATATATATATATATATATATATATATATATATATATATATATAGGGTGTATCAAAAATAATTCTACAAATTTGGTGGGGGGTCCTCACACCGAAACAAGCACAAAAATCTATATAAACATATGACTCCAAATCCTTTTATGAGTTATTTAACTTAAAGAAAGTTTACGGCTAATGGCTCTGTGTTGCCATGTAGACTAGGTTACATGGCAACAATAGGTTAGACTTGTTATTCATATACATTCGTGGCTAGTCTGGTTTTACCGTTTAACGTTAAGTTAACTGACAAGTGTTTAACAATAGCAGGATATTCATATCGTGAGCAAGCAGATATTATCTTTACATACGGCCGCGCGAATGGTAATGGACACGAGGCTGCCATGGGTCCTGCTTTAGCAACGTGACGATAAACAGCAGCAAAGGTTGGATAACTCGGCCGCCTTCGCTCTGAAAACGCAATCTGATACAGCCAACGTATTCCTTCTTAAAATCCTTTTAACTTAATAGTTAAGAAAGTAATGTGGACGTTAAGCAAATACAATTGTGCCTGAGTCGGCGTCTACAACCGATATTAGATAGCCATCCCAATGCACTCCGTAGTCCTCATAGACTAACGGATGGCTACCCCACCTATAGCATATGCATTTTCAAAGCGCTTATCTCTGGCCATTCTGGCGATCAAGCGATAGAAAATCCATTCATTACCGTAACAGTTACAGTTTTCCGGCGAGATCTTTTGGCAGTCAGCATTCCCTAAACTTTGCACACTAACATCGCCATCTTTAACAGCGCAGAGATCATTTTTGTTTCAATTTTTCATACTTGTTTACACAGTCGGACGTTGCTTGCACAAATCCAATTGAAACTCTGCTCCGACCCTGTTGTGTCCATTTGTACATTCTCTTTGGTTAATTTTATTATATGGCTTCGTTTATAGTTTATAGGTTTTTTTCGCTACATAGGTAAGAATTGTTATGTCTTTATAATTTGTTATAAGCTTGCATCACTTGCGGCAATATATTGTCGAAAATCTTTATTCGAATGTCTTATTTTCCATTGCTGTTTTTTTTTCCCATTTACACAAAGTTTTCATTCTTTCTCTTGGATGTGGTTTTCTTTCTTTTACATGTTGTTTTCTTAATTGTGTGCGTTATTTCATTTCTTTTCATATTGTTCTCTTCTATTATAGCATAGCTTTTCTTTTTTTTTCGTATTGTTTTCATTTTTGTGCATTGTTTCTCTCTTTTTCACATTGTTTTTTTTTTCATATTCTTTTCTTTCTTTTATACAATTTTCATTCTTTTTGCCATTCCTTTCTTTCATTCATTTTCATATTTTCTTAAATTTTCGGGTGGCTTTTTTCTTTTCCTGTTGCTTTCATTCTTTTTAACTTTGTATCTTTTCACGCCGTTTTCTTTCTTTTCGGCATTATTTTCTTTATTTATTGTTCACATTATTTCCTTTTTGTTCCTTTTTGTTCGTCATTCCTTTTTTTTTATATATTTTTCATTATTTTCCTTTTTTATATTTCTTTTTTTACATTTTAACAATTTCAAGGTTTTTCTTTTCCTATTTTTATTCTTTCTTTTTGACACAGTTTACTTTCTTTTGATATTGATTTTTCACGTTTTTGGCCTAGCTTTCTTTCATTCGTTCTTGGGCTTTTCTTTTCATATTGTTCTTTCTTTCTTTCTTTACATGATTTCCATTCTTTTCTTTGTTTTTTAGTTTTCATTAAAGTAATCGTTTTCTTCTTTCTTTCGAACTTATTAAATATATCAATGTTTTTCTATTTCTTATCTTTACTGTAATTCTCACTTTCTCCGTTTTGTTCTATTTTTACCCCATTCAGCCACCCATCGCCTTAACACCCTTATTTCCTCTTGACGTATCTTCCATTCAAAAAAAAAAAAAACGAATACAAAAAGAAAAGGAAAAAAAAATTAAAAAAAGCGTCAGTCTCGTACACTTCCGTATTTCAATTGCACGCCATCTTGTCTCCACTTCGTTCGGCTAACAAGAACCAAACCACAATAAATCAGAAGATTGAATGATACATTCATTAACTACGTTTGTTCGAGAAAACCTGATTAATTCGTCAGATAAACATTTTTGTTTCTCAGAAAGAAAAAAAAAAGAATCACTATAGAATTCGAGAGACTTTGAAAATATTGTGTGATGAATTCAGAAAATGCAAAGGATAAAAAAGACGAAAAAAGGGATGAAACATCGTAATTATTAAATACAAGAGACGCTTTACTTTGGTCTCAATGCTAAAATTTGGACGGGATTTTCTCAGGCAATGATTATTGGAATGTTTTCTCTTTTTTCGTTTTCCTCTTCACCTTTTTCTTTTCTTTTCGTTTCCATGCATTTTATCATTCATTCTCCCTCTCTTTTTTCTGCCTTCTTTTTTCATTCAATTATTTTTCCGTCTTTATGATTCTAGTTTCATTTCCATTTGTATTTTCTTTAAGTTACTTTACATTTACTTTCTTCCAGTCCTCTTGTCGTTCTAGATAATGTTCCTCGCCAAAATCTATCTTACATATTTAGATCTATCATTCGTTCCTGCATTTCTGCTACATCTGGGATGGTGTTTCTGCTAGATATTCTTGACAGAATCTAAAAAGAATCATCAATATTATCGGTCCTAACCAGACATCTCGGCTTCAGTCATTGTCTCAGTGCTGAAACACAACCTCTCTGTGTCTTTTCCATAAATATTTTGATAGTAATTGTTCTGATGTGCTTTCGTTTTTCGCACCACGACTTTACGAATTTAAGCGCCGTGCTAGATTGGCTGATAGGTCTCATAATGTTATAGTTGAAATTGTTAGATATAACCGTAATTTCTATTCCAACAGTTTCTTTTCTCGTATTTCTCGCTTGTGGAACTCTCGTCCAGCTTCTTACTTTCCTGTAAGGTAGGTTCTTCAAAATGTAAATGCAACATCTTATTCATTTATTGTCGTCTCTCTTCAATAAAATTTTCTTCGATTTTCCACAGGCAGTAACACATTGCGTTTTATTGGTTTTACCGGATATAGAAGCATTGTAATCAGAACACGCATGCGTACACCGAATCTGTAAAACGAATATAACCAACCATTTAATGTTAACAGAAAAAAAAGCTTCCCTAAAGTAATTACAATTTTATTATTTTCAAAATATTTTTCTTGTTATCTCACACAAGTATCCTAACACCCATTCCAATTTTATATTATACAATATTCTTTTTCAGGATCTCCAGAAATCGAAACACTAACCGAAAAATTCGAGTAATCTTCTTAAATTGCCTCTTTACATCGAATCTTTCATATGGATGCCATGAATGGCGCCAAACCCGTTCAGAAATATCTAAACTGTCACTTGTATACAGCCACTTTCTTAGATTAACGGTTAAAATAGATCTGAGTGATTTGTGGATCCTGGCGAAGACCATCCTTCTTCGAACCTTGTAGACTGGCGCTACATAATCACAAACAAAAAACCTGTACCAAATAAGACAAAACACATCACTTGAGGACTTTCAACAGCATCAACAACTAAAATCGATATCACATATGACTCGAAGAGAAAAAAATGTCATAGATAAAATGTTGATGTTACACACTAAATCAAATAAAAGATCAGAAAGGAAACCCTCATCATTACTGGAAAGAGCGATAACAGCTACTGGACGTAAGAAACCTATTTTCCTGACAAATTATTTTACGAGAAAGGTTTTATACATTTCGACCACTGCTCGGTCAATGAATGCCGAATGTTTCTTTATAAAGAAACGGCTAATATTACTATTACCATTAGAGATTGTAAGAGCAGATACTACACTTTGATCCCAGCCCGATGGCCAAGGAGTGAAAATAAAAGCGTAACGAGTAGCACTGGATGCTCCGTCAATGAATACTGAATGTTTTCTGATAAGAAAACGGCTAATATTACCATTACCGTTACAATTACCGTCAGCTGTCTTGCTGCGTTCACATTAGTTTTATATTATTTAAATGGTGATTTTAGCGTTGAGAACTGCCAAAGGTCGTCGCAAAACAAATGTAGATAGTAGCTGGGTAGACTTGGATTATGCGTTGCTAGTTAGGGAAACATGAATGAGATCCTAAGAATCTCAACTCTAGGTCCTTGTAAATTCAATGATCACATATATAAATTCACTCAATAAAATTTAATCGCTCATATAGTCCATCTGAAGCTCTTATCCAAATCATATAAATCTCAATAACTCGAATTTTCTTAGTACAATTTTTGTCAAATTTTAAACGATTAATATAGACGTCAAAACAAAACTTGGGTTAAATTTTTAGGTAATTTAAACATGTTTGTGTCTGGACAGGCATCTGCAGCAGGGATTAACTAGCCCTCACAGCACATTCCGTAGTCTTTCGAGACTGATGGATGGTTACCATTCCTATAGTACAGGGTGTGGTAGAAATATATTTCCAGAAATACCTTCTACACAATGGTATGATATTAGAAGCAATGATGTTTTCATCTATATAATGTCTTGTATTATGTGGGATGGATTTCTGGGAGGTATATGTGGGAGGAGCTTCTGTCGCACACTGTATAACCATTTACAAAGAACTACCTAAAAATTAGACATAATCTTTGCTTTGATGTCAAAATTAATTGTTTTAAACTTGGTAAAAATTGTTCAAAGCAAATTGGAGGCTTATGTACATTGTATGGGAACTTTAGGCGGACTGTATCATAAACATAGCGGAGAGAGTATATTCACGAATAATTTTGTTTTTATTAGGGCTTCGATGAAATAAGTAAAAAACTATGAATTTTGTATTTGCTTCAGTATTGGTGTATAGATTTGCATCCAGGAAATCCTATAAAAATCTGAAAAATGGGCAAACTGGTGGAGCAAGCATGGAAGAATTTGTATATCAATATATAAAATTCTGTGGCAACCGTTTGTCCGTCCGTCTTTCGCAACCTCTAAAACCGCCATACCATGACCGATCGAAATCAATTTTGAAGAGAAGGGCAAACAGGTAAGGGGGGTCCAAAGTACAATTAGTTTTACTAGGGTTCCTAGCTTAGTACAATAAAATTCATTAAATATTTTAACTTAAATTAAAAGTTTTATTATTTAACTTACAAAATGCTCCCACTGATTAAAAAAAATAATGATTAAAATAACAAATACTTATTTAATAAAAATGCAATATCGTTTTTTCTTTATTTGCATGTCTTTTCTTTGAGTTTTTATATATACAAGAATTAAGTTTCGAGTTGGCGTTGCATTTTCTAGAACTATAAACAAATCACAAAGCCAAAGATTTAAAAAAAAATGGAATTGGGCTCCAGGAAGGAATATTTACGCATGGCCAGTTGTATATTGCATGCTCAGGCGTAAGAAATCCTAAGAATTATTTTCTGTTAAAAAGGAAAAGGGAAAAAAGAAATTTTCTTAAAAAATATACCATGAAGTCCAATAAAATTAAATTAAAGAAATAATTTAAAGGGTGAAGTAGTTTTTTTTTCAAAATATTTTTTTAAAACGAATCAGCTTATTCAAATTTCATCAATTTCTAGCAATATAAAACTCACCATTTTTCAGAGACGAAATCATTTTGCTGATTTCTCTTCAATGTCTGACCTTGCGCTGTTATACAAGAATAAAATACATTTCTGACTGATCAGGAAATATAAAATTTAAGATTTTTGTAGCGATTCTTTTTGAAACAATAAATGTACTTTTTTCTTAAAATTCCATATTACATTGCTAGATAAGCTACTAGGAAAGTTGGTTGCGATAGACAATTTTTCTCGACAGAATCTATCTTACACATTTATAAGTCTACCATTTGTTCATATGTTGCTGTTACATGGTCTGATGCTTCTACTATGTATTTCGTAGTTCTTGATAAAAGACAACGAAGGATCTATAATATTATTAGTCCTGATCTGACAACTCGGCTTCAGTCCCTTTCCTACCACTTTTCTATAAACACTTTCATGGTAATTGTTCTGAGGAATTTCCCGCTTTGGTACCTAGACTTCATAAATTTAGGCCTACTACTAGATTGGCGGAAAGATCTCATTATTTTACAGTAGAAGTGGCTAGATGTAGACATGAGTTCTATGTTAACAGTTTATTCTTACGCACTTCTCGCTTGTGGAACTTTCTTCCGGTTTCTTGGTTTGCAGAAAAGTTTGATCATCAAAAATGTAAATGCATTGTCAATCGTTATCTTCTGTCTTCTTAATTTTTGTTCTTTGATTGTTCTCTTTCCTTAATAATGTTTCTCTTTTTTCTTATTCTCTCACCCTCCGTAAATCCTTGCGAATAATTTGTGGACATATGATTAAAATGGAATTTTGTCCTTGTTTTGCTGGGGGGAACTCGACGCCAAAATGTGTAGAAGCATTTTTCAGACACTCTGTATATATGGGAAAACGATATATAAATTTTTATATGAAGGTTTATATGAATCCAGTTTTGAAAGAAAAGATGTCTGACAAATCGGAAAAAAAGTTTTGTGACGGGTTTTATCTGTTAGGACTTCATCGGGCTGGCTTGTTTACACATGCGCACGAACGAGAGACGCTAGGAGTTTTAAATTTAGAAATATTTTTTTTGGATTCAATCTAGTCAGTTTCATCTAGATTCTATTTCCTTTCGTATCCATCATCTTTATTATTAAATATCTCACATTGTGATAACAGAATATCTGCTAAGAATGATGAAACATTGTAATAAACCTGAACGCAAATTGAATGTGGAGGAAATAATGATTAAAGGTCTTTCGAAACATTTTCTTCTTAGTGAATTATTTTCTCTTTTAATTAGAGTAGCATTTTTATGTCAAAATTGTGGTCAGTCTCGTTACGGTAAACAAGCATGCGTCTTTTGTGTTGTTTTTTTTCTTTTTAAATGTCTCTTTTATGTTCATATAATCTATTATTTAAACTTCTTGGGGTTTCTCCACTATATTCTTCGTGGCAAATCTGACAGTGGTAGAGTAAATTATCCCTTTACGTTTTGGCATGTTTTGTTTTGCATTGTCTTTTATTGTTTATTTCTAGTGATAAATTTTATATTGAGCTTAGGGAAATTATCTTCGATTATAGTTGTGATAGAGTTAGTGGGTTATGTTTGATTGATTTGTTTTTTACGGCTTATCAACCTTTTTGAGGTTATTTAAAGCCGAAACATATTTTTGGGTTGTTAGAAGATTTTAGAGATAATGATTTTCTGATACAAGTCTTACTATTTAACCCATAGCTGGGGGGCGAGGAAGGGGATCCATACCTTTCAAAAGGAATTATAACGAACCCGACTTGAATTCGAACTCGGTTCTCCGATTTCTCATTCCGAGCCTTTATCCATTAAACTAATCGTACATCCGAGCTTACAGCACAGGATATTTGTCAGCGGTCACCCATCTAGGTACTGTCAAGGTTCAACATTGCTTAACTTCGGTGAACGTATGAGAAACGGTGTTTCAACATGATATGGCCGTAAACCAGAATTAGTGGGTAGAATATATATATATATATATATATATATATATATATATATATATATATATATATATATATATATATATATATATATATATATATATATATATATATATATATATATATATATATATATATATATATATATATATATATATATATATATATATATATATATATATATATATATTCTTATATATATATATATATATATATATATATATATTCTTATATATATATATTCTTATATATATATATATATATATATATATATATATATATATATGTTCTTATATATATATATCTATTCTTATAACCGGACATCTAGACACACTGATGAGCTGTGATAAAGCGAAACAGTCAGTCTGTGGATGACAATATATATGCTCCTGAAAAATTTATTTCGGTTGAGCTCTCTGGGGAGGATGCGTGGGTTTGTAAACAGTGACTATTACGGCTAATAATGCAAGACTCTTCGGTAAATCGAATCGAGTTCTCTCAGTCACTGTGTGTTTATCTAAATATAAATACGCTTAAATTCACCTTCTTCTCTGCCGTGCGCCAACAGCTTCAGGGTAAAATTTCCGACTGACGCGAATTCAGCCGGTTTTCGATGCTGGCCAGAGGCAACCGGACGTCTAGTCACACTGTGTGAGCTGTGATACAGCGAAACAGTCTGTCTGTGGATGACAATATATATATCCTTATATATATATATATATATATATATATATATATATATATATATATATATATATATATATATATTCATTCTTATATATATATATATATATATATATTCTTATATATATATATATATTCTTATATATATATATATATATATATATATATATATATATATATATTCGTGGGTTTGTCGGGGGTGCACTTTTCTAATTTGTAATATTTTATGAGTCTTTTGTTTCGAAATATGGTATGGAATGGTCTTGAATGTATTTTCAATATATTTCTCCTCGTCGTGCAAATATATATAGGGTGTTCCAATAACTTGGATCGCTTTTAAATGTGAATTAAGTTTAAGCGTCTAGTGATATTTTTTTCTTTTGTTTCAGATTTAAGAATTAAGTCTGGCATTTTCAAGGTAATAACTTTGTCCTGAAAAAGCCATGCATCCATCAATTTCTAGGCTATCCTTTGAAATCAAAAAGTTGGCTCAAAACTTTTAGTCTATAGTGCGCGTGTAGTCAAGTAGAGATATATAGGTAAGCACACATTAATACATTTTCGGACAAAAAGGTATCTTAAGCCAGTGGCATAATCACAGACCGGACCGTCAGCAACATAAATGCACCATTAGCTACGTAAAATCGCTTCTTTCCTTCATAGCCCTGGTTATGGCGATAGACTGCACTCGGCAGCCATGCTCACGATCGGGTGATTGAATGTTTATTAGGAGGGTGGGACAACCTCTTAATTGTTGTTGTTACAAGGTTCACCCTGACCCGGAATGGTAACAACTGTTAGGGTCCCAGATATGGGCAAATAGTGAACCCCACAAAACACTATAAAAGTATAAAAATACACTTTTATAATAAAAATACCAGCAATAAATTTTTATGTAAAAAAATAACTAACAATACATTTTGTAGCAAAATGACCAAATGTCTGCAATTGAAGGCAAACAATTGCGTTCAAATTATATTTAGTTGAAGCTATAAATTCTGTTCAAAATATATGGATTTTGGCATTAAAATGAGGTTAATATGCTGCCAAAAATCAACCAACTGACATGAAAGAACTCTTTCCTGACATTAATCCATATAATATCCGACAATTTCGTAAATCATTTTAAAATGTATTTTCAACAAAACTACACATTTCACTGCCTCTAGTAATTATATCCTAACAAACAATTCTGAAAGTAGAATCACATCTATCATATTTTACTTCAAAGCTCACGAGAAAATTAAATTTAAGCATTAAATGACCCATGAGGCGTTGATGTGCCGTTAAACAAACAAATCAATCCTTCATTCTTTCCTTCAAAATGATCAACGCTGGTCGAAGTAATCCTACTTTTTATACACAAACTCCTTTACCGTTTCCCATCTGGCATCAAATAAGTTATTCAACACCAGGAAAAATTCACTAAAATGCTTAATAGATAGAAATTGACCATTCTATATATATAGGGTGTTACTATACTTATGAGTGAAATCGCAAAAAAAAAAAAAATGCATGCAATATTCACTCTCAAAAAGAAAAAATTATTTTTATAATCAAAAATATTTTTCACCTTTAAAATTTATAGGAATAAACAGTGTGCCTATAACCCGATTCACACCTCCCTGGTCTTTTGAACAGGAGAAGAAGTTTATCCTTTTTTGTTTGTTTCGGATTGGGTTTTCTCATCTTTTTCGCACCCATTAGCACCTTGGTTTGTGGTGGCGTATTTGCCTTGCTTGGGGTGAATTGATTAATAAAACACAATAAAAAACGGATCGATCAACCATTTTAAAGCTTGAGTCTCTCTCTATTGATTTATGTTAATATTTTATTAACATAAAAAATATGAAAAAAATGGCGCAAATTCGGGCGATTTTATTTCATGTGTTCAAAATAAAACGAGAAGCAAAAATAGCCGATTTCAATATTAAACGAGGATTTGATCAGGGGCCGTGTCAATGTTGTTTCCAAAATTGTCCTAGTCGAGGCGAGAAACTTGATATATATGAAAAGTTGCGGGTGTTTTTTCTACTGACGAAAATCAATTGAGGGCCATTAATTGAAGCGGACTCAGGCAGAACTAACGGGTTAGTTGCAGGAGAACTAAACGTCGTCTATTCGACAACTTCATCTGCATCAAACTGGAAAATCAAAAAAGTTCGACAAATGATTTTGACATGAATGGAATAAAACAAGCAAAAAAAAAGAAGCTAACATTGTGCTTATGAAGCATCTTCGTCGAAAAAAAAAAATTCTTGATCACACTATGACATATAAGTAAAAATGGATTCTATGCGAAAACCGGTGATGTTTCCTTTCTCAGTGCATGAACCGAGATGAAGTATTAAAATCCTTTCCCAAACCAAACCCGTATTTAAAGATGGTTATGGTCGCTGTCGTCATATGGACGCATCCATTACGGCTTATTAAGTCCTGTCGCAAACATCACAGGGGAGGAAACTGCCAGGAAATCGATAAAATGAAACAAGAATTACCACGATGACGCCCAACGAGAAGGTCCCATTCTTCTCCATGACAACACCCGTCCGCATGTCTCGCAAATAACTCCGAAGATAGTGAACAAACTCGGTGACGTAACTACACTACCCGACTTACACACCAAACCACTCCAATAACTGACAACCAATTTTTCATGCACATCGAAAATTCCCGGCTAGAGGTGGTCTACAATAACTGAACCGGATCCAAAAATACTTTTCAAGAATTTATCGGTGACAGGAGTACGTGAATAAATACATTTGTTATTTGTTTAC
Source organism: Acanthosepion esculentum (assembly GCA_964036315.1). Taxonomy (NCBI): domain Eukaryota; kingdom Metazoa; phylum Mollusca; class Cephalopoda; order Sepiida; family Sepiidae; genus Acanthosepion; species Acanthosepion esculentum. Next base: position 74,492,860 of record OZ038497.1, on the reverse strand, counting down.
AATAACAGATTTTTTTCAGTTAATATATTTTAATCAAAATTGAGATTTATTGCTTAAAATTTGATGACACTAAATTATGCACACAAATATTTTCGTGTATATATCAAAAATATATTAAAAAAAAGATATTGTTGAGAATATTTAGAGAACATAATTAATATCTATTATACTTTTAAAGCAATTTATTTTGTTCAAGGAATCTTTTCCGTTTTTTTTGTATGAATATTTCATACTAAAATCCAAGTTTGCTCTCACCGTAAAATATATATTAAATTTATCTATCTATCTGATAAACTATATTCATATCTATCTATCTATCTATCTATCTATCTATCTATCTATCTATCTATCTATCTATCTATCTATCGCATTCTCTTCATCTCCCTCTCTCTCTATCTGATTAAGTCGGTTCCTATCTATCTATCTATCTATCTATCTCATTTTCTTCGTCTCTCTCTCTCTCTTTCTCTCTGTTTAAGTCGGTTCCTATCTATCTATCTATCTATCTATCTATCTATCTATCTATCTCTCTATCTGCTAAGTGTCTCCTTATCTATATACATCTATATATCTACCTAGCTATCTGTTTATCTCTTTAGTAGAAGGGTGGACAGCATGGTTTAACATCTCTCCCAACGGCAGCAAACCATTTGTGGAATCGATAACACGTAGATTTGCTTCCATTTGCCACTGTAGATGAGGACCGAAACCATACAAGGCGCTTTCTTCATGACATTTGGCGCGTTAAAGCGAACGCTTGTCCACCCCACCCATATATTTATAACTTTATACGTTTTTTTTCTTTGTGGATACCCATGTTTGAGTAGACGCGATGTTTATTTTTTAGCAATACACCCTAGTTACCAAAAAGTGGAATAAAGCAGAAAAGAATATAAGAAAGAAATAAATGACCAGCTCGAAATTATAAATGTCCTGGCAGGACACCTATTTAGCATGTTGAAAATAAATTTATTCTCTGATGATTTTCTCAGATGATTCTTCGTTCTTCGTGGCCTAGTCGGTTAGAAGCACGTCAGATCTAACGACAGGTTCTCTCGCAAAGGGGAACATAGGCTCGAATCCTGCCTGAGGGCTTATTTTTGCTTTAATAATATTTCTCGAATATTCATGCCGGTAGACGAAAATAAATATAATGTTTAAAAAATAAACGGAGTCTATCCGCTAAAAATAAAGTTTAAAGTGATAAAATCTGTTGAAATATTAAAGAAGCAATCCATATATATATATATATATATATATATATATATATATATATATATATATGTATGTGTGTGTGTTTGATTTACAATATCCGACCCAAGTATATAAACATGTGACGACCAGTTGGATGTGGAAAATATGTTTGTGTTGACATTTCGCTACCATTACGCGAGCTTAAACAAAGCAAATATGATTAAAGATAAATAAAAGTTCTTACCTGACATTCACATCGTCCATAAAGCTAAGAGTTGTGCTAGTGGCGAGGAACTAAATGTATACTTATTAGTAGTATAAACTTTATAAATTCAATGTGCGGTACTTCATATGTACATATAATTATATATGTGTGTGTGCGTGTGCGTGTGTGTTTGTGTGTGTGTGTTTGTCTGTAATTTTTGTATATATATTTTATGTATTTTTATATATTTTATTCGGTTTGAAGCGATGAACATTTGTATATTCATGAAATGAATTATAACCGAATGGATTTTTAAGGATCGTCTGTACTCATACATATAATGAAGCTGAGAAGAATATATATATATATATATATATATATATATATATATATATATATATATATATATATATATATATATGTATATATATATATATGTATATATATATATATATATATATATATATGTATATATATATATGTATATATATATGTATATATATACATATATATATATGTATATATATATATATATATGTATATATATATATATATGTATATATATATATGTATATATATACATATATATATATATATATATATATATATATATATATATATATATATATATATATGTATATGAGTTTCATTACACACCACTGACAAAGTACTTAATCATTGTGTAAAAACTGTCGAAATGTTCTG
>OZ038497.1:74483256-74485756 GCA_964036315.1 Acanthosepion esculentum | reverse complement strand
AGTTTTGTCTCTCGACAAAACTCCTCTTTACAAAAATACATCAATGAAACCTGATCTACAAACTGATTTCTTACAAAGAATCCATATTCTATTCATAAGAACCTATCCTAAAAAATCTTGTCGGCATTAAGGTGGATATGTCGTAAAACAAAATAAACCAAACTAATCTACTGCTCCTAATTCAGAGCTGTTCTTTTTCTAGAATGGCTATCGCCCAAGGCTAGATATCTTAGTCTCTGCTAATATTTAAGCTATTGCAGGTGGGTGGAAACGGAAACAAATGTAAGTTTTTCCCATGGACATTAATGTGAAAGTGAATGCTACAGACTAGCCATGAAATTGAACGCGGCAAGCCTATTCCAATTTCCGAATCGATCTGCACGTCCTACATATATAGGGGCATAGGTAAATTAATTAGGGGCAAAGGTAAATTAATTAGGAGCATAGGTAAATTACTTAGTCTATAGACATAGAATTAAAAAAGCATTCCCGAGTGTTTATCAGTAAGACCGTACGGTCAAAGACAACTGAATTTTGATAGGAAAATGCCATTTTATAATGCATAATGTCAGATTTATTTGATTAGTAATCACGACAGAATTAAAGTGTGAAACTGACAGTCGCCATACAGTGCTTATTTGAAGGACTACACTGCTAACAATCTGTCCCTCGTATTGATTACTTTCCACAATCAAAACAGCATATTTTAACTTTTCTACCCCTCCCTTCATACTCTTTCTTTCTTTCTTTCTTTCTTATAAATATATATGTATATACATATATATGTATATACATGATTTTGTTTGTTTCTTTCTTTCACTCTTGTATATATATGGATATACATAGATATGTATATATATATATGTATATATATGTATATACATACATATATACATATATATATGTATATACATATATATACACATATATATGTATATACATATATATACACATATTTCTGTATATACATATATGTATATACATATATATATACACATACATATATATATATATATGTATACATACACACACAGATATACACACACACAAATATATATATAGATATATAAACTAACAAAATTCTTCAAGGATCATGGAGTAGGTATTACTATTAATACGAACACAAAATGATCAACTTTCTGGATGTGACTTTTGACTTATCCAAGGGAATATGTAAACCGTACACTAAAGAACTGTACAATCATAGGTACATAAGTAAGGACTCTAACCATCACCCTAGAATTTAAACAAATTAGTACAATTTAGACTTTCAGCTAACTCTAGCTATAGAGTTTTGACCAGCACAAAATCAAATATGTGGATACCTTAGAAAAAAGCAAATACAAAGTTAAACTAGAATACTTAGATAAAACCAAGACAGAAAACGTAACATAATTTGGTATAAGCCACCGTTTAACCGCAATGTCAAAAGTAACATCGGTAGAATTTTTCTTAATTTAATCCATAAACATTTCAACCATACACGAATACTGAAAAAAAAAATCGACAAAAACAACATTAAGTTAGCTATAGCTGTACAAAAACCTTGAACTATGTATATCGCATCATAATAATATAATATGAAACTATCATTTAAACAACCCCCATAACAATAAAAATATCGAAAAAAGCTTGTAACTGCAGAAAAACAAACCTGCCCACTGAGTTCCAAATGCATGTCTAAAGGTATTGTTTATAAAGCTTTTATTAAACATAATGGCAAAACTAAATTTTATTTCGGTTCCACTGCAAACCACTGGAAATCAAGGTATTACCAACACAAAACGATGCTTATCATTAGTCAATATTCCAACAACACTGCACTCTCTAAATATTTTGGGGAAATTAAGACGAATAACTACGTCGCAATAGTAACTTGAAATTACATAGCTAAAATCAAACCTTTTAGTGGCAAGTGAGATAAATTTAACCTGTGCCCCTTGAAAAAACTTATCACCCTTAAACACATTGATAACCCCAATCTGCAGAATAAACGAAGTGAACTTATGACTTCATCAATTCATAGAAAAAATTTCTTCTTAAATATTTTGATTCTGCTCAACCTAATTAAACTAACAATTCACACGTCATAAGCTTTGTATAGTTGCTTTACATTCGGGAGAAAATAAAGACAAAAACTGTTCAATATTTGGATATTTTTATTATGCTGTTCTTTGATCTAAGCTTGCGGCTCACATGAGCCCTAGTCAGGGTGTTTCTATGGATATTTCAACAAAGATATTCACCATCAAAGATGATATCTTGTTATGTTAACATAGTTTCTTATGTAACGATAACGGTCGCGGAATAGTAGGCGCGGGTCGTAAATTCGTGATGCGCTTTTATGACGTCGTTCCACGTGAGAGAACGAAATATTACCACAGAACCATATGTTTCGTTTTTGTCTTTATTTTCTCCTATAATTAAAGCAACGATACGAAGCTTAGAACGGCTCATAATCAAACATAATAGACATTCATTCTCTGTTATATTCAACAAT
>OZ038497.1:74430756-74470756 GCA_964036315.1 Acanthosepion esculentum | reverse complement strand
TCAACCTGTATAGGTTAGTTAAAGCCGAAATTTATAGATTTAGAGCACAATTTTATCGCTTCAATTAAATATATTTTGAAGTTAATTGCATGCATTCGACTATAGACAAAATGTATTGTTGGTCATTTTGCTATAAATATGCGGTGTTGGTAATTTTACATTAAATATGTATTCCTATCTTTGTATAGTGTTTTATTTTTGTTTGGTTGTTCACTGTTTGCTGATAACAGAGGCCCTACAAGGTGCTGCCACCCCGGGTTGGGTGGACCTGGGAACAATAGCAATTAAGAGGTGATTCCATGCTCCACAAAACCTCCAATCTCCAAATTAGGTGCCTTGCTGTCGGATGTAATTTATCATCTTACCCAGGACTGCCATGTAAATTGCATTTGTATAAGGTGTTGTCCAATAGGTAATCACTGTTTCTTTGATTTTAGGACTCTCTTGATAAATCCATTTCTCATCGCTAGGGACGTTCTGTCGATTAAGAAAGGAATATATAATCTTTAAATGTTAACTGCACTTACATAAGTTCATATGGAAAAATTTTCGAAACTTCTGAATTGGTAAGCAAAGTATTCCAGTTGACTGATTGCACTTGGACCTTTTAATTGTTTTCTTCTGATATGTTACCACGTGACGGATTGAGGCATCATGGTCTTTTTTTCTTCTCTTAAATAAAGTCAGTCTTGCAAGTCTAGGTTAAAAAATAATAACACTAAAATAATTAAGCTGCACTCTCTGTTCATATTGAATTAAATAAGAACTCAGAATGGACCCACATGCGCGATATATGTAGAACACAACATACCACAGTACCATTCTGATAACAGAACAAAAACTGTGATTTTAACAGCGGATTTGGTTGGTTCGTTTATTTTGTTTATCGATATACCAACTTCTATGGGTTATTTGATGCCAAAATCTAAATATACATGGCTTCAACTAACTATATTTTCAACGCAATTGTAGGCTTCAACTATCGATAAAATGTATTGTTGGTCATTTTGCTTTAAAATTGTATTGTTGGTAATTTTACTATAAATATGTATTGTTGGTACATTTTATATAAAATGTATTTTTATACTTTCATTTTTTGTTTTGCTTGGGAGTCCACTATTTGCTCATAGTTGGGGTCCTAACCAGTGCTACCACTCAAGGTCATGGTGGGCCTGGGAACAGTAGCAATTAAGAGGTGGTTCTACGCTCCTCAGAACCTTAATCATCCGATAAGAAGAATTGCTGCCGGATATAGATAATCGTCATACTAAGAGCATTTGGTAATGAAATAAATTGATCCATAATCCTGGCTAAGAAATCCATGACAAAAATCGGCCATCCATCTTATTCGCCAGTCTTAGCTCTATGACTAAGCAATTTCTTAAATGAACAATGTCCTGAGAGGAGAAAACATTTACTTATGATCTTGTCCCCCGACAACATAGTGAAGTTTTCACTTCAATATTTTCCAAAGAATATCAGCTTATTCAGAAGATACGGTGGCCTAATAGATAGCGGCTTGGATTGAGGAATCGGAGAGCCAAGTTCGAATTTCTGTCACTTATATTCACTTACGGGCTAATACCCTTGGGCAACGTATGAATCCTCTTCTCCCCACAGCTATGGGTAAATGGCAACTGGTCGACGGTTACTGCGGGGGAAAATCTGCCTCATCAGAAAGATACATGATCGTCTAAACGTGTATCACTCATGGCACATAACTGACTGATTATTCAATTTAAGGTTAACTTAATCTTGAAAGACGCCTGAACTATGATTAGTCCAAGATAAGACCATGAGTTTTTGGAAAGATAGTGGAGTAATTTTCCGCTAGATTCATCACGGTTTTTAATTTAGACTTGTCCTAGACCGCGTCTGGCTACTGCACAGGTCCAGAGATCTCAGCCTATCCTACTATTTCACCCATATAGAGTGGAGAAGAGATAGTTGTTTTTTTCTTTTACATTGTTTTGTATTTTTTCATTTTGTTTATCGATTTGGTTACCAATATTCATGTCCCGCTGATTTTCGTCTTTCGTAATTGCCTTCTTTACTCCAATACGAAGTCATGACGTTTTTGGAAATGTAGTGGAGAAGATTCCCGTTACTTTCCTCACAATTTTGAATTTATAATTCACGCCTGGTTGTTTTCTGGGCAACATCTATAACCCTTTAGAAGGTTCAGCTTGCATACCAAACAGTGATGCAGGATACCAACACATTGTCAATAAACAGATTATCTGAAGTTCTATATCACGGAAACAATTCTCACTGGATACTATGAAAACTGTTAATATTAGCAGCTAGTCATATTTACTGTAAACATGTGAAGGCTCTCTCTGACACCAGCATCAATAATACAAATGTATATCATTAGTTTCACATGTTATCATGGTGGATTAACATTGTGGATATAATTTTATTTTATATGTAACTGGGCTTCAAACCCGTAGAATCTCATTAAACAATTTAAGAAGTAACTTCTCTGTGACTTTCCTATAAATATTTTCATGGTAATTGTTTTGGTGGGCGTACCGCGTTAATGCCTCGACTTTATGAGTTTAACGAAAGGAAAGTTATTTTGATTTGAAAGAAAATGTTTCAAGAACTTTTAGGTGCTTGGTAGAATGCGATCTGCACAAAACAGAAAACGTCCTCACGAAGAAATGGTGAACACTGTCGATGCTTTAATAGATGCTTTGCTTTACTAGATTGGGCGTGAGGTCTCATCGTCCTCACGAAGAAAAAGGTGAACACTTTCGATGCTTTAATAGATGCTTTGCTTTACTAGATTGGCCGTGAGGTCTCATCATTTTAAAGTGAAATTGCTAGATGTAAATTAAGTTCTATGCTAACAGTTATTTACTCACGAATATATCAGTTGTAGATTTCTCTTCCTGAGAGTAGTGAATAACTTTTTTCCAGAATTATTACCTTTAGGATAAGATACTCAGCTGTTATTTGACCATGTCAATTTTGGAAATGTGATATCATCATTGATATCTACATAATTTAATTTTTTTTTTCACATATTTTACATTTTCTAAAAAGTACCTTTTTTTGTACGGAAACTTTTCAGAAGCACATGCACAAAAATTTGACGTTCATAATCTATTTTTCTTAAATTAAGAATAAATGGCTACTGCATTTTCTTAATATATCAATTTTTTTGTTTTTTGTACGTTATTTAAAAGAATTCATTTTGTCACGCTAACTAAAAAAAAAGACTCTTTTTGTATTCAAAATAAATGTAGAAGTCAGGGATAGATTTGGCATTGTATCGATATTATAAACAGGAACCCCTTTCTAAATTGATAGATATCACAAATCAGTATTTTATAATTCTGACAAGCGACGCAACCTAAGGAATGTGTAAAAATTTGAATCTATAAAAAATATCGACCCCACAAAAAATGACGTTTTCATGAGCGGACCAGTCTATTTAAGCAGTGTCGATTAGATGAACTATTGCCTACTAATCATGCATTTCTGACGCCATTTTCTGTATCCGAAGACAACAGCTTTGAAATATTCTTTGATATTCAGGTTAAAATGTCGGGGTTTTTTTTTGTTGCTAAAGATGGAATTCAAACGAGTTGCAAATTCATACCAGTGTCATGATCCTTTTTCCCATCTTCACGTACTGTCCGCATGACCACGAATACGCTGAGTGCATTTTATGCAAAGAGCAAAGTCACCCCAGAAAGGGACCCACTTAACGTGAAAATATTTATCGGCTCAAATATAAACAACTAATATTTACCTTTATTTATTCTTATTGTCACTGTACAATGCCCAATGAAATTGTCCCCAGGTGGGCGCATGCGTACGCGCGTGCGCTCGCACAAACACACATATATACACACACTATCGAATGAAGAAAAGGAATAACGTTTAAAACGCGTTGAAAATCGGCAGCGTGCATTTTATGCGGAGCTCACTGCAAACGATTTGTACTAGAACTAATAGTACTAAAACGTCGTCCTGAGAGTAACAGTTTAAACACGTGGTACCCGGAACGCGCGCTTGTCTTTCATTGTGTTTTCTGCTGTGCTACGATGACAAGAAATCGAAATTTTCCCCCAAGGAGTGCCGCGAGCTGTAGATTTTTGTCTGGGCAACATTTATAATCATTTATAAGGCCCTCTTGTCCCCTGCCGAACAGTTAGCATACCAAAGAGTGGTGCAAGTTGCCAGCAGACTGTCAATAAAGCAGAAGTGAGAAGGTAACCAGCAGCTAAATAGAAATACAGAAAGTGTTATCGCAACGCGGCTCACAGTTTACGAAGGACGCCATCGATGTGTTTGATCTCAGGTTGTTTTATTTTTATTTTTTTAGGTTCAGAGAAAATGCCTTGATGTCATTTATGACCTTCGGCCTCTGGTTTGAGTACACACCAGAAACCAAAGAAAATAATAATAATAATAATAATAATAATAATAATAATAATAATACCAAACAAGCTGACCTAGACCGCACCCATCAGTGGCTACGTAGTGCAGGGTTGAAAGGTGAAACTGAGGGTTTTATCATTGCTGCACAAGACCAATGCTTGTTAACTAGGAATTATCAAGCACATATACTAAAATACTGTGTTAGCCCAAGATGCAGATTCTGTGACAAATATCCAGATTCAATTGATCATCTTGTATCAGGTTGCACGATATTGGCGCCCACTGAGTATAAAACCCGGCATGACAGAGTGGGCCAATATCTGCACTGGAAAATTTGCAACTTCTACGGGAAGGAAACTGAAAGAAACTGGTATGAAAACCACCCAGACCCGGTTACGGAGATAGGACCTGTTACAATTCTATGGGACTACACACTGACAGAACAATCAAAGCCAACCGCCCAGACATTGTTATTAAAGACCACAAACAAAAAAAGTACTTCCTTATTGATATGGCAGTCCCTGCAGACTGCAATGTATCTTTGAAGATATTCAAAAAGCTGTCGAAATACAAGGACCTTGAAAAATAAATCTCAAAAATGTGGCACATGGGAACATCAACAATGCCCGTTGTAGTCGGAGCCCTAGGATTGGTTGGAAAAGTTTCCAGTTGATTAATTGAAAGGATTCCTGGAAGCCCATGCCTCAAAGAAATACAAAAAATTGTTCTCACAACTACAGCCCACACTTTACAGAGGGTTTTATCTATGTAAAATATTTTTATTTTATTTATTTTAATTTTTGGTCAGTGGGGAGTGTCATGATGCTATTTCTAACTTTAGGTCTCTGGGCGGGACCCGGAAAGAAATGTGTAAACGCCAGAAATCAAAGGAAATAATAATAATAATAATAATAATAATAATAATAATAATAATAATAATAATGATAATAATAATAATGTTGATAATACAGGATGAGACAGAAGGCCTAATTATTGCAGCTCAGAACCAAAGCCTCGCAACCAGATCCTGTCATTGTCATTTAATCAAGGAGGGAACTAACCCCAAATGCAGAATCTGTGGTAAATATGATAAAACTGTCGACCATATTATCTCAGGATGTCCGGAACTGGCCAAAATAAATGAATATACCCACAGACATAATGTGGTAGCCACATATGTGCACTGGAAAATATTCAAGAAGCACAAAATCGAAACCACTGAGAGATGGTATGAGCACTAACTAGACACATTTATCCGAAATAACGATGTAACTATCCTCTGGGACATGTCAATTCAAACGGACAGCCAACAGATCTGATATTATCATAAAAGACAAGAACTGCAGGAAGTTTATGCTTATTGACATAGCAGTACTATCTGAGAGATCATCTCAGTAAAAGATTATGGAGAAATTGTCCAAATACAAGGACCTAGAGATCGAGATTAACAGGATGGGGAGAATGAAGACTGAATGTATCAAAAGTAATCGAAACTCTGGGCTTCGTGAGAAAAAGAATGGACATTTTTACTACAATATCCTAGGTAACGTCAACATAAAGTTGCCCAGAAGATCGCCCTACTAGGAACATCCCATTTACTGAGAAAAGTCCTATCAATTAAATGACAATTCTCCTCTAGGGCCTAAGGACTATAGTCTGGACCCGGCTCTACAGAAACATAAAGCTGGAAACATAACATGCAATAATAATAATAATAATAATAATAATAATAATAATAATAATAATAACAACGACATCGTCTTGAAGGTAGAAAAGAGATCGGCCGAAAAGTGGACAAAAGAAAATTAAATAACCAGTAAAAGATTTGTAGAATTGTGTATATGTTTCAAGATGAACTGAATAATCTTTTGTCTACAAAACTTTATAACATTTCGAACGAAAGAAAAAAAAACAGGTTAGTAATAAATAAATCAATCAAATTCCTGACAGTGAGTTACTTTTTTTTCTCTTCAGACCTCAAATCCCCATCTTTCCTCCCCTTTTCTCCCCATCTATCTGCCTACATTATGGCACCGAAACCTTTCATATGTTAACATGGCAATCAATATAAAGCGATCTGATGAATCACTGATTTTTATAGAGTAAGAGATCACGAGTGATTGCGCATGCGTATTTTGTGCAAATTTTGATAGCAGGAATGAATGCTAGTTTTACTTTTGATTTTTGACGTTACGGTTTTTGTATTTCGATTTGTAGACACATTTCCAAGAAAATAGAATTTTTCTTTTTTTTTCCTTCTCTTCTTTTTTTCTTAATCGCATTTGTCAATAGATTTGTCTTATTCTTTACGTCTTTTTTTATTTATGATAATTTATAAATGTGTTTTTCTTCATTTGTTTGTCTTTCCAGATTACATTGCAACAACCCATTAACTGCAGATGACGGGAAATTCACTCATGACTACTTGATGGTTAAACTTAAAATGAAGGAAACTTCCACCAGTCAAACATATATACGAGGAGTCGCTGAAAAATACCCTGCCATACCAAGAAGAAATTCTCTCTGATTTCTCTGTCATTTTCATTAGGTATTGCCCTACTCAAGAAAGGCAATGAAGCTACTAAAACGCAATGAGTTACTGAATATTAGTGAATACGAGGAAAATAACGCTATAAAGGAGAGAGAACAATAAAACCTGGCATCCCGGCTTCAGTCTCTTTCCCACCGCCGTAACGTAGCTTCCCTGTGTCTTTTCTCTAAATAGTTTTCATGGTAATTGTTCTGATGAACTTTCCTCTATGACATCTAGACTTTATGAATTTAAGCGCAGTACTAGATTGGCGGCAAGATATCATCTTACAATTGAAATGTCTAGATGTAACCGTAAGTTCTATGCTGATAGTTTCTTCTCTTGCGCTTCTCGATTATAGAACTCTCTTCCGGCTTCTTGCTTCGCAGTAAGCTTTAATCTTCAAAACATTAATTGCAATGTCCATCGTTATCTTCTGTCTTCTAAATTCTTATACTTTTATTGCCCTCTCCCCTTAGTAGTGCTTCCCATCTTCTCTAACACTCAGTAACCTCTTGCGGCTTAGTGCCTTTATTGCTTTTCTTGGGGCGAAAGTATATATATATATATATATATATATATATATATATATATATATATATATATATATATATATATGAAGAAATATAGTCTTAAAGTGTGCTATATTTATGGGATAAAGTGCTCAATATCAGAGATAGATCGTGTGTAAATATAAAAGTGAACATAGAAAACACTTAGAGGCGACAGTCTGTTTCATGCTAGATGCAATCGTCAGAGTTGCCTGAGGATTGCATCTAGCATGAAACAGACTGTCGCCCCTAAGTGTTGACTTCTCCTCTAGGGCATAATGACTATAGTTTGGACCCGGCTCTACAGAAACATAAAGCTGGAAACATAACATGCAATAATAATAATAATAATAATAATAATAATAATAACAACGACATCGTCTTGAAGGTAGAAAAGAGATCGACCGAAAAGTGGACAAAAGAAAATTAAATAACCAGTAAAAGATTTGTAGAATTGTGTATATGTTTCAAGATGAACTGAATAATCTTTTGTCTACAAAACTTTATAACATTTCGAACGAAAGAAAAAAAAAACAGGTTAGTAATAAATAAATATATGCACGATTCTAAAAAATGTTTACTAGTTATTTCATTTTCTTTTCTCCTTCGTTCGACCTTTAAATTGAGGAAATAGTGAGCAAATAAAAATAGAATACAATACGATAAAGTCATTATCAAACTGATTCTAGGGGTTTAGACTGGCTTTTCTCCTCAACCGTTTTTAGCACCTTGCTTCGCATTTGGAATGCTTCTTTCGCCAGTCCAATGTGTCTTCGGATCTCCGTATTGCATTTTCCATTGTCTACATTCCGTTGTTAACTGGGGCAAAGAATGACTTTTTAAAAAAAATGTTAACACCTCCAAAACTAAACACCACTTCCTACTTCCCATTAACATTGCTGATACAAAACTCTATGAGAGTGACTCGTTTCGCCTTCTCCAGCTAACATACTCGGCTGACATAAAGTCCATTTCTAGGTCTGCTGCTAAAAAAGTTGGTTCACTGTGTCTTCGTCCATGCCTTGAATATTGTTGCTACATATGATTCGGTGCAGTATATTTAGAGATTCGTGAGAAAATCCAAAGAAAATCAGCAATATTATTGGTCCTGATCTGGCGTCACGGTTTCAGTATCTTTTCCACCGCCGTAATGTAGATTTGCTCTGCCTTTTGTCATGATTAAATCTTCGCTATGGTACGTAGACTTTATGAATTTAAGCGCAGGCGGCAAGGTTTCATCAATTCGCAGTTGGCTAGATGTACGTTCTATGCTAATAGTCCCTTTTCTCGCACTTCTCTTTTACAGAGCTCTCTTCCAGCTCCATATGCTTTCCAGCCTATTTTGATCTTCAAAAATTTAAATGCAATGTCAATCGTTATCTCCAGACTTCTTAGTTACTCTTCTATTGTCCTTGCTCCTTAATAATGTTTCTTTTTTTTCTTATTCTTTCACACTCAGTAACTCCTTGCGTCTTAGTGGTTTTAGTGCCTTGAATGGGGTGAAATAATTAAAAAAAAACTATTTTATACCTTTTAGCTTACTTTTTTGACAATTTCTTAAGTTTGTTTTTCGTTCACACCATCTAAAATCGCATTCAAGTAAGACAAAGTAAGACATATACAAATTAATTTCCCAATGTTAAAATTGTATCAGTAATATTCACTGGCCTCTTCGTAGATGAGGTAACATGACGCTGTTTACTGCCGTATAAATACTCCTTCTTCAAATAGCTAAATTCGACAATGCGATTATATCACTGTACGACCAAAATTAAAATTACCCTCCACCTTTTAAAAAATGACAGCCGATCTTCATTAACTAAGGCCAATAGATAAAAATATTTATATTGGAGAAAACGTTAATTTGGAAAAATGATGTGTTGCTTTTGTCGAATACAATAACCTTTACAAATTATCTACGGTTTTAATGCACCTGACACGTGCCTGAACAATTGGAACTGTCCAAACATAAGTAAGTACCTGACACTTCCTACTATATCCTATTTTACAAGAGCTAGATCAGATTAATAATGGAACACTTTTGTCATACCTGGATTTGCTGAGTCCTCACTTTCCAGTCCAACAAAGTCCAGATACCTTGGGGAATTATTTTTAACGCTACAATTCCCATCGGTTCCCGAACGCTCAACGTTAAGCAACGTCGAGCCTGCTCAGTAACTAGATGTGTACCCGCTTAGAAATACTAGGTGCTTCTAAGCTTAGATGTGCCGGTGGATTCATAATGACTGGGAATTATTAATTAGAGAGCCGAGTTCAAATGCCCGTTATATTCGTTATATACACGCAAATAGACTTGGGAAAGTTATGACTGTGCCACTTCTCCCTCACATAAGGGTTAATTAGCGAAACTTGTGTCACTAATACACTATTATCTAAAAGATAATTCTTGCAATCTAGAAGTATTTTATGGCTTTAAATAAACGATGCTGGACAACATTTTAATTTCACTAATACCGCCCTAATTAAAAAAACACAATTCTTTAAGGAGAAATTACATTGAAAACTTAATATTTTTATCAAATATAATCAACTAATAATTAATATTATTAACAACTATAAACGCATGACTAAAAAATTACATTAAATCGCTATCTTTCTTTGAATTCATTCTTAAAGAATCTAACATGTGTATCTAATACAAAGAATACATGCTTAAAAGGGTCAACCATAAATTAAAACCACGTAAAACCCGCTATGCGGGCTGACCGCACAAAGAACTCCCTCTAGACAGACACACATACCCAATTACGAATACAAATTACTATCCGATGCACACTTAGACGTACAATAATCTTTACAAAATTACGCATAGAATTATCTATGGTTTTAATGCACCTGACATGTACCTGACCAATGGAAACTGACAAAAACATAACTGAAAATACCAGTGTTTCTGTCCTTTTGTCTGTTTTCTCGAAATCAATGACGAAGCTTGAATAAAAGTGAAACATGTTAGATCAGTGATTCTCAACGTGGCACAGGTGGACCACTGGTGGTCCACATAGCATTTCTAGTGGTCCACAGAGAATTCGTAGCCATTAGAAAAAATTGTAGCCATTTCACAAAAATGTATCTAAATTATTCATACTTTGAAGAATTAAAAAATATAATATTTTGTTTAATTACACACACGTCCATTATATTTGAAAATTTCGAAATTACGTAGGTATTATGCAGTGCTATACTTATTTTATTCAAAAGGTAGAAGCAAGCATCATTTCTTTCCATGCCACATGGATGTTGAAATCTGAAAAGTGCTATAACAGTTGATTGACTTCAGGTGTCTATTATCCTGAAAAACTGTTTTAAGAAAGTCGTTCCCTTCAGTTACATCCCCCACCACCATGATATAGTTTCCCTCTGTCTTCTCTGTAAATATCTTCAGTGTAATTGTTCTAAAGATCTCTCTGCCTCAGTACATCAATCACAGAAATTTAAGTGTACGGCTAGATCAGTGTTTCTCAATGTGGTCCAGGTGGACCACTAGTGTTTCACATGGCATTTCTAGAGGTCCACAGAGAATTCGTAGCTATAAAAATTGTAGCCATTTCTCAAAAAATGTATCTAAATTATTCATAATTTGAAGAATTAAAATATATAATATTTTCTTTAATTACACACATGTTCATTATATTTGAAATTTTCTGAATTACGTAAGTATTATACAGTGATATATTTATTCTGAAGTAGGAAGTAAAAGTAGAAGTGGTCCATTTGAATTTTTTGAAGAAAAAATGATTCATGGGCTGAAATAGGTTGAGACGCACTGTGTTAGATTGATATACGTTTACTATTTGTTTTTTATTTTTATTTTCATTCTGAAGTAGGAAGTAAAAGTAGAAGTGGTCCATTTGAATTTTTTACGAAAAAATGGTTCATGGGCTGAAATAGGTTGAGACGCACTGTGTTAGATTGATATACGTTTACTATTTGTTTTTTATTTTTATTTTCATTCTGAAGTAGGAAGTAAAAGTAGAAGTGGTCCATTTGAATTTTTTACGAAAAAATGGTTCATGGGCTGAAATAGGTTGAGACGCACTGTGTTAGATTGATATACGTTTTCTATCTGTTTTTTATTTTATCATACATGGATATATTTTTGAAAGTATTTTTCCGACATTATTTCTATATATTATTTAATATTATTAATATTATTTATTATTTATTTATATTATTTATATATTATTATTTATTTATGTTTATTTATTTATAATATTAATATTATTTAGTATTATTACTATATATTATTTAATATAAACGTTACTTTGGTAGGTTCACGTGATTGAGTTGCTATCCACTAAAAATAGCCTTCATAAAAACAAGAAATAAAGTTGGATCTAAAAAATCTTTTAAGAAATTACCGTTGTTTATGTTTCGGATAAGAAACTGAAGCTAGCAGTTATAAATTCGGAGGAAATTTAACAGGCAATTCTGTCCGTCTCCATTGCTGAACTGATAGAGGCAGGCTTTGGTTTAAAAAGTTGGTTTCCTGAGATAGAAAATGGATGCAGTTTCGATTCCTGTCCACAGAACTTTCTCTAGTGCAACTTGTCGATGGAAACCGGCTGTTATTACTTTCACTGTTTAATAAAATAAAAACACACGGCTGGCAACTCAAACACGTGTAGCCACAAAAAATAACGTTTATAGTAAGAAAACCCCGTCAGCTAAGGTAAGTTTTTCTTTTGTCTTTATTCATTTGATGGACTTTATCAAGGCGCATTTAAGGATTTTTTGCAACAAATAAAAATGTTATTTTTTTTTTAATTTAGTAGATTAAGTATTCATCAGGTTAACTGAAAATCATAGGAAAATTATTTTATAAATAGATAGTTTAGTTATATCTGAAATTTTACACACACACACACACACACACACACACACACACACACACACACACATACAAAGTTTTATATAGTTTTAAGATATGTTATATGCTATGGGTTAAAGAGCTCAATATCAGGGGTACTATACTGTGGCTGGCCACACGTATTCAAGCAGGCACGTCTACTTAGATGGCTATCCAATCCCTGTTGCAGTCACCTGTTCAGGCATACTTGTGTTTGTTCAACACCCACACAACCCACCTATGGTTTGGACAGCAATTATGCAGCGTGGACGATAGTTACAGTTTCTGGTAGAGGGCGCGTTACCTATTGTGATAAAACAGTCTGAAAAAGGCCGGCACATTCAAACCCTTGGTTACGATGACTTATGACTTTGTGCTAGTACAACCATCGAGGGATGCCAATGAGTTTTGTCTACCCAATTTCACTCACAAGGTTTGGGTTAACAGGTCGTATGTTTTTGAGGCACTTTCCAAGGGTGCCGCACGCTAGTTTCGCCTCCCCAAGACCAATAACATCAAGAAGTCACCTTAATGACAAATCGACCAAGGTGATATTCGAACCCAGGACTCATGGTTAGAAAGCGAACGTTCTAACCACGTGCCCATAAAATATCAAGAGTCGTGGGCATCTCGAGGCGGTGTAATGGTTAGCATGCTTGTCTCGCTAGAACAATTACGACTGAGTAGTGAGTTCGATCCTCACTGAATTCACCTTACTTTTGGCCTTGTGCCACATCTAAGCTCCACTTGGAAAATCACTATAATATCAAGAGTTATATGTAAATATAAAAGTGGATAGTGAAGTCAACACCCAGAGGCGATAGTAACGGTCTATTCGAGTCATATATTTTGAAGTATTATTTCTTCCTGTTGATAGATTTGTTTCAAGTTGTTGGAATTGTAGGTGTATAAAAACTGTCCACATTTGCGATGACTACTTACTAAGCCTGCGTCCTTTCCCCTGGCTTCAGTGATTCTCAAGAATGAAAAAAAAATCAAGTGAAATGCAAGTTCTGTTTAGTCATTACGAACAACTTTGGGATGATTTTGAATTTTCTGTTTTCAATATTTGTGGTAGAAGCGTTAAAGATTCTAATAATTTAAATTTATTCAATAGGCTTTGTTTTCAATTAGCATAAGTATAAATACATTTTTCGTTTGACTCAACCATTGTACATTTAATGAAGTTCTTAGGACATGTAACTAACAAAACAGAACTCAACAAAACAGACTGTAAACAAATATACCAAATCTATCAATATTAAATGAAAAACAAGCAACAATTAATAATAATTATTAATTGTTTTTACATTGTTCGGACTATCATCCTCATCTTTGTTACCATATTTATCACAACGTTTCGGCCGTTGAACGCTCCGATCTTCTTCAGGTGGTTGGAATGTCGAACTGAACCCTTTATTTCACTCTCTGGGATCGACTGTTCTAGTTCCACGTGCCATGTCTAATGGATGTCAATTATCATTTATCTCCTGTTAATTCCCCTCGCTAAGTTCTCCACCGCCTTAACCAGGTATTGAACACACATTCTTTGGGTCCTGTCACTGGATCTAAATAACGCCTTTATCTACTGTGCCATGTGTCCTTGAGAAGGCCGGAGCGTAAAACGGCCGAAACGTTAGGATAAATATGGCAACAAAGATGAGGATGATAGTCTCAACAATGTAAATAGTGTACATAATAACTCATCTCAGAAATAGAGACAGTTGTTTTTATTTACTAATATTTATTAATTGTTACTTGTTTTTATTTAATATTGCTAGATTCTATAATTTGGAATCTTTGTTTACCGTCTGCTTTGTTGAGTTCTGTTGTGTTAGTGACATGTCCTAAGAACTTCATCAAATGTACAATGGTTGAGTCAAATGAAAAAATGTATTTTTCAATACCGCAGGATGAATGCAATGATAAATATTTAAAAAATAAAATTTTTTTTTTGCCTATTTTTTCCCCAACGATATTTGTTCCTGATGAAAATATATCACGATTGAAAATGAATATATTTCTGCAAAGAAAGTATATATTCTGGAGAAAAAAAAAATCATTCTAGGATAAGAGAAATATTTTTTATCCATTTTTAATCAAACTATTTTTTCTTTTGGTTTTTATTTCACAGAGTTCGTTCTGTGTCTCTCAATATTGCAAATTGAATACAAGTTTCAGAACCATACGACGGCCTGACAGGAAAAAAATTGTCTGGATTTTTGTATTTGTTCTTTTGACCTAAATTGGGAAACCAGGGCAATTTTTAGTTATTTTACTCGTTTATACTAGTGAGAAATCTCTTCCATTCATTTAAACCGGTATTTGTATTTAAACCTTTGACGAGTAAAAGTAAAAAATCACGCCATTATTGTTTTTCCTAGCATCGTGGTATTATACCGAGAATTCTCGTCCATTTTTCCGCTGCAAAAATAGATCTTGAACGTAAATTATTAACAGCTTCAAACGATTTATACATTCTCCTTCCACTCAGTCTGTACAAAATGTACCCTGTACTGAGCAATGAAATCATAAAATTGGGGACAAGAAAAAGGAAAAGGATGTAAAACTTATCATCCAATTTATATATCCGTCAAATTGTCTCTTTGCTTACATGTATGTAGAGCTCTGAAAAAAGATTAGAAAAAAGTATCTTTTCGTTCTCTTACCAACAGTGAGAAAGCGTTCATGTCTTATAAATATAGCTTATTATCGATAGTTAGAGATCGAATGTTTATTGGAATTTTTAACCTTGGGACAGATTTCATTGCAGGAAAATTGATGAGTGCATGTCTACCTGCAAAACTGACCTTTGTATATAACATTTAGGCATTGGGCTGTTGACAGTCTTCGGAGAATATATTTTGACGATGAACTGTAGTCAGAACGTGTGATACAACTTAGTCATCCCTGCCGACTTAGTCACTGTTGTTAGTTAATACTTTATCGTTTGCCGCCAGCAGTTTCCGCCGAAAAAGCGAATGCCCGACCGTCGGCCATCTTAGTTGCTGGAACAAATCAAGTTCTAGCTAGCTATCTTATCTACCTATCTGGGCGCTTTCTGACCATGAGACCTGGGTTCGAATCTCACCATGGTCGATTTGTAAGGAAGGAGACTTCCTGATGTTATCGGTCTGGAGTGGGGACGATCTCAGCGTGCTGCACCTTTGGAAAGTACCTGAAAACCATACCAAAGGTTGACCCAAACCTTGTGTGAGATTGGGTAGACGGAACACTTGGGGACGTTGATAGCTGTGCTAGCCCAAAGCCACAAGTCATCGTTAGAGTGTGCTGGTGTTGTTCTGATTGTCGATCATTCTAGATAATACGCTCTCTCCCAGAAACTGTAACTAAGGTTTGCTCAGCATAGTTGCAATATAAACCATAGGTTGGATCTGTTGAACAAAATGTGCCCTAGCGAGAGTCTGCAATAAAGATTGGCTTGCCGCCTTAGTAGACTGGTATCCTCGAATACGAGTGGCCAGCTATTATCTATCTATCTATCTATCTATTTTCACCGTTTTGCTTTATCGTTCCTTTTTTCCTTTGAGTGTTCGATTTTCTAAGCCCTCTTTTCTCGTAATGTGTCTAGTTTCGGTATTCTTCTCGTTATTCTCAGCATCCATACGTAGAAGGTTATCTTCATGTCTTTCCTGGCCTGTAGATAAATTTTTCAGCACTCACAGTCATACAGGAAGATAGACATGACAGTTTCACACTCATTTCCTTGTAGCGCCTACTGTAAATGATTGTTTAGTGAAAAGGTTTTGTTGAGCACCGTTATTGTATAGTGTGTTTATCCTTCTAAGAATATGACAAAACGTTGGCCATGTGCCTTACCAAAATGTCTAACCTAGTCTCACATTAATAATATAATGAATTCAATCGTCTGTGGGATCGGCGATATTATTCTAGACAAAGATTAACTTTCTAAAGAGTACAGTACCAATCAGACAGTCCGATACTAATAATAGTTTCGCGAGAAGAGGAATTTGTTGGCACTGTTATTGAAAATGAAAAATATATCCAATATTGTCCTTGCGTGACTATCACAATTTATGCGTGAGTTTCTGGACCTTAATCTCGTGAATGTGTGTTTAAATCTCGTTGCGGAAAAATTCGAGAGTTCATTTGGCCAAGCTGTTGCCAACAGACATTTGCTTTCCATTGTGATCCGCTTCAATACAGACCAGACGAATTTCTTAATAAATAAACCAATGCAAAATAAACTCGTATATTTCAGTCTCAAACTCGATATCTTGGTAGGTATTTATGAATTCGAATAAAAGATTCTCCTCTAGCGAGAATTACGGATTAAATTTATTACTGGAGCTTATGTTAGTCTGATATAGGGCTACACATACGCTGTAAACCATAAGGGTCGAAGAGCTGAGAGCAGACTATTGGGTTCGTTTTTACTCTACACTCATCATGCACTTACATTTGAGAAAAGAAAATTGCATTTAACTTCAGAAAAATTCTGTTTGATCAATTGATCAAATTTTGGAATGCAGGATGTCGCAGTCGATATCTATCTATCTATCTAGCTAGCTAGCTATCTATCTCAGTCGATATCTATCTATCTATCTCAGTCGATATCTATCTATCTATCTCAGTCGATATCTATCTATCTATCTATCTATCTATCTATCTATCTCAGTCGATATCTATCTATCTATCTATCTTTTTTGCAGTCGATATCTGTCTCAGACTGTTTCCTATCTATCTATCGCAGTCGATATCTATCTATCTATCTATCTATCTATCTATCTATCTATCTATCTATCTATCTATCTATATCTAATTATGTCATTTACTCAGTCACTCTTGTACACTCCACTAAGGAGTATGGGGTCACATGCGTTACGCCACTGTCGTTTCTGTAGCACAATGGTGTTGTAGTCACATGCCTGCCTTGTTTTGAATTCAGAGTTTTCCTTCTCCTACACTGGTTGCCAATCAAAACTGAAGGGCCCAGTCTTCCCTACTATTGAAACAATAGGAGAATGGAGGGAAGATGGATTCATGACTTGCCTTATCCCAAATGTCTTTGTGCAAAAGTGAATGAAACGAACTCAACTGGCATTTTAAATCAGCTCGACGAATTTTTGTTCCGGGTCGTTACCCATTAAACCACATATACTTATTGATTAATGGCGTGATAGATAGATAAATACATAGATCAACGAGCCGAGTTCTAATTTCAAGTGAGTGGCTTTTAGCCTTTGTCCTGTGTTAAAAATCAGTAATAAAATGCTTCAGCCTTTCTTTCCCTATAAAAATATTCTTCGAAAAATTATCTGATGAACCTTTTATAATCTTTCTTTCACACACACAGACAAAGACACACACACAGACACAGACACAGACACACACACACACACACACACAAATACATGTGTATGTGTATATATACATATATATATATATATATGTATATATATGTGTGTGTGTGTGTTTGTATATCTATATATATATATATATATATATATATATATATATATATATATATACATATATATATATATATATAAAAGAGAACATAGAAGTCAACACTTCGTTGCCTGACGATTGCACTAGCATGAAACAGACTGTCGCCTCTACGTGTTGACTTCTATGTTCACTTTTATATTTACACACGCTCTATCTCTGATATTGAGCACTTTATCCCATAAATATAGCACACTCTAAGACTATATTTATTCATATATATATATATATATATATATATATATATATATATATATATATATATATATATATATATTACATGAATCATTCATACAAAAAACAGATTAGTGAAGTTAATGATATAAATGGCGAGAATACATCTTTGCAAACACATTTATTAAAATTACATTAACCCACAAACCTCTAGATGAATGCTATGATCCCTTTTTTAAAATAAATTTCATCTGTTCATACAGACATCATCAGGCATGGAAATTGATTTGTTTTTTTAGTACATCCAGGTAATAACGGACACGAAAGATTAGATGTAAAACGACATATATTGAGTTTCTTTTTGCCAGGTTTTCAGATAAGATGCTTAGCTATTTGCCTCAAAAATCACGGAAAAAACCCTTTGATTTATTCTGCTAGAACGAGGACAGGTTAAAATCATTTTGTGTCAGTCCCACTGTTTTCCTAAATGAGCAATGATGAGAGGAAAAGGATCATTCTGGCCTGCAGTAATGTCACTAACACTCATGCACTAGCTTCCATCTTCAAATTTCATTGAAGAGCCATCAAGAGAATGGTGAATAAGATTTTTAAAACAGGGAACAATAGAGAGGGAACTATATCAGGACGTCACAGCATGTAGAGGGCTCATCATTTCAATTGGAGGCTAAATACACTCTTCTTGTTCAAAGTAGAGTCTAGTATTGTTATAAAAACTTTCAGTAAGATATCTTTCATCATTTCTAAGATACAACGGTTCAGAGCTTAATCTAACAATTGGACAATTTTGCTGTTACACGATTTGGACAATTTTGTTGTTACACCAGTTATATATAGTGTGGTGGCAGAATAGGCTTCGAATTCTACTTCACACAAGACTATCAGTCAGGTGTAGAGTTCGCGTGAGATGACCCTCAGCAGACAGTAGCGATTCATGACTTACTCATTGCCAATATTGAAACAAGAGCCCAAAATCCCAATATAATTATTAAAATTAAATTGAATTAAATTATTAAGCCCTGTTTCATCCTCAAGCGAAAATTTAGGAAATTTAAGATTTACTTTTGTATGGAGCACTGTTTTTTTAAAATAAAATTACTAGAGAACTCCGGATAATTTACCTAACGTGTTCTTTCCTATTTTTATATATATATGCACCCCCACCACCCCACACACACATACCCCCCATATATATATATATATATATATATATATATATATATATATATATATATATATATATATATATTGAATATTACTCGCTTACTTTTGTCTTACCAGACGTTGAATTATGGCACTTGGCTCCACATATTTTGACTCACATTTCAAACCCCTGTTCAATATTGATGAACGTTCTCAAATTTAAAATACTTGATAACCAAATGACAAACTTGCTATTGTATATAAAAACGCGCAACAAAAATCCTTACATTTGTACTTCAGAGGGCGAAACGTATCTGCGAAAAATAGTTTTCCTCTTGTCTTTTTATCTATTATATATATACTTAGGTCAATGCTGAGTGACGACAGATTGTTTTATGCTTTGCCGTAATCTTGTGGTCAATGTTTGGTCCGTATAAGGGCTTGAAGACTGCGCTCAAGCATGAAAGAGACTGTTGTCACTGACTGTTGATCTCAGGGTACACTTTTATATTTACATCTATCCCTGATATTGAGCACTTCTACCTAATATAGCACACCTTAGAACTATAGTTTTATGACATTTGAGTGATAAGCTAATTCTATAAACAACAGCCACCTGCGCTAATGCAAAGCTCTTCAGTAAAATGAATGGAGCACTTTGGCTGATTGGCATTTGTTTACATTTGTAAAACCAATACGCTAGATTTAGATGTGTAACTCTACCGAGTGAAGATAGCTGTGGCTGACACCAAATTAGTTGTGTATCAATCCTGGCTTGAGGCATTCGGAAGTCTAGTCGCATTGAGGAGCTGTGATACAGCGAAACAGTACTGTCTGTGAATGATATATATATATATACATATACATATATATATATATATATATATATATATATATATATATATATATATATATATATATATATATATATATACAAGTATAGTATTGGTGTATACGGAATAAATTCCAATAACCAGCAATTACTATTCTTAAAAGAGTGCTCAATACAGAGTAGAGCAGATATAATTGTTTATTTAAAAATTATAACATAAATTGTTTTATAAAATCACTACAAAAATAACCATTTTGTTTCAACACCTCCGGTGACTTATCATGTGATGATGTTGAATGTAGGTGTTGAAAAGAAATGGCTATTTTTGTAGTGATTTTATAACATGTTATAATTTTAAATAAACAATTATATATATATATATATATATATGTATATATATATATATATATGTATATATATATGTATATATATATATGTATATATATATATATATATATATATATATATATATATATATATATATATATATAAAACTATAATACATCAAACTATAATATTTGAACATATATATATATATATATATATGTTCAAATATTATAGTTTGATGTTACAGTGCTGCGCGTGAATAAAAAGTTCTGCTTTTATGTTTATTTATGTACTTTCTGTTTTTCGTTGGTATTAGAATATTTTTTGTTTATTAGGAAAGGGGAAAAGTTGCTTGATTACTAATTCTTGGATTATTCAGTCTCTATTCACTCAGATGGAAGCTAGAATAAGTAAATAAATGAATAAATAAAAACACGCGTCAGAAAAAGTTGGCCAAATATAAAGAAAAATGCATCAAATGAAAGTTGGTGAAATGAAATGAAAAGTAAAACAAAATACAAAAGATGTCTGTACAAAGCGAACGATGAGGAGAGCAAAGAGCGAAGCGAAATTGTCACGAAAAGCAAAGGAAAAGTAAAAGATCGATAAATAAAAAGTCACTTTACAAACAAAAGGGCGGTTAATGAAAAGTAATAAAAAGTCTTAAGCAAAAAGGACGGCCAAAAACTAAAGGTGCATTCAATCAAACGTTAAATGGATGCATCAACATTACAAATATATATATATATATATATATATTTATATATATATATATATGGGCAGTGGTTAAAAGTGGTTAGAAGGTTCGTTTTCTGACCATGAGACACGGGCTCAAATCTCACATGATCGATTTGTCAGGAAGGAGATTTCCTGATGTTATCGGTCTGGTGGTGGGGAGCAATCTCAGCGTGCGGCATCTTTTAGAAAGTGCATGAAAACAATACCATGGTTGTACAGTCCATTCTTTCAATAATATTTAAGGTCTCGAAAGTTACCTGAAATTACCTGGAAATGAAAAATAATATCCATGCCTGAAGATGATGAAAGTATTCATCGAAAGTACTTGCAAATGGACTGAACATCTAATCCATTTTACAATTTTTAAAAACAAAGATCGCGACATTCAACGAGTGGTTAGTAAGCTAATG
The DNA here is from genome assembly GCA_964036315.1 of Acanthosepion esculentum. Classification (NCBI taxonomy): domain Eukaryota; kingdom Metazoa; phylum Mollusca; class Cephalopoda; order Sepiida; family Sepiidae; genus Acanthosepion; species Acanthosepion esculentum. The sequence continues at coordinate 74,449,278 of OZ038497.1, read as the reverse complement.
CTTTATTTAATCTGTTAGCGAAGTGAGTCCACCATTAATTGCATTATATTTATTAATTTATTCTTTGTATGGCTACTACTTTATAATATTAATTATATTGCACCATTTAATATATGTGTGTGCGCGCACGCGCGTGTGTGTGTGCGCATGTGGGTGTGTGTGTGTACGTATGTGTGTGTGTGTACGTATATGTGTGTGTGTGTGTGTATGTGTGTATACAGGAGTTCTTCGACTTCCGTCGGAGATCCGTTCCTACGGCACGACGTAACATGATATTCGACGTAGGTCGGAACTCACCTGCCTTACGCTTTGGAGGCCATCATGAAAGGCAAAAGAGAGAGCGAGTGTAGCACAATGCAATATGGTGATCAGCCGGTGAAAATGTCGTTAGTTTTTTTTCAAATTTTTCGATTTAAGAACGCTAATAATTATTTGTCAAGCTGGGAAAGTCAAGGTAAATTATGGAAGATGGTAAGTGATGCAATTTAATGCGAAAGTGAGTAAATGTTGTTATCAGTTACTATTGAATTTCCAAAAAATGCAATTATTATTTATTACTTTATTTTAGTTTGAGAAATTCATTTTTTATTTAAAAAATAGAAGTTTGTATTTAAACATTTTCTTTTGTTTTGTTTTGTTTTGTTTTTTTTTATTATGATTATATATGTTTCCTTGGGAGAATGGTATTCCTTTTTGCAAAGACGATATCTGAAAACATCCGGGGCGTAGATTTATATTTTGATGAGTTTCGGTAGCGACTCTCTTGAGAATATGACGTCTAAGTAAATTACTTTTTGTTTAAATAAGTGTCTCTCTTTAGATAGACTTTGTGCTCTCTCCTCTCTCTCTATATATATATTTATATATATATATATTAAATATATATATATATTAAATATATATATATATATATATATATATATATATATATATATATTAAAATATTAATGAACATGTTAAATTTTTTTTAAATTTATTTTTCACACGTGTATTGAGCACTTTTTAATATTACTGTTTGCTAGTCAAATCCAAATCTGATCATTAACCTTTCCAGTACTATATATATATATATATATATATATATATATATATATATATATATATATATATATATATATATATATATATATATATATATATATTTATATATATATATATATGTATGTATGTATTATTTCTTTGTACGATATATCAGTCAGTTATGTGCCATACGTGATACACACTTAGGCGATATATGACGGACGAGGCTGATTTTTTCCTGCAGTAGGTTGCCATTTCTTTCTGAGGTAGATCAGTTGCTATCCAAGGCTATAGAACCCGGTTTGTCCTGCTATTTACTTATAGTAAGTGAATGAATATATATATATGTGTGTGTGTGTGTAAGTGTGTGCGCGTGTATATTATAGAGAAAACAGAAGCCGCAAAGGCTTTTGGTTATTATTTCTCCCTTATATATGTATATATATATATATATATATATATATATATATATATATATATATATATATATATCACGGCCTGACTTTTCTCTATCATGTACTCTCACTCTGTACGGTCCACGAAAATGAATTTTTACCCCTTTATAGCAAAAAAGTACTTTTATATAAGGTGACTCCCTATTTTTTACGTAAAAAACTGATCATAAAAATTCACAATATACGAGTATGTATAGTGATTCGTTCCCTCTCTTTACAGATATATGATCTCATCAATAAAATATCATTTTTTTCTGAAGAAATCCTTTTGAAAGTCGAAACGCATTTATTTGATTTTTTCCCATTTTTTATATATATATATGTATGTATATATATATATATATATATATATATATATATATATATATATATGTGTGTGTGTGTGTGTGTGCTTATAGATACAAATAATTCTGTAATTTATACTTGCAAGTTTGCTATTACATTTTTCTTTCATTTCATTGACCTTTACGAGATCTTCTGTGTACACATTAATGTCTAGAAAGTTTGCAGCTTTACACACATACCGAAATCAGAGATTCTTATTCCATTGAATCATTAAATCGATCCGTCCTCAGCAGGCAGAAATAAAATCTCTGTCAAAGAAACGAAAAAAAAAGTACTAGCATGAAGAGGAAATTGAAAACTGAATGAAAAGAGAAAAAAAAATTCGAAAGAAAAGCCAAATAAAGTCTCGCCGTAATGATCGTTTGCGTTCTCCGAAAGTCACGGACATCGTCGCGTCTTTTACGAGATACACTGATTAAATGACCAACCATGATTCAGTGAGACATCTAACTTTATAACCGGATACTATATCTGAAATTTACTTTGGAGAAAGAAGAGGTGCAAAAAATAAAAAATAAAATAAAAATAAAAATAAAACCTCAAGAAACCAAAGTAAAAATATATGTAGTTTTCTGTAGCAAAACAAAAGATTGCAACGCCAATATTTTACTTATAGACAAGTATACAACCTTAAGTACGCTACCACGCATTTCACGCAATAGTCACACTCATAACTGGATTTTTGACTGCCATTATTTTATGTTTCGAATCTATCTGTACTTATTTAATAATTCATCTATATAAAGATACACAGAGCGCTTTGGATGTACATCTAGTCTCATAGTTAGCGACTCAAAACGTGATGTCATCGTTACGTGTTCGAATTTGTTAGATTCAATTTTTGTACAAATGTATGAATCCTTTCTAAAGCTATTAGTTAATTAGCATAGCTAGCTGGGATCCATGACAGTGAACTCAACACGAGTAAAAAACCGTCTGCAGCCCTGGCGACGGAGAGGGTCATGGAGTTCACAATTATCTGCTGCGCGAAATTATAGACTCTATGTGCTTGTTCTCTCGCTACTTTTTTTTTTTAACCATTTTAAGCAACGCAATAATGTCACTAAGAATTTAAGGAGCTACCGGGAGTAAAAGCGAATGGAAAGATTTTAGAAGGAACCGGACATCCAATCCCAAACAAGAAACAAAGGATAAAACTCTACTCCCGTTCAAAAAAACAAAAACAAATAAAAAAACGAGGGGGGTGTGAATCGGACGATAGGCGAACTTATCTACTTCTACTGAGGAAAAAAAGTAAATAAATAGTAAATAAAAATTCAGAGTTTAGGCGGAGACGTTGGAAGTATAGAGTTGTAGATTTTAGAAGGACCCAAATCCTAAACAGCAAAGAAGTGATAAATCTCTACTCCTGTTCAAAAGACCGGGGATCTCTGTCTGTCTGTCTGTCTGTCTGTCTGTCTGTCTGCCTGTCTGTCCGTCTGTCTGTCTGTCTGTCTCTCTCTCTCTCTCTCTCTGTCTGTCTGTCTGTCTGTCTCTCTCTCTCTCTGTGAGTGTGTTTTCTTTTGGAATATGCAGAAATATTTTGATAATGACTACGGGAATATTACGTACTTTATAATCAAACAGAGAAATGAAATGTGCTCGGTCCTGACCGACATTTTATTTTAGGAAGGGCTAGTTAGCCTGACCCAGAAGACATTCCTAAAAATTCCCTTCTTCTTATCTATCTAACAAACTAGTTAGCAGAGAACTTACTGTTATATCTAGCCATTTCAATTCTAAATTGATCAGACCTTGCCCACAATGTAGTACCGTGCTTAAACTCTTAAAGTCTAGGTACGAAAGAGGAAAGCTCATCAGAAAAATTACCATCTATGAATATTTTCTGGATAATTGTATCAGTAAGGTATCTGCTAATTGTGTTCTCTCGAACTTTTAGTTTGTGGAAATCTCTTCCGGCTACTTATTTCCCAGTCACGTTTGATCTTCAAAAATTGAAATACAAATGTCAATCGTCATCTTCTGTCTACTTAATTCCTGTTATTTTATTGTTCTTCCCTCCTTATAATGTTTCTATCGCGGACTTTTCACTTCTGTCTATCTATCTATCTATCTATCTATCTATCTATCTATCTATCTATCTATCTATCTATCTATCTATCTATTCAGTCTGCCCGTATCTATTTATCTATCTATCTATCTATCTATCTATCTATCTATCTATCTATCTATCTATCTATCTATCTATCTATCTATTCAGTCTGCCCGTATCTATCTATCTATCTATCTATCTATCTATCTATCTATCTATCTATCTATCTATTCAGTCTGCCCGTATCTATCTATCTATCTATCTATCTATCTATCTATCTATTCAGTCTGCCCGTATCTATCTATCTATCTATCTATCTATCTATCTATCTATCTATCTATCTATCTATCTATTCAGTCCGCCCATATCTATCTATCTATCTATCTATCTATCTATCTATCTATCTATCTATCTATCTATCTACTCACATCTATCACTTTCTGTTTAAATGGTTATTTAGCTCAGTTTGTTTATTTCTATCTATCTCAGTTTCTTCGCGTCTATCTCACTATATTCATATCGCTCTGTCTCCCTCTCTCTCTCTCTCGCTCTCTCTCTCTCTCTCTCTCTCTCTCTCTCTCTCTCTCTATATATATATATATATATATTATACTATGGATAGGTTTATCTATTGAATAAATCAAGAAAAGTTCAAGTTACTTATCGGTTTGTCTGACCCAAAAGGAATTTCGCATCAAAACGATCATGAAGAGTAGATATTAGATAATCAAACATCTTAGCTATAACATATTTGATTTGTCCAGCATCTGGTTCTGATGAGCGTTTCATTGCGAAACTATTAACACATGACCCTTTCTTGAATTATTGAATATTATAGCTTGCTTGCTTGATTGATTCGTTTTCTACGGCTTATCGACAATCTTTGCGGGTTATTTAAAGCCATAAAATATTTTAAAATTATAACAGTAGTAATTCGGGCGAGTAATGGTTTAGTGATACAAGTCTTACTAATTAACCCATAGCTGGAGGAGAAGAGGTGCATTCATATTTTTCCTAAGAATATTTACGCGTAAATGAATATAACGAACTGAAATGGAATTGGAACCCGGTTCCTCGAATAACAATTCCGAGCCATTAGCCATTACACCACTCCCACCTGGTATTCCCAAGCGGTCATCCATCTAGGTAATGACTGGGCCTGACGTTGCTTAACTTCAGTTTCAACGTAAGCCAAATGTTATACTTCTAGTTATCAACTGTTCTCTTTGGCAGATCTGCTACCTGAAAAATATTTTACGTTCTTTGAATTTTTACGTTTTATTATTATTATTATTTTTATTATTATTATTATTATTATTATTATTATTATTATTATTTATATTATAGTTTCATCTGCATAAATACATCCTGTAATATTAATATAATTTCTCTCTCTAATGTTATATATATATATATATATATATATATATATATATATATATATACGCATGCATATATATATGTGTGTGTGTTTGTGTGTGTAAATATAAATGCCTATCTATTTTCAAAAATATAAAATTCTCTATTTTCTTTTGAAAATTCCGTTATCATAAAAGCTATATTTTTGTACAAACATCATTCGTTTTCTTTGTAAATTGATCGCCTAAATGCAAAAATTGTCCATCAAGGGAATAATTTCTTATTTATATTCATAAATTTTAATAGACGCAATAAAATTTTATTCTCGCTGTGTATCACAGAAGAATATAAAAGAAGAAAATTCTCTTACAGAAAATACATTTATTTTTATTTTCAAGTCTGAATTCCAGCCTGACTTTAACGTGCGATACTTTTCATTATACTTTTCATTATACTTTTCATTATACTTTTCATTATACTAGTAAATTGAATATTAAACATCTGTTTATATTTAAAAAAAAATGTATATCTTCCGAAAAAGAGTAGAATATTCCTGATTAGCATTATTCCAGATGAATTTGCAAAATGAAAATTGTAAATCACCATTATTTACCGAATCCATGCTGACGTAAGACAAATATACTTTTCGCTGTAATAAATTTAAAAGCTCAAATCCAGTCATTAAAAAGAAAACTCAACATAATTCAGATATTTGTCAGGCCCTCAATTTGAAATCAATAAAGCTTCTGCACAAAGCAGGGCATTTATTAATGCCATAAAAAAAGATTTTGTGAAAGAAAGTTCTATTTTACTACATTTTCTCGTGTTTTCACAAAAATATACATTTACTTACGCATTATCTTTTTAGTTTTTATCTATCTATCTATCTATCTATCTCTCTCTCTCTCTCTCTCTCTCTCTCTCTATCTATCTATCTATCTCAGTCTGTTCCTATCTATCTATCTATCTATCTATCTATCTATCTATCTATCTATCTATCTATCTGTCTGTCTGTCTATCTATCTATCTATCTATCTATCTGTCTGTCTATCTATCTATCTATCTGTCTATCTCAGTCTGTTCCTATCTATCTATCTATCTATCTAGCTAGCTAGCTAGCTAGCTATCTATGTGTGTCTGTTTCTTTGCATTTCTTCGCTCAATCTCACTTTGTTACTATCTCTCTCTCTCTCTATATATATATATATATATATACATATATATATATATGTGTGTGTGTGTGTTTTTCTTCGCACCAATCACACTTTGTTAATATCTATCTATCTATCTATCTATCTATCTATCTCAGTTAAACCACAATTATCTCGCTTAGTTATCTATCTCTCTCCGCTCTCTCTGCTTTCTCTTTCTCGCTCTCTCTCTCTCATATATATATATATCTGAGCGCAAAATCATATATATATATATATATATATATATATATATATATATATGATTTTGCGCTATTTCGGTTTGCTGATTATATTCATTTGTAAAGTGGTCTGGTATTTTCCGACTCTCGTCGGACACTTCACACATGTCCCGAAATCACTCGCTAGATTATAAGCAGAGACATTTTTTTGAGAATTTTTTTCTTTTTCTATGGATGTCATCAGCCTCTGAAGATTCCACAAACTTTTCTTAAAATCCTTTTTAGTTACTAGTTAAGAACGTAATTAATGGCGTTTCAAATGTGTTATTGCTTTAAACAACCAGCGATTTCCTTCTTCTGTAAAAGCGACATTTTCTCCTAACCTCCTCATTTCTCAACATCAGCAATTATTTGTTGGTTTGCAACTACTTTCTTCTCGCTCTCCCACGTCTTTTTAACCCTTCCTTGCCCCTAATCTCAACCTTCCTACATTCGGGTTCCCGGACAACTCACTGATGAACCTAACCTTTATCACTGTCTCCAATTCTCTACAAACTTGTTCCCCTGTCCGCTCATCTATCTCCAAGGCATTGGGGCAGAAGTGCAAAGAGCGTCATGATGAAGAATATTTGACTATCGCTTTCGAAGGACGGCTATTTTAATTATATTACAGTAAAGATAGATGACTGACGTTGTTGGTGGAACGAAAAGCCGCCTTGTAAGAGCGCATCAGTGGAAGCTATTAATTCACTAGTAAATTTGCCCGTCTTCACCCCAAGGTCGCGAACCTGAAATCCTGAACAGCGAAACTGGGTCCTGTTCTGATAGAAGCCCCCTCCATCAGAGATTTCCTTCTTGTTTGTCTATTTCTCTAAGCTGTAGAGCAATGCATCACTCACTTAATCGCGTTGATTATTCACTGATGTAGGGAGTCCGATACACTCTAGATGCCTCAGTATTGTGTTAAAGATAAGCTTACCGAAAGTCGAGAATTGGAAAAATTCTTGCTTTAGATAGGCCATAACAGCTCAATTTGGCGCTCTTTTCTTTCTTTTTATCTAACTAAATTTTTCTGAGGTCTAAATATTGTTTCTTAGTTTCAGGAAGTCATATTTCAATACTGTTATGCATCTTCGTGTCACCCAGAAGGAATAATGTCTGTTCCAGCTTCATTTTCCACCGCTCAATTTGCAACTCACATAGTGTACAATCTCTGTTGCCATCGACGATTCACTCTGTCTTTTGACAATTAATAGTTAGTTTAGTCTTGGATATGACGATAAACTACATCCGGCAGCATGGCTTCTTAGCTGGGGATTGGAGTTTTTGAGGAGCGTCGAACCACCTCTTAATTGCTCTTGTTCCCAGGTCTACTCTAGTCTGGGGTAGATTATATATTTGCCTATAGCTGGGACCTTAGCACCTGCTAAGGTCCCAGCTATAGGCAAATACTTAACCTTCAAAGCTCCGGGCTCAGGGCGGACCTTGGAACAATAGCAATTAAAAGGTGGTTCGACGCTCCTCAAAACCTTCCGATTTCTTTGCTGCTGGATGTAGTTTATTGCTGTACCCAGGACCAGTTTTTATAGTAAAAATACCAGAAAAATACTTTTATATAGAAAAAAGTACCAACAATACTTATTTATAATAGAATTACTAACATGAAAGAACTCTTTCGTGACATTAATACCTATTTCCTATAATTTCTTAAATCAAACTGCATTCCAAAATATAACGTCAACAAAACTACAACAAAAACACACATACCACCGTCCACACAAATGATGTATATACAAAAAAGCTGAGTATTATCTACCATGTATTCAATTATGAAAGGAGTAGGGTATTACAGGACAACTGTTTCATTTAATCCAATCATCCCTATTGAAACGTGAAATGAAGGTCGTTTTGAACGGGCTAGCTTCCAGGCCCTTTCACACGAACGCGGGTGTCGAAAAAAGGCTCTATCTTGAGTCCTACGTTGTTTCTGATCTTCATCAATGATCTTCCTGACGTCATCAATTCCCAAGTAGGCATTTATGCAGATGACACTACATTTTAATCCTGTCTCAATAGCAAATCCGTCAGAGCCGACAAATTTACTATATCCGCTGCTATTGAAAATGTCCTCCAATCAGTGATTAAATGGAGCAGGAAATGGCTCGTAAATTTTAATTCTTCCAAAACAAAATTGATCTCTTTTAACCACCATAGAGAAACCTCCCTGCTCACCATTAGCATAGTTGATGCTCTACTCCTGCAGCGCGTCACACTTCTTGGCCTCACATATTTTAAATTAAATTGAAGTGGAACAACTTCATTGAATCAATAGCTGCATCTATTGCAAGAAAAGTTAGGTCACTGTGCCATACCAGAAAATCTTTCTTGTCAGAGTCGATTTTGCACATTTACAAATCTGCCATTCGTCCGTGCATTGAATACAGTTGCAAAATCTGTTCTGTTGGTCATGTTATTCATCTCGAGGTTCTTGACAAAATCTAAAGAAGGACCTGCAATGTAATCGATCCTGGCCTGGCATCTCGACTCCAGTCACTTTTTCACAGACGTGATGAGGCTTCCTGCTGTCTTTTCTACAAATGTTTTCATGGCTACTGCTCTGACGAGATGAATTTAAGCGTGCTACTATAGATTGGCATCTAGGTCCCACTCTTTTAATGTTGAAATAGGTAAACCTAGCCGCCATTCCTATTCCGACAGTTTCTGTTCTCGCACTTACCGCCTGTTCGGTGACTTTAATACCCACCATGCCAGGTGGCGTTCCTCTGTCTTTTCTACAAATATTTTCATAGCAACTGCTCTGACGAGCTTTTTTCCCCTGGTGCTCCGACTAGATGAATTTAAGCATGCTACTATAGATTGGCATCTACGTCCCACCATTTTACTATGGAAATAGTTAAAGGTAACCGCCACTTTTACTCCAACAGTTTCTTTTCTCGCACTCCCCGTCTGTGGAACTCATTTCTGTTTACTTCCTTCCCTGAAAGCTACAGTCTTCAAAAATTGAAATGCAAGGTCAGTTGCCATCTCTCTTTTTGAATCCCGCTCATCTTTTATCCTTTTCTCAATTCCCCATATACCGAGTCTTTTTCCCCACTTTAACTCTCTGTAAACCCCGTGCATACTAGTGGCATTGCTTGGAGTGAAATGATTAAAACAAAAAAGAAAAACATATATAACATTTTTATTATTAGCCCACGAAATAATTAAATTTCTGCATTAAATGGCCCATAAATAAGTTGATATGCTAAAGGCATATCAACTCCTTCATGGGCCATTGAATCAAATCAATCAATCAAGTTAGTTTTTTTTCGTTCTTTCGTTCACGATCTTAGAATTTTGTTGTTTCCAGTTCCCTTCCTAATTAGAGACAGTGCGATCTAATATCATATATTGTTAAAATTATTAGGTCATCCCATAAGTTCTGTCCGAATTTTAACTTTTGTTAAAATGAACGAAATTTAAAGAGTATTTTATAATGTCTAATGGAGCTGAACATTATTTTTATGTTTAGATGCATTTAAACTGATCAAATTTTATTTCAGAGAACAATAAAATTAAATTTTGTTTGATTAAAACCCTGCTAACATAGAAGTACTCAAGAATCATTTGAGGCACATAATGCTTTATGAGTTCAAGAAAGGAAACTCAGCAGCCGAAGCGGCTAGAAACATTCACTCAGTTTCTGGAGAGGAATGTGTGAATGAAAGAACTTGCAGAAGATGGTTTGCAAAATTCAGAGGTGGAGATTTCACCCTTGAAGATGAAGATCGAACCGGACGTCCAGTTGAGTTTGATGAAAAGCATCTTGAAGCAGCCCTTGAAGAAAATACTGCTTTATTAGTTGAGGAATTGGCAGTGGTTCTCAGTTCAAACCATACAACTGTTCATGGTCCTCTTCAACAACTTGGAAAAGTTCCTAAACTTGGAAAATGGGTGCCTCATGAATTGTCTGAAAACAACCTCAAATCCCGATTTGACATCTGCTCTTCTCCTCATTCTCGCCAACTTGTTTCACCTTTTTTGGATAGACTTGTGACTGGCAAAAATAGAACTTTTATCGAAATGTTAAGCGTCGTAGACTGTGGCTTGGTAAAGGGGAAGGACCCCAGCCACAGCCGAGAAGGGAACTTCATGGGCAAAAGGTTCTTCTTTCAATCTGGTGGGATTGCCAAGTAATAATCCACTTTGAATTCTTACCACCTAATGCAACAATTAATGCTCAAATATACTGTCAGCAATTAGAGCGTCGGAACCAAGCTTTGGGGAATAAAAGACCTGCTCTAGTGAATCCAAAACGGGTGATGTTTCATCAGGACAATGCTCGACCACACACAGCAAGAATCACGTCACAAAAGACCGAAGAACTTGGTTGGGAGAAAATTTCTCATCTTCCTTATTCTCCCGATCTTGCTCCTTCAGACTACCATTTGTTTCGTAGCTTACAGAATCATTTGGAAGAAACAGCTTTTGTAACACAGGAAGAGGTTAAAACTGACATTTGTGAGTTCTTCGAATCAAAGCCAAAAGAATTTTACAGTAATGAAATTAGTAAGCTTGTTAATAGATGGAAGGAAGTCATAGATAATCAGGGAAAATACATTGTTGATTGAATCTGTAATTAAATGTAACATTTGGTCACTTGTTTTCTTTATTCGAAATTCGAACAGAACATATGGGATGGCTTGATACATCCATCTATATAAATAAATACGAATATCAGTCTGACAGTGTGTCACACTTTTTCCGCTTTATTCCTAGAGGCCGTAGCCCAAAATATCATACCATTTTGAAATCAGGCCGACACCGTGAGCAAATTAAAAACATTCCCGGCTTGTTCCGGACCCGCAATTCTGGAATGTTGAATTCCCAAGTTTTCATTACGGCGATTTTTTTATGTGAGATTTTGCGACGAATTTTTTATACATAACAATTTTTATAACTTTGAAATGAATTTGGGAATAATTGAAATTAATTGCGAAAGTCACCCATGAAATGAAAATAAATTTTTGTATGGAAAGTAAGGACCTACGTGATTAAATTGTATTTAAATTAAGTTGCGACAGAAGAATTTTCGTTGAACTGTTAAATGGTAAGCTTAAATATTAATGCAATGCTTAAATGCAGTGATCAATTTTGAGTTCTTCTGTAGGTTATTTTTGCCTGTCGCATACAATAACAGAAGACCAGATTGCAATCAAAAGAGCCAAGGCTGCAGAGAGGAAAAGAAAATCCCGTACGAATGGAAACCCAGATCAAACGGCAGACAGGAGAGCTTCGAACACTGAGAATATACAAAGATTTAGGGACTCTCAAATTCCTGAACAAGCCGAAAGCCCAAACAAGAAACCCGTCACAGGAGCTAACTAAAATGCCGCTCTATCGGTCGGCTTTTAATCAAGTAGTTAATAAATTATTTTTGGTATCATTCACTCGTCTCGATATACAAGCTAAATGAACCCGGTGAGAAAACCCATCTTTGTTTTATGTCACGTTCGATTGTCATGTTCTACTAAACATTTCGTGTATATTCACGCAGATTAATTGTTCCTAGGGGAGAATAATCTAATCTAAGTCTAGGAGATTTTTTCCAGGGCGTTGGCGGACATGGTTCTCCACAATTTCCAGTCCTTTGTAGCTCTTAGTAAATTTTGTGTTTTTGCTGTCTATTGAATTAATTCCCTTCAGCATTTAAAAAAATATTATTACTTTTGTTATTTTTATTGAGAGACAGAGGAGAACCCCAGAAAAATTAAGTTAAATTAAAAAATATGCGATGCCCAATGTATTCACCCAGACACCCAGCCTGATGTGTATATCAAGTACTTGCATAACAGCCAAATGTGCGCGATAAGGTTTTGATAAAGGCAGTGCATAACCTTTGAGGTGGGGTCCAGTTAGAAAAACATACACATAACCCAACAGACTGAAACTAGGCTGAATGGTAAAGAACGCGTGATCAGCAGTCTGAACAAAGCCTCGGTCACGATGACTTGTGATTAGCTAGCACGACCATCGACGACTACCAAAGAGATACGTCGGCCCAATTTCACTCACAAGGCTTGGGTCAACACGTGTCATGTTTTTTTTCCGGCATGCTGGGATCGTCAAGAATCAATACGTCACAATCCTGACAAATCGACCATGGTGAGATTTGAACCCGGTCAGAAAGCGAACATTCTAAACACTCGGCCCCTTGCCAATGAATCCACATTTAAAAAAAAATCAAAACAAAAACACTGTGATGATCACCAACAACTCTTAACCCTGAGAAGTGATTTTATTTATTGATTAATTCATTTTACGGCTTATCAACGTATTGCTGTTTATTTAAAGCCAGAAAATATTTTTAGATTTTAAAATGATTTGGTGATAATAAGGACATACTGATAAAAGCCCTACTAATTAACCCATAGCTGCGGGGAGATGATGCGAATTAATATATTTCCCAAAGCTGTTTGCGCGTAAGGGGGTATAACGAAACCAACTGGAATTGGAACTCAGCTCGACGATTTCTCTTTCTGAGCCGTTATCCATTACACCACCCGCACACCCAAGTTTACAACGCCTAGTATTTCCAAGTGGTCACCCATCTAGGTACTGACCAGTTGCGAACTTGATTAACGATCGTACGAGAACCGATGTTTGAACATAATACGGCCGTAAGACCCACCCCACCTCCAGAAAAGCGGTGTACAGTCACAGTGCGTTAGTCAATAGTAGACATGCCTGCGGTCAGAGCAACTGATAAGCAAATATATGGTATTCAGCTGGCTATTTGCTTAATTCACCAAGTCAAAATATTGGCAAGTTAATACCAACTCTCATTTAAGATTGGAAGCCATGAGAACCAGACCTTGTGTTGCATTAGGGCATTTATTCATTATTATTATTATTATTATTATTATTACTATTATTATTATTATTATTATTATTATTACTATTATTATTATTATTATTATTACTATTATTATTATTATTATTATTATTATTATTATTATTAAATTAAGCAAACTTAGATCAAGTGACAGCAAGAATAATTAGTATTCCAGCACTCTCCTCAGTATTTTATCCGATTTTATTAATACTATTTTTGATTTTTTCTCAAACTTCAAGATACTTTTATTATTTTTGCAATGATTAAAAAAATGTGCCATAGACTTCAAAAATGATTTGTGTAACTGCCACTTACTCTACAAATATTTGTTTTCTCTTGAAATAATATTAGGTAACCAAAAAAAGTTGGTTCTAATTCTGTTGTTTGATGCCACGCGGTGCATTTGGCTTCAGCTAACTTCATTCATCACAAGTTCGCTTTTTGATTAGATTGTGACATCTGTCAAAACGACGTGGATTTTTTTTTTAAATGACAGCATTGACATTTTGCTTGTTGATTTTTGCATTGAACAGAAGATGAAATAAAGGAATAATTTTGCCGTGTTATGTTTTTAATTAAAGATAGGTGACAATGCGTCTATTTACACACTGTATGAAGAATGTACTGAACATAATTAAACATGTCATAAATGTTTTTTAAAGTAGCGTGCTAGAAATTCCTCGCCTAACGATGCTCTACGGAAGGGCAAAATCCATAACGATCAACTCATTATTTGAGAATAAGCAATGTTAAATGACACAGAAGATAGCTGCCATACTAAAAGTATGTAAATGAAAGACTGAAGATAATTTGCACTAGCTTGGTTATGATAGAACTGTAGACGACTTCATGGCGTTTTCCCACAAGTGGGCAAAACGCAGATCTCTGCGAGAGATCACATTTTTAAATGTGTCCGCTGAAATGCAAAGTGAAAAAGAGAACGAGGCAAGAAGTCGGCCAGTATTTATAGTGTAGGGAGAGCGACCCCTAGCGAACAATTAGGGAATTAATGAGGAGTTAACTCCGACAGAACGAACCCAGTTGAAGTCCCTCAATAATATACCAATCAAAAGAGTTGAGCATTTCAAATATTAGGTCTCTCACATAATAGATTCCCCCAAAAAGACTTCAACTTCCTCAAATTTCTTGCATGGGATGCGTGTAATAAACTTCACAAGATTTGGCGCTCGAACCTTCCATTCTCCTTAAAAGACCAAACCTTTCGAACATCGACTGAACAATTCCTACTGTATGAATCAGAAACGTGGAACTTATCTATTCGTCTTGAAAGACGACTGGATGGAACATATACACATCGGCTTAGAAAAATCCAGAACATCCTATGCAACGCTTAACACAATTTACGGAGAAATGAGACAAATCTCTATTAGGTTCAAACAAAAACGATTACAGTTTGCCGGCCACTGCCACCGAGCGGACAGGGAAATCGTCACATCTTTACTTCTATGGCATCATTCTGGAAGTGTCATCTTAGAAAAATGGACTTACCCAGACACCATAGCCCGACACTCAGGGTTGGACATTAGGGATCTGGCGACAGCAATACTGGACCGAACATTATGGAAAGGGATTGTGAACGGAGTTCCAACCAACCATCGCAAGATCGAAGGATGATGATGATGATGATGATGTTGATGATGATGATGACGATTATGGTCATTTTGATGTGTGGCCTTAAATTAATAAAGCGAAAAACATGCTATGCCGATTTTATGGGTATAATTTGCTCTTTGAAAGTAATAAAAATGTTCCATTTTTAAGCAAGTTGTCATGGACGATGAAAAGTAGATACTTTACAACATGTTGGAGATTGTAAGGAATGCATAATATATTATTAATAACCGTAACCAATGAAGGTGATGACGTGTATAGTTTAGAATTGTAACGGTCTCCTTTATTATGAACTCCTTTTGGAGAACCAAGCGATTTGAACTGCTCGCAATTTCACCAACTGATGTTTCCAATTGACGTCTGTCCGGATAGTAGCAAAAGAAAAATGTTCAAGTAGGATAACAGTAGACTGTATATTTCTTCGGTGACCCAGCAAAAGCTGTTATAGATTGGCTGTGAAGTTTTTATTCATCCGCAATTCTTAACAGATATATCATCTTTGCTTTTTCGATTTATACCTGTCTTTATAGAACTCTCTTAAAAAAAACAAAGAAAAAATACGTAGATTCACTCAAAGGCTGCAAAAAATGATCTGAAACAGATCTTTGGTGAGAAAAGTGAAAATTTCTAGGGAAAGATAACGTTGTCTGAAGATACCGTACTTTTTTGTAACTTAAGACGCCACCATATATAAGTCGAAACAATGTTTTGGAAGAAAGTCGTATATTTTTTTTAAACTAAAATTCAGGCTGATACCTTTTAAAAAAATATTGTATATTTATCAAATGAAAAAAGCATCAAAACAAACAAACTCCATGTACACACGAAAAAGTTTTACTATTATTTAGTTTGGTTCAAAAACAAAAATATTCTTACAAACGCTTGGAAAAGAATCAGGCTTTCAACATGGAATTCAATATCAGGATAACAAACATTGACCTCTTCGGTGCTATCCATTGCGTTAATGGTACCGCATTTTTAAATCAATTAATCGCTATATCATTTCTCAGTTTTCCCAAGAATTCTTCACCCACGTGCAACCCGGATCAAGCATTAATATTTTCCTTCTACTTTTTAAATATAGATCATTGCGTTTCACGTAACTACCACGAATATTCATTCAAGTCTAAAGTCATCATTAGTCACGAAACGCCCAATTCATTCATATGTTGATATAGAACTAAAATATAAACGCGCAAGTATAAAACTAAATTATGATATCCAGTGTCCAGAAAGATATAAAATCACAGTGATAAAAAACATCCTAAATAGAGCACACCTAAATTCCTTTTCCCAAACAATATTTCTGAGCAAATTAAAACACGTAAAATAAACATTAGTTAACAATAATCCCAACTACGTCATTGATAAACAAAAAAATATTCTTACAAAAATACACGACACCAGTAATAAAAAAATAGCATACAACAAAACATCAATAGATTTTACTGCAACCAGATGCACAATAATTATAAGCAGGATGAATTCGCTAGAATATTTCTGTTGTAATTCCCAAAAAACGTGTAAAAATTAGAATACATTACAGAAAATGGAAGACCGTAAATCTTGTCACTAATAAAAATGAACCCATTAAATCTAAACTAGCGATGACCAATTTCACTGCCCAGTACAAGACTGTGTTTCTTGTCATAAATCAATTACCGTAATTCCCCATGTGTAATACACCTTAATCCATAATACGCAACCCTTAAAAATTGTGCTGAAAGTCTGGGAAAATGTTTCTACTCACGCATAATACGCAACCAATGTTTGGTAATGAAACCCTATAAATTGTAGCTCTCTAATTTCATTACGGCCAGCGTTTCCTACTCTTATTAAAAAATGGTTTTAAACATAGAATAATATTATTCTAATTTAATTTCATGATAATTCTTATTCTATTTTACATTTGTAAACATTGTTAACTACATATGATTATATTTGACATCGTTATAGGGTCGCAAACGCTGAATGTTAGTGTCAAATTGTCGTATGTTTGTGGTGAGTAGTCATTTCGCAACTGAAATAGACCAATGAAATGGCAAATTTTTAAAAATTTATTGTGGCTGTGCATAATACGCACCCCTAAATTTGCTTATTATTTTTCAGAAAAAATGCGCATGGAGAATTACGCTACCTATATGAGACATGCTACCACCTGTTTGAGTAGAAGTCTCACGTGTTACTTATCATCTATCTACTCACAATTTAAAAGAACACTTAAGAAAAATACTGGTCGAAACCACAAAGATCTTATATAAATCATATTACTGGAAACATCTCGCTATACGAGAGGCCATGTATGTTAAACATCTCCCTCACTATGAAACTCAACTTATTTAACAGTGGGAATGGTGTTTTAAAAGGTTTTAAAAATAGAAAGGAGCTCACTCGAATTCCAGCCGCGCTCAACAGGCGAAAGTTTGGAATAGACGCTCCTACTAGTATTCAAAACAACACAAAAAACTCTCTAAATCATTAAAAACATGAAGAGAAATTAACAACACCTAAGCCAAACCGCCTTGAAAATAGCTAAAGAAATGTGGAAAGCACTTGGTACAATGAACAATTTCTGATTTTCTTTACTTCTATCAAATGGAAGGACGCTAGAAAAACGAAATGGCAAATTTATTAAATTTTCCTTGTCTGTCTATATTAAACAAAAGATGTTTAAAAGAAATGTTGCTTCCCAAACATACATATATATATATATATATATATATATATATATATATATATATATATATATATATATATATATATATATATATATATATATTAGATTAACATACGTATGTGATGTTTTCAATTTTCACCATGTGAAACTGTTAAACTACACACAAATTACGTATAAGGAATAAAGACAACAGAAAAACTTACTTTAGGCGAAGTCTTTCACGATCTGAAAATGAAAATCATTGTCTTGTTTTTTTCTAAAACGAAAACTGTTTTAGACGAAAATATTTAAACATTTCATTAACTTGAAGTTTGTCGTTTGTTTACATCATAAAATGTAAAAATTATACTGTACATATCCCTAGCGTTTTTCACTTCACAAGTCAAAATTAATTTTGAAATGAACACAACAATGTTGCCTTAGAAAAATACTGAACGCAACAATTTTTGTCAAACAAGACCCTGATGCAGACATTCAGTTAATGTCGAAAGCACACGCAATAAAATGAATATGCATTAACATGGTAATTTTCTTTCTTCCGTTAATAAGGATATAAAGAAATTTGTCGTAATTACAAGAAGAAACTATAAAAAACAAGTAGACAAAACTTGCTTAAATTATTTAATGAGGCATATCTTAATATATATATATATATATATATATATATATATATATGTGTGTGTGTGTGTGCGTGTGTGTGTGTGTGTGTGCGTT
>OZ038497.1:74408256-74423256 GCA_964036315.1 Acanthosepion esculentum | reverse complement strand
TTATCTGTTCGGACAAACGCAGGGGTCATCAGTCAGAAGGAGTCATCTTGCAACATGACAACGCAAGGCCTCACACAGCAGCCCAAACGGTGCAGACCATCAACAAGCTGGGCTGGGAACTGCTCCCTCATCCCCCTTACAGCCCAGACATTGCCCCTTCAAACTTTCACCTGTTTGGTCCCTTGAAAGCGTTCACGAGAGGCACGAAGTTTAAAAGTGACAATGAAGTCAAAAGTGTTGTGAGCGACTGGCTGAGACATCAGTCCAAAGATTTTTACGCTGAGGGAATACGGAAGCTTGTGCACAGATGGGAGACTACGTTGAAAAAAAGTAAGCTTCTATCTGTATTAGAAGTCCTTATACCGAAAAATCCACCTTATTTATTGAATGAGCCTCGTATTAAGGACACTATTGTCCGAAGATATAAATTTTTTTCGATGAATAATGAATTTTCACAAGAATTTTTCATTTATTTTAAATTTTAATTATAATAATATAATAGTTCAAAAATCGTTTAAAATTCTTCATTGCTTTCAAGAATGCAATTTGGTGATATCGTTATGCGAAAAGTAAATTCATGAATCAAAATTTGAAAAGGTCATAACAGTTGTTTGTATCCAAATATTTTAAAAATAATTTTAAATAAAATTTTAGCGAAAAAAAAGTTCCTAATTTCTACCTATGGGAATCTATACATGATATAATCCTTAAAAGGTCACATGATTTAAGTGTCGTCTGACACACTGCAATTATTTCACTTTTAATTCAGTTCTATTTTATCAATAACGTCTTTTCTTTACTTTTCTTAATTGCTATTTCACTAAATATTTTTATTTTATGTATTTATTTTGGTTTGTATTATACTTCAATTAATTGATATTTTTTGTTTAAAGTAGTAAACTTAAGAACCTAGAGACGAAATCCAAATTTCAGAAAGCTTCTTAAAAATCTAACCAAAAGCCAATAAAATATTAAATAATTGCTGAAAATATGTTAATTTGTAAAACTTACGAGGTAGTTAAAAACTTTAAAAAATGCGTTCACTTAGATTTCGTAAATATGTCATTCCTGGTCATTCATAAGAGCTGTCATCTGCTTGAGAGCTCAATAAATCAATAAACATCAAAGAAAGAGGGAACCCATCTTTAAAAAATGCTTGTATATTGTTTTTTTTATGCTATAAGTAAGTAATATTTATTTAAAATCAGATTAATGTAACTTTAAATTTTCTAATTTTACTCAAATAACGTGTCACACATCAATAATTTAATATTGAAAGAATTTTAAACCCAATAAATTTGTTTGTTTACAAATTTATTAAAATTAAGAAAATGGCGGCTTTTTAAAAAAAATTAAAAAATCGAGCAATTATTTGACATTCCAAACTCTATAATTTCTATCTGAAATACACCATAATATTTTAATTACTCGAAATAATAAATTAAATCGTTTAGCTTTCAATGAAAACTAGAAAATAAATCTTCATGACTGCTTTTTCATTTGTAAACTTTAATTTTAAAATTAAGATATCGAAAATTCAGTGGAGGTACCTACATTATAGGTTTACACCAGACGGTTACAAACGGTAGTTTTTACTAAGAGATGCTTGCACCGGAGAAAAAAAATATTTCCTTTGTTTCAATATGGTTATTTTCTAAGCTTAGATGAGATGTGGCAAAATTCTAAAGCAGGGAGCACCCATTGAGTTTTGAACTCACTACTAAATCGTAATTGTGTTAGCTAGATAAGCTTGCTAACCATTACACTACGTCGGGCTGCCCCTTTTGGTTTCAGCATGTATTCATAGCGAATTTGAATTAACTACACGAAATCATCATACGCAGCAAACAGGCGAACCCTTCCCAATGTTATATACATAAATATACACACACGCATATACACACAGGCACACACATATCTGTATGCGTGTATGTGTACAGTCATATGTAGATACCTGTTTCATGAATATAAACGCACACACAAACACATACATACATACATCCTTGTGCAAATTAACTGAAACAATCGTTTTAGTTTCCTTTCTTTCACTATACGGTCAGTTTTAGTCATGCTAGAGTGACAGGGCGTAATCGATTGCTATTTTATTTTCAGATTAGGTGTGCAGGGGTGTGCAGAAATATGAATCTATTTTCGGCGTGTATGACGAAATTTGTTTGGCCTTGAAAAATATTGCGTCATCCGAGAGTGTATCCGGTTTTCATCAGGCCCAGACACTATTGTCTCCACTGTCGATTAGTTATCCTACGACTGTTGTCTGCAATGGATGCTACTCCAAGGAAGCGTACGAAAATTTTAACGCTGCACTAAAACACTGACAAGCCTTACCAGTGAGCAAATCAAAGTACTATAGACTGTCTCGGAAACTCTCCTGATTTAAATTCAATCGAGAATCTGTGGTCAATCCCCAAGTAACTATTTCGTGGAATGGACATACGAAGCATCAACATGTGCACTGGGTCATGTTTCATTGGAAAAATACGGAGAAAAAGTAAATAATAACGGAATAATTATTTTTTTTTTATTAATTTGCACAAGGATATATATATATATATATATATATATATAATTTAAAGAAAAACAGACCACTTTAAGGTTATTCATATATATATATATTAATATATATATATATATATATATATATATATATATATATATATAAGGCTATTCATATATATATATATTAAGACTATTCATATATATTCATATAAGGCTATTCATATATATTCATATTTATATATATTCATATATATTCATATATATATTAAGGCTATTCATATATATATATTTATATATATATATATATATATATATATATATATATATATATGAATAAAGACAAAATGAAACTTCACTTAGACGACACATTTCGTCCTCCGATGGACTTTATCAAGGCAAATCCAGCAGTTTATTTTGCAACAAATATTTATAAACAGAAGTAAAAATGTTTGTCTTTCAGAATTTTAAACTTAAGAACGCTCATAAATATACTTCCGGCTAAGAGAAAATCAAAGCAAACTATGGATGATGCTAAGCGATATAATTTAATGCTTAATAAATGAGAATGAGTAAATGATGCTATTGTAGTTGTTGAATATTTTTATAATGTAACTATTATTTATTTCATCTTAATTTGATAAATAAATTAATTTATATATTTTAAATAATAAAAGGTTTTGTTTATAACCGTTTGCCTTTACTTTTATATTTAAAAATTTTTTTTTTTATCGGCCTGCATGTTTTTAAATCCGTGCTGCAGATTTAAATGTTGGTAAGATTCAATAGCAGGGCTAGCAAGAATTTTCCGTTTGAGCAAATTGCTCGTTTAATAAGTGTGGCATTCTTTAGAAAATGTGGTCGAAACGCGTTGGTAAAGAAAATATTTCCTTTCTTCTTTATTTATATTGTCTTTTTACAGTTATGTTATATGTAAATTTTTATACACACGCGAACGCACACGAACACAAACACAGGCACAAACACACAAAACACACACACACACATATATATGTATATGTGTGTGTGTGTGTGTGTGTGTGTGTGTGTGTGTGTGTGTGTGTGTGAGTGAAACATTCTAGAATTTCAGTTCTTTCCAGACGTTCTATAGATAGGTACCAATATATTTTAAATCGCGGCCGGCCATGTATATTTATCCAATTGATCATAACACAAGTTCTCTGACTCAAGGTACATCCGTTCGGTCAACACCGGACACAAGATGAGGGCAAGTGAAATAAGTCTTCTTGCAATCAATAAGAGGTCTACAAAAGCACTTGGGTAAAGAAGTCCGCAATTGCGCTCTTGAAATATATCTTTCGCCCGGCGACTGCCGACCATAATGTCGGGGCAGAGTAGCAACTGGACCATTTGAAGCACTGCTGGAAAAGAGTCAAGGCTTTTGTGATTGTTTGCGTGCGTATATATCCGTGTGTGGAATGGCAGAAAACAGACCATTGTGAGCTTGTAAAATAACGAAAGAGGTCTTGAGGAAACCGCCTTCGCCGGATTGATTGACGAGGTCCGAACACTGGCGAGACCTCTAGTGGCAAAGTGGGTAAATAGAGTGACGGAAAGGGAAAATAATTCATTTCCTCTTTTTCTCTGTGAGTTGATTTAACTAATTGGTTGAAATCACCTATTAGAAGGTCCTTTCGTTTTTCGTACGGCAATTATTTTGTTGAAGAATCGTCTCTTTCCTACTCAATATTCTCCTTCAGCATTCACATCCGACGAGGTCTGTCTGCGTTTTTAAAAACCGTCGAAAGTATGTTTGCGCAGAGATACAGATGCACACTTTAACTTACACACACATGCGCGCGCAAACACACAGAATACATATGCATAAACACGCACGTGACATTAATGCATCTGAAAGTAAAAGTATACAAAACACAGACGTATATGGATATTTATACGAAAATCACCTAACAACATACAGCCACAAATGCATATATATATATATATATATATATATATATATATATATATATATATATATATATATGTAAAGAGAAAGAGATAGTGACTGTGGTAAATAGATAGATGGATCGATAACTAGATAGATATGTATCTATCCATCTATCTATTTACGACTTTCACCATCTCTCTTTCTTTCTTCATATATATATATATATATATATATATATATATATATATATATATATATATACACACATTTTACAGCAAAAAAACAAAAATTACCTCAACATCGGAATAGACTATTTTCATCAGCCGCTAAGTACTTATCGGCTGACGACAGCCGTAAAGGGACGGTTTGAAATAGTCTATTCCGATATTGAGGTAATTTTTGGTTTCATGCTACAAAAATACATATGCTCCGTTAAAATAAAAACATCCAGCTCTCTGTGGATCTGTTTTAATAATTATTATTACTAGGATCTACCCGGATTATATATCAACGGATCGATTACCTGTACTATATATATATATATATATATATATATATATATATATATATATATATATATATATCCAGTCGAATCCATTACATTCACTTATATATATCCAGTCGAATCTATTACATTCACTTACGTGCTAACACCCTTGGGAAAGGTGTGAATCCTCTTCTTCTCCCTCCAACTATGGGTAAATTGCGGGACAGACTGGGTTCTATAGCTTTGGTTGGCAACTGGTCTAGGAGAAGGACTACTCTGAATTCAAAACCTGAGGAGGGTCGTTTGGGGACCTTGTGGCACTCGGTGCACCAGGTCCCTGTATTCGCCCTTCCAAAAAGTGTGCGTGGCCGTCGCGCAGCCACGACCACTTAAAACAATATCCTCAGTGATTGGCATTCTGTCGTATAGGACTCATGACGAAACCCGATACTCAGACACAACTGGGAGCCGCCGCCGCATATATATATATGTGTGTGTGTGTGTGTGTGTGTTTACAGCTGATCCAAAACACAGTACCCATGGCCTGAAGATTCTTTTTTAATATGAAACCGACTGTAGTAGCTGGATGTTGATCTCAGTGTGCACATTGTAAATATACAGGGTGTCCATAAAGTTCGTGTGCATTTAAAAAAATTATAACTTTAAAGTGTAGACGAACTTTATGGACACCCTGTACATCATCAAGATCCACACTTGTGTCGGTTCAAATGATACATATCTACTCGCTAGTAAGATTTAAATAGCGTACTATCGCAGCTTCATGTGACCTTTCAAACCTAAGTTAATATGTACAAATATTAATAACCGCTTCTCCTCACCGAGTACACGACTCTACTGTTGTGCTTAGATAATACCAGTCGTACTTGCCTTCTTCGTCATGATGACTTGTGACTTTATGCTAGCAAAGCAATCGACGTCTTCCGAAGAGTTTCGTCTACGCAATTTGACTCACAACCCGTGTTCTAGTTTTCAGGCATTTCTCATTAGGTTTGCAAACCCCAGATATAAACAACTTTCCTAAATAATCGAACATTGGGAGATACAAATTCGAGACTCATGGTCGAAACGCTAACTTTTTTACCCACCCACTTGGTCATGTGCCATCATTTAGATGTTATTTCCAAACTGAAATATAATCAACTTCCCCTTGAATGAAACAGATATTTAGTATCCGACACTGCACGCCAGAAATCTAATTCCACTGTTAATTACGAATTGGGGCCGCATAGTTTTCTGATAAATACAAATGTTTTCCGAAAGTCTTTGTAATAATAGGCAGATGCATTTAATCATAAGTGCCCCTGTGAATTCAATGTTTGTGAGCCTTAAAAACACCAATGCTTTTGGTGTACAAGCCCCGTGAAGCGGAAAGAACCATTTAAATTCCCCTTCCCAAAGACTAACCGTTTGTTAAGGTCTGCTTGCAATGGTTCTCTGGTCTCAGGAGATTTGGCAGGATCAAGGAAAGATGGAATTAAATCAATTCTTTTATTTTTTTCCGCTATTCGAGAGTATTAGTTTTTGTGCGCCATTTCCTCGAGGCGATTAGGTCGGCCATCTTTTGATTTTTATATCGTTTCACAAAATAGGGAGAACATTTCCAAATGCTGTTTCCATTCGCTTATCCTTATTTCCAACGAATCCTTTTATAGGCTGTATGATTTAAGAAAACACAACAAATTATACTAGTTGAGAAAACACTTCTAATATTAAATTTTCAACGCTGATTGTAAGTAAAAAAAGCTTATATAAGGCCTGAAATTGAAGACAGTACTAACATTGTTAGACAGGTTTGATTTATTTCAGAAATAGATTAGAAGGATCGAGAACATTTAGTGGGAACAGCCCTGCTGTTTTCGAATAGAAAAGCAATGAAGTACCCCAAAATAGAAAGGTTCGTAAGATTTAAGTAATTCTGCAAAGACTATTGTTTCACTATATCGCGCAAGACAGTCTTTTTGCAATAATCTAATTTTGGGCCTCGCAAGTCTACTGTTCGCCTGAAAATTGACTATTATTGCCATATCTGGTCTTGTGCTTATGCTATGTATCTAGAGATTCTTTAGAAAATCAAAATAAGAATCGGCAACGCCATCGGTCCTGACCTGTCATCTGGGCTACAATCACTATCCAACCACACGAATGTAGCTGCCCTCTGCCTTCACTATAATTATTTTTATGGCGATTATTTTTTATGAGCTTTCCTCTTTGACATAGACTTTATGGATTTAAATGTAGCACTAGATTGGCAGCTATTTCTCATCATTTTACACCTAGAATTGATACATGTAACCGTAAATTCTATGCTAATATTTTCTACTTTCTCAGTTCTCGCTTCTGAATCTCTCTTCCGGTTTCTTGCTCATCTGTCAACTACGATCTTTAAAGTGTTAAATGCAACGTCAATCGTCATCTTTCTTTTTTTGCCCAGTTTCTTTCATTGTAGGTAACTCCTTGTTTCTTAGTGGCTTTATCATCTTGCTTTGGGTGAAATGATTAAAAAACAAAGACAAGAATATGTCTTCTCAACGGATTTATTCAACCTCTACAGCGAAGGAATCTTAAGATAGTTTGAGGTACCACTGGGATTTATTATTGGTGGGCGTACCCTCAGCAACATAAAATATATAAACAACACCGTGTTGATGGTTGCAGCTTCTTAAAAAAAAAGAGAACGAGATGTCCTGTCAGGATTTTTTAGTGGAGGAAACAATATCAACAACAGGTAATACGCAGATGACACTGTGTTAGTGATACAGAAAGAAAACTGCATTAACTCCGAGATACGGTGAAAAAAGAAAGCAGGAAGAAAGGAGTAAACATCAATTGTAAGAAGGCAGAATATATGATTGTTAGCCGGGAAAAAAACAGTCCATCATGCGAGCTACGAAGATTTCAAAATCAAGCAAGTAGAGAAATTTATCTCTGTAGGAAGTATTATAACGGAATATGTAACCAAATGTGTGTTAGAACCGTGAAGATGTCTCCCAGAAACCAACGTCAGTCAGCTCAGCACCATAATTGATACACACTTGGGTGATCATGTCTCTTTTAGTCTATGACTCATTCGGCAGAATAGGTTGCCATTTCTTTCTGCAGTAGACTTGTTGCCAGTGGTAAAATCAAAACATTGAAACGCGGGTAAACAGAGGCATTGCATAGAGACGCGGCTTAAAACACGACATTGTAAAACGAATGTAAAACAAAACATTAGGGACAAACGACGATAAACCTCCGAAACTACAAAGAAACTCTGGTTAAAACAAACTATTACATAGAAACGCAGAATAAACCAACACATGACATGGGTTAAACAAAAACAAAAGTATTACAACGAAACACTAACAATTACCAGGAAAGGCATCTTGAAGCAAACCAGTATATAGAAACGCGGGTAAAAGCAAAACACTGCAAAATGCAGGTTAAACAAAAACATTACAAAAAACGCCGGTAAAACTCCAAATTCGCAAAAAAAAAGAAAAGAATAACCGGTAAAAAGCAAAACATTACATAGAAGCGCAGGTAAAAGTAGCATTACAATGAAGAGGCTAAAACCAAAACATTACATAAATTGCCCGTAATAGGAAAAGATGATTAAATCAGGACATTATAATATAATTTTATTTAAAGTAAGTTCTACCGGTCAACATTTTTGACCCATTTTTGACCCATTGGAATTGTTGCGGTTTCATTGCCGAATTGTTCGAAGTATTTGTTTCTTTCTCTTGTAGAATTTTTCATGACAAATGATTTTTCTTTCTTGAAACAACCACGTTCTTCCTTTATAGTCAAAAGCAAATTCAGTCCGCTTTGTTTCGCTTTCGTACAATTTTATGTTTTAATCACCTCTCTGTATATTCCCCTGGATGGATTTTGACGATAGAACGAAACATCTTTGCAGCTAGGAAGCTATCAATATTCACCGAATATCAAATTGGCTTAGTTTCTTTAAAGAAGCACTAAGTATGCATTGATCATTTTCTTTTTCTGTTTCTGTTAATTTCCCGCGCTTATCGCCTTCGCATTCGACTGCCCGACTTCACTGAACGTCATTATCTTTCTACTCAGGAAAAATTTAAGGATGGCCGCTTTTCTTCGGGAATCAATCTATCGAAGTAACCAGCGTGGAGTTTCCTTCAGCTCGTTATAATATTATTACTATGTAAAATTAAAAGGACGAAAAACAATAGCATCTTAGAAAGGCTTATCAAACAAAGCGCGAGAACAACGAGGAAAGACGATGGTCGTTTCAGTACAAGGGAGAAACAAATAACATGTGTACGTTTCATAACAATATTAGGTAATAAATTTTGATTTAATTTCGTCGAGGTATTTATTTTCTTCAATCCAATTTATAGGTAATTATAAAAAATACAATTATTATTGAACAGGCCTTCTTGGAAACTGAGATAGCATGTTCGATCTTAGGTATTGGGATATTCATTTTTGAAATGGTTTAAGCAAATACTAACTCATTCTTCTTTTTCTCTGTTCCATGTCTCTTCAGGACATGAACGATCATGGCTCTTCACGACTTTCTATCCCAAGTAGCAAATTTCGCTTTTTTTACTAGCCTTCCATATCCAATCCATTTACGAGCTTGTTAAGTAGGTTACTGTTTCTTATTGTGTCTTTTGCCTACGATGTCAGTCATTTATGTGCAAACGTGATACCCGCTTAGGCGATCATGTATCTTTCGATACATAACTGACGAGACAGATTTTTTCCCGCAGTTGGTTGCCATTTCTTTCTACGATAGACCAGTTGCCATCCAAGGCTATAGAACCCGGTCTCTCATGCTATTTACCCATAGCAGGCGGGAGAAGAAGAGGATTAATACCTTTCCCAATAGTATTAGCACGTAAATGAATGTAATGTATTCGACTGGAATTCGAACTCGGTTCTCCGATTCCTCAATCCGAGCCGCTATCCATTACTCCACCAGGTGTTCTTTTCTCATTATGTCACCTAGAAATTTCATTCTGATTTTCCTTTTTGTTCCCATTTTTTTCAAACGTGTTCTTTGTTAATATGCTCGGTACAGGGTATTTTCAGTATACTTCTTTAGAATCTCATAAGTGTTGGTTTATCTGTGAAGAAACTGCCTAGCATTCACTGCCATATAAGAACACTGAGAACATATAGTTCTTTATATAGTTTCTAACGAATCTTTCTTGTTTCATAATTCTTTCTGTCAGCTATTAAAGCACTTTCCATTTATTTAAACTTCTGGACATGTTTGATGTTGACATCTCCTTTTCGTAGTTCTCTTCTTTTGCTGTTACCAGTGCTGACAACCAGATACTCTGTGCCTTCTTAAATGGTTGGCAGTTAATCCTTTCTTTCAGCTTTCTTTTACAAACTTGTTATTCCGTGAATGACATCGACACAGTTACATCTACGTATCATATTTTGTTCAGATAGTGCCCATCAATACTAAATCCTAGTAGCAGCTCGAGTTCTCTTAGGTAAAGGTTAAACAGACATTCTCCCATTAGATAGATAGATGGATATGAACGGATTCAGACATATATATATATATATATATATATATATATATATATATATATATATATATATATATGTATATATATATATATATATATATATATATATATATATATGTATATATATATATATATATATATATATATATATATATATATATATATATATATATATATATGGATGGATGGTCTGAGATAGATAGATAGATAGATAGATAGATAGATAGATAGATATTGACTGAGACAGGATTTGAATGAGACGATCACACACGCACACACGCACACGCACACACACACACCCACACACACACACACACACACATATATATATATATATATATATATATATATATATATATATATATATGTGTGTGTGTGTGTGTATATACAAGTATAGGATTGGTGTAGACGGAATAAATTCCAATAAGCAACAATACTATTCTTAAAAGGGTGCTCAATACAGAGTAGAACAAATATTATTTATTCAAAAATTATAACATAAACATGTTATAACATCACTACAAAAATATACATATATATTATTATTTATTTTGTTTTAGCTTTCGATTAAAACACAATAAATAATAAAATATATGTATTTTTCCTCAGTTCCTTCTTTAAAAATTTTATAATATTTTAAACTTAATAAAGGTTAAATTTAAAATTGGTAATTTTTGTTTTTAATTTTATAGTTAAATTTAAAATTAATCAGAATGATTTCTATTTTAGTCTAACATTAACCCCAAGGCATTAATAATTATAACGAAAGTTCGTTGTCAAGTTTTTGAATTTTCATATACTTGTATTTTGATTGGTCATTGTAGGTTATGTAACAGCGTTTCCCCTATCGAGGGTTCTCTGGTTGATTTGAACCTTTTCAAACTATTTATTCTACATTCAACACCATTACTTGATAAGACACCAGAAATGATGAAGCAAAATGGCTATTTTTGTAGTGATTGCTTTATTTTCTGGAAATCGTCATGGGGTGATATGAACCGAATCCACACTCTACTTCAAAAATTACACCCCAAAATCAAATCTACCCAAGAATATACTTTTAACGAATTACCATTTTTAGATATACTCATTAGAAATAGAAACAATAAAAAAATCACAAATATCTACCACTAACCTACAAACATCCAACGTTTTCTTCATTTCAAAGGCCACCACCCAAAAAGCTCTCTGAAATCCATCCCCTATTCCCTAGCACGTTGGGTCTGCACTATTCTAACCGACACGCAACTGAGAAAAAAAAACGCCTAGAAGAACTATATAGAACTCTAAGAAACGAAGTTACCCCACAACACTAATAAACAACTGTTTTGAACTAGCAGAAAAAGTACCTCGAGAGCAACTACGAAATTCCCCCCGCAAAAAAAGTAACGTCAAACGAACCCTAGCATATATCTAAACACAATAAGAACAATCCAGGAATATTGACGGAAATTACAAGAAATCTAGACCTACTTAGCAAGAATGACAAAATGAAAAATATACTAAAAACAACCAAAATAATTAAAAGTAAACGCCAATCTAAAAATCTGAAACATATATTAACCTCATCCAAATTTAAACAACACAATATACAGGAGGACACAAAATGCAACAAAAAAGATGTGGAGTTTGGGATGTCATTAAAGATGGGAACTCTTACACCTTTGAAAACCCTACCACTACATTCACAATAAATAAAAATTGAAACTGCAACTCCAAAAATGTGATCTATGCACTCAAATGCACAAAATCCAAGAAGTAATATATAGGCATCAGCCAAGCACTTAACTACGGAGTTGCTCTTTACTAAAGCAACATCAAATTACCCGACAACAGAAAACTCTTTGTATCACAACACATCTAAGAATGCAATCAAAGCAAATTTAAAATTATGCCAATATACCAAACAGACAACTATTCTTTCTTACAAATTCAAGAAAAAATCTTCATAGAAAAAATTAAACCAGCACTAAAGAGAACATAACCCCATACACATGGACACACGGCATGCACACATGATGGCCAGATACACTGGTTCGACCGCACACATACATACACGTACGTACGCGCAAACAGATCTCCCTGGAGAACAATATATATATATATATATATATATATATATATATATATATATATATACACTGGCAAAAACAGATAGACTACTGACAGACACACACATGAGCCCTACGAAACACAGGAAGAATGTGTATGTGTTTATATATATATATATATATATATATATATATATATATATATATATATATATATATATATATATATATATATATATATATGCATGTATATATATGTGTATGTTCCCTTCATGTGCAAGGTAGCGGGGACACGCACGTTCACACGCACACACGATACACAAAAACGGAAATTGATTGACAGTCTCATTGGTGATGTGGGGATATGAGTGCATCTATCATCAATACATCTATCATCGCCACCACTAAGACTAACCTAATGATTTTATTAGGCAGAAAGTCACTCTTGCCAAAAGGTAAAAAAGTGAGATCAAGTCTCACTAAAATACAGAAAATGAACAATGAAATATTAAGAGAACATGAGGAAATGTTATTCTTTTAAGAAATTGCTTGAAGAAAGTCACGAGAACGGAAACCAGTGTAGCAAAAATATGAAGAATAAAATATCATATATACACTAAAAGAGAGAGAGAGAGATAGAGAGAGAGAGAGGGGGGTAGATAGATAGACAACATGAACAAACTGTATATATACATACGTCTAAGCATGAAGATAGATAGATAGATAGATAGATAGATAGATAGATAGATAGATAGGCCGACATAAACAGATTCAGATATAAATATGGATGGATTGAGATAGATAGATAGATAGATAGATAGATAGATAGATAGATAGATAGATAGATATACAGAAAGATAGATAAAGAGATAGATAGAGAGATAGATAGATAGATATGCATTGATTGAGGAGAGAATTGAATGCGACGATCAGACATATACACGCGCTGATTGCTTTGAGACATGAATAGAATGAGGAAGAAACAGATAAATGGCCCAGCCCGATATAGCAACATACACATACGCACGCACTAGCTAGATATGAACAGACTCAGATTGATATACAGGAATGGGCGCTTAGATAGATAGAAGATTGCGACATACCTGAACACATACACATACGCACACGCACACACACACACACAATATATATATATATATATATATATATATATATAAAAGTGAACATTGAAGTCAACACTTAGAGGCGACAGGTTGTTCCATGTTAGACGCAATCGTCAGGCCTGACAATTGCGTCTAGCATGAAACAGCATATCGGCTCTAAGTGTTGACTTCAATGTTCACTTTTATATTTACACACGCTCTATCTCTGATATTGAGCACTTTATCCCATAAATATAGCACATCTTAAGACTATATTTCTTCATATATATATATATATATATATATATATATATATATATATATATATACATATATATACCAAATCTTGCATACAGACAGATAGATCGTTCTTGCAGGCTTACGTCCATATCACGTTGAGAGACCGGTTCCCACACGATCGCCGAAGTTAAGCAATGTCAACCCTGGTCAGTACCTAAATCGCTGACCGCTTGGGAATAACAGGTGCTGCAAGTATGGATGTGCGTTTGGTGTAATGGATAATCGCTATTCGTTATGTTCATCTACACGAAAATACTCGTGGGAAATGTATCAATTCGCCTCTTCTCTCCACCGTCTATGGGTTATTTAGTAGAAATTGTATCAGTGAATCATTATCTCCACAAGATTCTTAAAATCTAAAACTATTTTCTGGTTTTAATTTACCTGAAAAGTGTCGATAAACCGTAAAAAAACCGTAAACTGCAGTTATTTCTTTCTCTTATGCTAATACATATAAGTATATTGTGTCGTTTTTGCGCATTGTACTGAGTGAATATTTAATAAAAAACGTATCTTCGTATAGAATATATAGATAAATCTACATATACTCACACAGTCGTTGGAGATATTTGAGAATATTGAACACCTATTAAATAAAGGCATTAAAATTGACATTAGACTAAAAGTAACAGAGAAGAAAAAAAAGACGAAAACGCTCGAAAAGTATGGATGAATGAAATAGAAGAAAGGGTAAAAAAGAAAGAAAAGCGACGGGAAAAAAACCCCGGGAAACAGGGTGTGGCAGTGGGATGTGGCGACAAAAATGTTGGCTTTCGGTGGATTGCGCTTGGAAATACGAAGGCAAAGCAGTGCGAAATCGCCATCTTGGAGTCGAGTCAGCGACCGGAAGTCACTTCTGCCAAGGTGAGTCGATAATCGACTGACTATAACCATTTTAAACAGTCTGTTTTTTTTTTTTGTTTATCTTCTGGCTGCTCCGGCTTCTGTAAAGCTACAAGCGGAGCTGCAAGAATTTGCGAAGTAACCTTTTCTGAATTTCTGTCCGTCTATTTCTGCCTGCCAGACAAACAGTTTTATCGTATTATTCATTTTTCTGGCCTCTACTTTCGTCTCTTTATCTAATAGAAATTTTATCTAACCTTTT
>OZ038497.1:74390756-74403256 GCA_964036315.1 Acanthosepion esculentum | reverse complement strand
GATGCTGATTTTGACCTGGGTACAATATATGCGTCTGTGAGCCAGTGGCTGAACTTTTACAGCGTTAGCGATCTCCTCATGAGAATGACTCGAATCTGACTATGGTTGATTAGTCAAGGAAGTGACTTCTTTATATCGGCCTGTAGGGATGATTCCAGTCTGTAGCACCGTTGAGAATTGCCTGAAAACCATACACGGGTTAACCAAAAGCTTGATTGTTCGTCTACTACGCTGACTAAATAGATGGATCTGTCATGGCATCGATTTTTGATGCGGACAACAGTGAGGCGGAATAAATTATGTTTATATATATGTGGTTAACTTTTAAAAACAAATGCTCTGTTTGGTTAATTATTTAAATTCTTTGTCACACATTAGTTAGTTTGGAGGCTAGATATAATGCATTTTAGATACAAGCACTTGGCCAGTTAATACTTAGTTCTTATGTATAACACGCACACTTAATTTTAAGATTAAATCTAAAAAGATGTGCGTATTTATATAAATAATTATGATTCCAACTATAATGTGTGTCCTGACACTTCCATTTCTTGTTACACATCCTAAGACATTGTTTCAGGATCAGCGATTCGAAGTGTTGACTGTTGGCTCTTTCCAGGAGTTTGATGTTGGTCATGTAGTAATTGCGTTTGATGTTTGTTATGGGTCCTTACCTATAACTACAGAATGAACTCTTCCTAACACTATGTATACTACGCCTCTCAAGAGAGAGAGAGAGACGAATCGAGTCGAGCCGATAGTAGTTCACTCCAAATCAGACTGACAGTCATACTAACACCTTCCACGTCTTGTATTATTATTCCGTGTAATATATCTTCGTTATTTCTACTCTTGTATTCGTGTTGTTCTTCCTTGGTCCTAACCTGGACCATAACAATGTTAAAAATTGAACGAAAGTTTTACTGGTGGAAGCGTTCTAATTTTTTAACTATATAGACTCCAGGTCTCGCAGACATAAAGTTGAAATGGCAACAGCATTATAAACCGTAATTTTTATTGTTAAGGACAGATCTTTATTGTTGAAAAAATCAATTTGATTAACTATCCAAGTGCCCCGTACGCGTCTTCAATTCAGTGTTTCTCATTCTTTTCTGAGGTGCACTTAATTGATAAAAGGTTGGCCAGATATGGAAAATTCTCTCCTTGTTCGAGAGGTGTATCACATGTATCTGGTAAGATGGTATTTGGGACTAGCATTGCAAGGACCTTAGTTTTCTTGATGTTTACTGTTAGGCCAAAATATATCTATGCGATGGGTAAATTGTTGCGTGTTGTTTGTTTTTGACTTTTTCGATTGCACAGTATAGCAGGGTCAGTTGGGCACCGTCTGTGACAAAAAGAGCATAAAAGACACAATTCACTCTGCCAGAAATTTGGAAAGGCATACTGTAATGCTTGGCATTCGCGCCGGGAGCTCCAATAGGAACACTTCAGAGTGTATGGGTGTCAATCTGAGAAAAGTGCAGAGGATTCGGAAAGAGTTAGATGAATATAATGGTGATTATGAATGTAGGGTACCTCGGAAAATTCACTCTGTTTTAATAAGAATAGAACTCCCGACAACACGGAGGCCTACATCAAGTGAGTTGGGGAGGTAGTGTTTCTCTGGCTCAAGAGGGGGGCTGCTGGAAGACCTGTATCTGGCAACAGGACTCTGCACTATGCTACACAAACAGAAGAACCCAGTCATAGCTGTCAGACAATTTTTGCGACGACAACTCTCGTTATAGATGGCCACATCAGACTGTAACACTCTTGATTATTATGTGTGGGGCGCAGTTGGGCGAGAGAGCTACAAAAATCGTCAGTGAATAAATTTACACTTTAGTATTTCAAGATATTTTTGTGTAATAGTGTAAATATATGTTTTAAAACGACATGTCAGTGTCATTTTCTTTTGTGTGTCACTGAGATGAAAATTCTGGTTGGTGAATGCTGTCATAATCCTTGGCGAAAGTACTAAAATTCTGTATAAATCACACTACCAGAAACAACTCGCTATTAGAGAGACCCTGTATATCAAACAATTCTCTCGTACTATCAACCTCCCATTATTTAACAGTGAAATTGGAGTGTTAATTTTTAAAAAAATAGAAAGATTCTCACGCGAATTCAAGGCGCGCGCAACATGTGAAGGCTCGGAATGAACGCTCCTAATTAAAACAACACAAAAGTAAATTACAACATAACAGTCAAAACATGAGGTAAAAATAACAGTACTCAAAGACAAAAGACCCTTGAAAATGACTATAGAAGTGTCCAAAAGCGCTTGAGACAATAAAAATCATAGACAATTTTTATATTCCTTAATTTCAAATAAACCGGAAAAAAATAATGATGTTGTAAAAACTTAATAAAAAAAATAATTAAATCATCCTTGTCTGCCGTATTTAATGAAAGAAAGCTTGCTGCCCAAATATATATATATATATATATATATGTATATATATATATATATATATATATATATATATATATATATATATATATATAAATTAACCATACGTCAAAACAATCCTTATTCCCCCATAGCTGAACATTTTAATCAACCAGGACACTCATTAGAAAACTGTAAATGTGTATTGATAGATTCTGATTTCAGTTCCACATACACACGCAGAAAAAAAAAAGAAAAATACTGGATTTTAATTTTAAATACATATAAACTAGTGTTGAATAAAGACTTGGGTATTTTAAATCTTTATAAATATTTCAATAGTTAAAAAAAAGATTTTTGTTAGATATAGTTAAAAAAATTTTAAACAACATCTAAAATATTACTACAGACAGTTAGATTTACGTTAGAAATATTCAAACACAGTTGCATTCCATATCACGTGACGTCCGCGTCTCGCGACGGACGCTACTTAATGTAAACAAACTTCTGAAAACAGCCATTTCTGATGAAAGATCGGGGCCGATCTGAAATATCAAATATATATATAAATATATATATATATATATATATATATATATATATATATATATATAACAATTATAAATAAATACTTTCACAAAAAAACATTCAATTTTTTTAATTTGCAACTTTTTAGCTGTTTTTTCTATATTATATTTTATTTTATTATATTATATTATATATATATATATATATATATATATATATATATATATATATCTATCTATCTATCTATATATATATATATATATATATATATATATATATATATATATATATATATATGTGTGTGTGTGTGTGGTGTAGTTGGATTGATGTGAGTTTGTGACCCTGGGTTTCACGCTATTTGCGATCGTTAGACAATTCAAATTTTGGATTTATTTATGATTGCGTATATCGGTGTTTTATGGTATTCGGAGGAGAAAATTTTTGTCGAAACGATACTCTTACGTACGCAGACATACATACACACGCGTTCACGCATTGCAGCTCACACAAACATAGACATATATGAACAGTCTGAGACTGGGCGTATATGCGCATCCATGTGTCGTTGCGTGCATACACACACAATTGGTCGCTGTATACAATGTTGGATTGTGTAGCGAACTTCTTTCGCAAGTCGCAATGTCGTACAGACCGTTACAGCTGCATAAATATATAACATAAATAATAAAAATCCACAACAAAAAAGTAATAACATGCTATAATGCAACCAAAGAACCTCAATGCAACTGCAGAAATAAAACAACATATCCACTCGAAGAAAACTGCCAAACGAATATAATATATAAAGCCAAGGGAAGTGCAAACAACAGCACAATATACTACATCGGTGCCACTGAGAGACCATCCAAGAAAAGAAAACACAACCACGAACTCTCATTCTCCGACAGAAAAATACTCAGACAGCATTACACTATCCACATACAAGTGACATCTAAAAGACAAAAAAATTACACCAAGAATAAGCTGGGAAATTACAAAAAAAAACATAAAGCTATTGGAGTGGTAGAGACGGCCACATTTCGGTAGTGAAAGGTTGGGACCGTGATGCCAGCCTAGTAGCACGCTTACATTCATGCAGTATATACACTCTGTAGCTATTCGTGTGTTTTAAAAAGCGAAGTCTCATGATTTGAGAAAATGAAGGCAGGACAAGTAGAGGGTTCTGTCCCCAAATCACGTATCTTTGTTACGTGTGTGAATCTGGAACAGTATACCGAAGCACAATAATCACAGTGATATAGAGTCTGCATTATATATCAGGGAAGTAAAAGTGAAAGTGAAAGTTATCATATAAAGAAAGATTGAAAGATCATGATCCACCTCATTAGCTCTGACGCAATTTACACTATTCTTTATGTGTTTTATGTGCGCGAATAAGGCCAAAGAATCTGATGAGACATTGGGGATTAGCCTGACAACTAGCACCCACCAACCTAATCACATACCTATTGGCGCTCCATCGTTTGCAATCTTCAGATTCTTTCATCGATAGCAAGCTCTCCCCCCGCCACCTGACACGCTTCGTTCGAATTCTGGCAGTTTGAAGCATGTGGCATTCTATTGAATGATTAATGTCCTGGACGTAAAATGCGAGTAAAGGGTGGAGTATTACACAGAAAATAATAACGCCAACCGCGTAATGGTAACGTCAATGATGAGATTTTGTATAGCTTGTTGACTAATCGTTGAAATGGGAAGAAGAAATGACCCTCTTTGATTTCTCTTTCATCTCTTTCAAAAGAAGGCAATCATTTATGTAAAACATCTCTCTGTTCATCAGTGGTGTGTATTCTGGAAACACAGGTCACCCTTGCATTTTCAGTAATAATCAGTCTTTCGCTTGTTTTGTAGGCAAATAAAATACAGAACTCTCCATTGTGTAATGTTACCTTTCTATCGCCACTAATTATATTTAAGTAATTAATAAGAATAGAGAGAATAAATTAAAATCTTTTTCTTTTGTTTTGATATTTTTTTCCAAAAACATTCCACATTCCTTCAGAACGTAAGACTCCATACCTCTGTTTAGACTGCGTTTCGTTTTATTATCTGCGAAATTCCATACATTCTTGGGAAATATAATGGAGTAACTTCCGTTGTCTTCTCCACAGTTTGATTTCCACAGATTTCCTTCACTTAGACTGGTTGCCAAACAACGCTACAGAACCCAATATGTTCGTCTATTTAGCCTAGACGTGGAAGAACAGACGGATTCATGCCTTCCACTATGGTAATAAAGTGAAGGTAAGCTCAACAGTCTGGCCCGGAATTCGAACTCGGATCGCAGATTCCAGTTTGCGCGTCAATATCCGTTGCGCGACTCGCACTCGTTTCGACATAGCCAGGTGCGTAACACTCATGGCGAATTTCATCTGTCATCGAAAATGCCGAGTTCAAATCCAGTAGAAATCCAAACCAGCTCTGTGAAAATGCAAATCGACAACATAATAATCGACTAGCATATTCTGTGAAAGTTTCGAAGAAAATCATCAAGCTTAGGTGACCGAGAATGAAAAGACGATATCTTGGTTAATCAAAAAAAAACACGAAATAAATTAATATTCCATTCGTTATTTTCGGAGGTTTAACTCACGAGACACGCATCTGATGAAGATTAGAATCTAAAGCGACCAAAACATTTGATTAAAGACAAAAGAGAGAATGAAAATTGATCGGGAAGTGTTAATGTATATTGGAAAACTAATTACAGTGACATTATATGCAAATCCTCTTCTCATTATCAGAATGGCTCGAAAGCAAGACATTCATGTAGTCTTTTCTGAAATGAGTCCAAGGCAAATCCTCACACAATCCTTCTGAATGGGTATCTGATAATGAAAAGAGGATTTGCTTTTAATGCGATAGAAAAAAATGCTGGGTTTCGAATCGAACCAAGAATTGTGAAGAAAAGATACCAGAATAAACATTAACGACTTTTTTTTTAAAAAGCCACTTATTTTCTTTCTTCTTTAATCACGAGAAACGCCAGCTTAGGGAAAGTATTAAGATTCATTATTTAAACATACACACAAATACACATACAATCATTTCATTCTTTCGTTTCCAGATATGATGAAGCCTTAAATAGCGAAATGAATTATCAAATCTATTTTCAATCAAATCTATTTCATGAAACATTTCTATTTGTCAAAATTTCAAAATTCTGTTGGGATTTCTATATCAAAATTTAATCCTAAATACACACAAATACACATGAGCGATAATACTTAGGACAAGAACAACACCAACGGCGCGTAGAAAAATTATTCAACTGCTAGAAGTGAGTCAAGTGAATTCTACAATGAATCTCCAACTCCAGGATATCTACCAACCATTCCACTCGGTCAGATGTGGCACAAGGCCGAATTTAATGTAGGGTATCCGAACACGTAGGCTAGGCTAAAAAAAAATCCCCGTAAACCCCGTATAAAAAGGGGTCGGATAGCTGTTTCCCGAGACGAAACTCTGTCCTTCGACATAGCCTCGCCTGGGGATCCTTTCTTTCCAGAGGCAGCACAGCTTGAGACGAATCTCCAACTGTAGACCAGCATACAGTATTTACTACTGTATTTATGTGAGAAAGGAGTTTCAATTATATCAGTCCAAAGAGCAGTGAAAAAAGACTTGAAAATGAAATCGTATGAGAAAACTCTGAGACACCTTGTTACTACAGGACAGAAAGTTAAAAGTTTAGAGAGGGCGAAGATCATCTTGAATAAGTTTCAAAATGATTCTGGAATAATATCTTTATATTTGAACTTTATTTCAATCCTTCATGCGTTTCCGATCCTTAGCTATGTTATATTTATGATAAACATGTTATTTTCGTTTATTCCTGCATCTTTTATGATAGTAGGGGACTTTAACTGTCACAGCACCATATGGGGTTGTAAAGACACAAAATAATAAGACCGATTTATGCATTTATAATGATAAATATCCTACTTACACAAATCCAATTTCTGGCAGGTACTCGGAAATAGACTTATCCCTATGCAATCTATCAATTTATATTGATTCCCCTTGGAAGCTAATGGCAGACACATGCGGTAGCGATCACTTGCCAATCTTCCTACAAAACTCAGAACATAATGACAAAAATCCTCTCCGTTGGAAATTAGGCGAACTGGGAAGAATTTTAAAACCAATGTTCTGAAAAACTAGTTGAAGGAAAGAGCGTCAAGGACTTAAACATTTTACGGAAATCCTCATCTCCATAACTAAAGAATGCATTAGAAAAAATCAGCACCAAAAAAGAAAAAAAATAATGACTCAGAACACTTTGGTTCAATGGCAAATGTAAAAAAAACCCCATCAGGCTAAGAAGAGTAGCTCTCAGAGAATCCAACAAACAATCTACAACCTCTAATTTGCTGCAAATTAAGCAACTCCGAGCAAAGGCACGGAAAATAATTAAGGAAACTAAAAAAGTACGCTCATAAAACTATGTCAACAGCCTTAATTCTGCTACAAAAACAAAATCCGTCTGGTATACGATAAAAAAAATATCAGGCAAATTCTAAACAAACACTGTAAAACACTTCTCGGTAACTAGTTCTAAAATAACCAGTAACACCGATATCGTTGACCAATTAGCCAAAACCATCTCTAAGAATTCATCTGCCAATAATGGTAGCTCACAATTTCTAAAGCTCAAACAAAAAGCAGAAAAACAAAAAACTAATCTTTAAATCAAATAATGACGAGAGCTATAACCTACCATTCACACTGAACGAACTAAATGAATCCTTAAAGAAAGCCAACAATACAGCTGTGGGCACAGATGATATCCGCTACGAATTTATAAAACAGCTACCCAACAAATCATTACAGCTGTTATTAGGGTTGAATAATAACATATGGAAAAATCGCAATTTCCCAGAAGTGTGGAGACAGTTATATATCATCTGTATTCCAAAACCTGGAAAGGATGACACGGAGCCTGAAAACTATAGACCAATAGCATTAACCGGTTGCCTATGTAAAACTATGGAGATAATAGTCAACAACAGGTTGACTTGGTACCTGGAAACTAAAGGCTTAATCAGCGACTTAGGTAAAAAACAGGAAGCACCATAGACCACTTAATATGCCTAGAAACCTTTTTATTAAGAAGGGAATCTCACGGCAGTTTTTTTTTACTTGCAAAAGGCGTAAGACACAACATGGAAATTTGGTATATTGAAAGACCTGCATGAACTGAGCCTAAAAGCAAAGCCGACTCAATTTAAAGAGAATTTCTTGGAAGACTGAAGATTTCAAGTCCATATAGGGACTATGCTATCACAACTGCTAAATCAAGAAGAAGAGGTTTTACAAGGAAGCATTCTTTCAGCGACCGTGTTCTGTGTCAAAATTAACTCCATAGTTAAATCTCTAGGTCCAGGAGTGGGATCCTCCCTATATGTCGATGACTTTCTAATACTATATTGATCTCGCTATATGCATACCATAGAAAGGCAACTTCAGCAATGCCTCAATAAAATATACAAACGAGCCACAGAAAATAATTTTAGCTTTTTCAAAATGAAAACCAAACGCCTACATTTCTGCAAATTAAGGAAATTTCACATCGAACCCTGTTTAAAATTAGACGGAGCAGAAATCCCAGAAGTGGAACAACAAAAGTTCCTCGGAATATATTTGACAAAAAATTAACATTCATTCCCCATCTAACATATTTAAAACTAAAATGTAGCAAAGTCCTCCAATATCTGCGTGTGGTAGCGCTTATTGAATGGCGAACAGACTGACAAACATCAAATTATACAGATCATTACTTCGCTCAAAACTGGATTACGCTAGTCAGATGGCCAGAAAATGATACTCAACGAAATCTATCATCACGGCCTTAAATTAGTACTTGGAGATTTTAGGACATCCCCAGTGAAGAGCTTATACACAGAAGTTAATGAAACGCCTTCACATTTAAGGCGCAATAAACTGCTACGACAGTACTATGTCAAAATGAAATCATGCCCAACTAACCCAGCTTAAAGCAGTACTTTAAATCTAATTACTGTGATCTGTTCCAACAAAAAGAAAATACAATACAACGCTATAGACTTAGGATAAAATCCATTGCTGAAGTATAAGGGACCTCACTCTCAAACATGCAAGAAACAAATGCAGCCCGTAATTCCAAAATGGACAATCAAGCGATCTGAAGTCTTGTTAGAATTAAATAAACTCCCTGAATGAAAAAAGCACCCACCCACATTCGAGGACACGTTGCTGGGTATATCGGAAAACGACCCTAACTAAACATCCATTTATACAGACGAGTCAAAATGGACAAGACAGGATGTGCAGCAGTGAGTCAAAAAATTGAAAAAAAAAAAAAAAGAAAAGAAAAAAGGCGCCTTCCCAAGAAAATTTCTTTTTCATTGCGGAGGCTTATGCAATAGAGCAAGCTCTCAATATCATTGCACAGAGCAAACAAAAAAAAATCCTTATTCTTTCGGACTCACCATCCGTCCTAATGGCTTGTAAGGAAAAAAATCTGACAAGTCACTCATTATGAAACTATTATTTATAATGAACACTACTTTCATACATAAAGACATCAAAATATGTTTGATTCCGAGCCATATCAGAGTGGAAGGTAACAATGAAGCAGACCTAGCAGTCAAATCAGCTTTAGATATGGATGTTGATTCAACAACCAAAATCCCGTAAACTGATTTTAAGGAGGTCATTAACATATACATTCAAAAGGAATAGCAACAATGCTGGGACGATAATCTACAGGATAAGCTCTTCGCAATTCAGCTCAAACTAGGAGAATGGAATTTGGCTTTCAGAAAATCTTGAAAGGAAGAAAGTAGTACTGGCCCGCTTACGCATTGGTCACACGAGAATAACCCACTCTTTACTTGATAAAACACAAAGATAAACCCGTATTCCAAGCCCGCGAAACGACATACACTATTAAACATATCAACCGAGTGTTCAGACCTTGCTCTCTCGAGACGAAAGTGCTATAATTTAAACAACATGTATGGGATCTTTCAGAAAGAAAAAATGAAAGACATAATATGTCTTAATACTGTGTGTCTCTACCCCAAAATATAAACTAAATGGGAATGCCAATAAAATCAATTTCTCTACAAAATGTACATCTGAAAAGAATAGAGCAATTCAAACAGAATCTTGACATAAATGCTCTTTACAAAAATGCGTCAATGAAACGATTTACAAACGGATTTCTTCAAAGACTACATATTCTATCCATATAAATCTATTGTAAAAATCTCGACATTAAATAACCTATTGTGGCTGATATGGCATAAACAACTAAACCAAACCAGCAAAAAAAGAGATTTCTTATAATGAAAATATTCATGAAATCGCAAATTTTGTTAGCATGAATAATTTCTGATATATATATATATATATATATATATATATATATATATGAAATGTAAAAGAAATAATTAAAATATTATAAATTCAATATATCAATTAAATAATTCTTGATCACGCCTCACTACCAATTAATGTGTTGCAGAAAACCAACATTTTATATACATTTAAATGTCCCTTGGGACCTTCTATCTCTAACAGGAAAAATAATACGTCGTTGGTCACACCACAACTACGTTGTATAGAAGGTTCAGTTTTCAATTGAATGATACATCTAACATATCTCTCTCTCTCTCTCTCTCTCTCTCTCTCTATATATATATATATATATATATATATATATATATAAATCATGCAGTATCAAACGTAGCTTCTCCTACAAAGGGGGACGCAGGTTCGATCCCTGCAGAAGAAGAATATGTTTTCTTTATTAAGAATTTTCGCGTGCGCAGACCGATGCATGTAATTAAAAAAATACTGTCTATTTCAGATACGGGTATCTACTGAAATTAACATTTTGGATTAATGCTATATACATTCATTCTTTAGAAATATATATATATATATATATATATATATATATATATATATATATATATATATATATATATAAACTGTATGTGTGTATATGTGTGTGCGTGTTGGATGATGCACAAAAGGGGAAAATAAAAAGGAAAAAAGGACCAGCAAAAATCAGAAGAAAAAAATCAAAGATAAATGAAAGAAATAATCAAATGAAAAACAAAGAAAAATATATACGCTGATGAAGAAAATGTTTTATCAGAAAGTGTAAGCAAAAGAAATAAAAGGCTAAAATGGTTGAATAATAATAATAATAATAATGAGAAGAAGAAGAAGAAAAGAAGAGGTAAAAGAAGAAGGAGGAGTAGGAGAAAAAAAGTAAAAGAAGAAGTAAGAGGAGGAACAGAAAAATA
The DNA here is from genome assembly GCA_964036315.1 of Acanthosepion esculentum. Taxonomy (NCBI): domain Eukaryota; kingdom Metazoa; phylum Mollusca; class Cephalopoda; order Sepiida; family Sepiidae; genus Acanthosepion; species Acanthosepion esculentum. Next base: position 74,392,009 of record OZ038497.1, on the reverse strand, counting down.
AGAGGTAGGAGGAGGTCGACTACGACCAGGAACAGAAAGAGGATGAGGAGAACAATAAGAAGGAAGAGGAGATGGAGGGGGAGTAGAAGAAAAATAATAATAAGAAGGAGTTGTAGGAAGAGGAGAACAAGAAGAACAACGAGAAGAAGAAGAAGAAGAAGAAGAAGAAGAAGAAGAAGAAGAAGAAGAAGAAGAAGAAGAAGAAGAAGAAGGTCATAAGCAGGAGAGGAGGAGAAGAAGAAGAAAGAGGAGGAGGAGGAGATGGAAAAGGAGTAGAAGAAAAAGAAGAAGAAAAATGAGTTGTAAGAAGAAGAAGAAGAAGAAGAAGAAGAAGAAGAAGAAGAAGAAGAAGAAGAAGAAGAAGAAGAAGAAAATAATAAGCAGGGGAGGAGGAGGCGAAGAAGAAGAAGGAGGAGGCGATAGAAGAGGAGTAGAAGAAAAAGAAGAAAAATGAGGAGGAGGAGAACAAGAAGGAGAACAGGAAGATGAAAAAGAAGGAGGAGGTGGAGAAATAGAAGGAGCAGGAGGATAAGAAAAAGAAGAAAAAGAAGGTTCAGGAGGACAAGAAGAAGTAGCAGTAGTAGAACTAATAATAATAGTAGTAGTAGTAGTAGTAGTAGTAGTAGAAGAAGAAGAAGAAGAAGAAGAAGAAGAAGAAGAAGAAGAAGAAGAAGAAGAAGAAGAAGAAGAAGAAGATGATGAAGAATGGAATGATATAGAGAATGAGGACGATGAAGAAGAAATTGAAAACAAAAATGAAAATTTCTCGACCAAGAAACCATTTAAAAACGTGTTGTTTGATCAAATGATTAGATTTTGGAAGGATAGGAAAATGATCAAATAGACAAGAAGAAAAGAAAGGGAAGAGGAAATAAACGAGGAACCCAAAAAGAATGAAGAAGAGAAAACAGAGTAAATAGTAAGAAAATGAGTAGAAGAAGTAAATAAAATATAGACAATATAGGAAATGAAAGAAATGTGAAAAATGTGAAATGCAATAAGATAGAGACAGAGAGGAAAAGAAAACGGGTTGCTGATGAGAGGGAAGCGTGAAGTGAAAAGATGAAATATGAATGAGAAACATTAAAATAAAGCGGGTGGGAAAAGAAAAGGAAAGAGGAATAGGAATTTGAAGAGAAAAGAAAACTGTATTAGAAAATTGAGAGAACAAATAGAACACTTATACGTCACATCAGAATGCGACTGTTGACATTTCTTGGGCACGTAATAAGGAAAGAGGGATTGGAAAAAGT
>OZ038497.1:74336937-74390556 GCA_964036315.1 Acanthosepion esculentum | reverse complement strand
GGGAAATATGACAAGCTGGAGGAAAATTTCGGAGGGGAATGATAAAAGAAGGAAGGAAGCAAAAATGAATGAATGAATGAAAGAAAGAAAGAAAAAAAGAAAAAAAGAAAGAAAAAAAACGAAAAGACTATCACAAAGAAGAAGACGGGAAATAATACTAGAAAAAGGAGAAGGAGAAGTGAAAAGAAAAAAAGAACAGAAAACGGAGAAGGGCATGAGAGAAAGATAAAAGAAGGAAGGAAGCAAGGAAAGACGAAAAGAAGAAGAAGATGAATGAAGAAGAAGAAGAAGAAGAAGAAGAATGAAGAAGAAGAAGTAGAAGAAGAATTAAGAAAGACGAGAAAAGAAATACAAGCAAAGAAGAATTAAGAAAGACGAGAAAAGAAATACAAGCAAAGAGGAGTTTCCTGTGCGATTGCTGACATGATTGAAAAACGATTCCTTATAAGGGACTTAGGCGTCAACAATCTTGGAAATGTGGAAAGAAACGAAAGAAATAAAAGGAAATGGTAAACATTCATTACTTGGAGAACTTGGAGATTGTTTCTCTTGTTTCGGCTTTTGTTAACACGTTAAAACAAGAAAGATGGAAAAATACATATGGTACTTACTGGTTTTCCCGGAGTTAAACAATTGTTTAGAATTAATCCAACCATTTTTTTTTCGGGGTATTGTCTTCATCTTTGAACTTTGTTGTTTTTAAAACACCATTCCGGTTCAGATACAATTCGAAATTCCTGATGTGCGTGAGGTTCAACGACGTTGAAGACTACAGTTCACAAAATAAAATAAGTGGAATGATAACGAAAGTAACGTCTCTGAGAATTTCAAAGCATAGACTGTAGTCAAAATATGCATCATCGGAAACGTTGTTGTAAAAACAAGTCAAATTTTTATCTTTAAAATAAAATACATAAAAAATACATATATATTCCCTTCGAACTGTTATATATATGAGATGAGGTGTAATTAATTACATGATTTACATTGTTCGGACTTTTGTCCACATCTGTATTGCTATATTCACGTCATTTCAGTCATTGTACGCTCCGGTCTTCTTCAGGTGAAAACCGTTGGAATTTGTTAACATGAAACGGAGAGGTCCCAAAAAATGTCATGGCACGTGGAATTAGAACAATCTACTCTGGTGGACTAAATAAAGGGTTCGAAAATTACAACGTATATCACCTGAAGAACATTACATCGTATAACGGCCGAAACGTTGTGAATATGACAATAAAGATGAGGACAACTGTCAGGACGATGTAAATAGTGTAAATAAAAAAATGAAAACTGCTTTTCTCTACAACGTATGGCAAGCTGATCTTAAACTTCACACCAAGCAAGGTAATAAAACCACTAAGACGCAAGTGGTTACTCAGTATGGGATGGCAGAGGGGCGAAAAAGAGGGGCTTATGGCCAAACCACGTTGAAACACCGTACAATCACCGAAATTAAGTTTGGTTTGTTTTACGGCCTATCAATCTCAATGGATTATTTAATGCCGACAAAATGTTTTATTGCTGGTAATATTTTTTCTCTTCAAAAATCGATTGCTGCTAATATTATTTTAAAAAATATATAGCTAGTAATATTTTTTCCCAATAATGTATTACGGGTACTTTTTTTTTCGAAAATGTATGGTTGGTAATAATGTATTTCTGGTAATCAATTTTTATAAAAAAAAAAAGTATTTCTGGTATTAAAAACTATTTTTACACTTTCATAGTGTCTTGGCCCCAGTTTAGGGTTTAACTATTTGCCTATAGCTGGGACCCTAACAGGTGCTACCACTCCGGGTCAGGGTGGACCTGGGGACACCAGCAATTAAGAGGTGGTTCCAAGCTTCTCAAAACCTGCTGATCAGAGGCCTAGCTGTTGGACGTAGTTTATCGTCATACCGAGGACGCGGACATAGTTTATCGTCACACCCAGGACGGCCGAAATTAAGCAACGTCGAGCCTGGTCAATACCTAGATAGGTGACCTCTTATGAATAGTAAATCCTGTAAGTTTGGATGTGATGGTGGTGTAATGGATTATGGTTCGAAATTGTTAACCAGACAACCGAGCTCCAGTTCCTCTTGGCATCGTTATATTTACTTCCGGGCAAATGTCCTCGGGAAGGGCATGGATCCACCTATTTTTCATCTCCAGCTATCACTAAACCATTATTATCTCCTAGCGATTCTCGTACTATCACCAAAGTTAAGCAACGTCAACCCTGGTCTGTACCTAAATAAATGACCGCTTGGAAATAACAAGTTTGGTGCAATGGTTAACCACTTTTTGTTATATTCACCTACACACAAATACCCTTGTGAAATGTATTAATTCGCCTCTTCTCTCCAGCTATGGATTAATTAGTAGGGCTTCTATCAGTAACTGATTATTATCTCCAAAAAGAGTATTAAAATCTAAAACAATTTTCTGGTTTTAAATAACCTGCAAAATGTTGATAAGCCCTAGAACACGAATCAATCATTTAACCAAGAAAGTGAGTGATGTTAACAAAGCAAACGTTGACTGAAGCTGTGGAGAGGCATGATCTTTGGAGAGACATAAAGCAACTATAACTATGAAGCATCATCATAAATGAGAATAGAAATTGGAAATGACGTAGAGTAAAAAGGTATTCATCTTGAAAAACTCGCCAAGATAAACAATTTTAAAAAGAAAATAAGTCAGTGATTCAGTCTAATAAAGGCTTGAAATTATTTTGTGTTCAAACTTTGCTATATATCAGGTTGAGAGACTGAGATGTAAACACCATAGTGAATATCAATTGTAAGTATGTGATAGTTACTTTTGATTATAATGGGTTTTCATAATGTGAACATTGTTTTTAATTTTTTCCCAGCTGAAAAAAACAAACAAAAAACGATGCATTATTAATGTTTTCATTAAAGGCTGGTTAATTAAACGCTTTTGTAATAAAGGCCAAATATTACAAAGTCAACTAACGTATCTGATTTAATTGTGCGATAATTCTCTTTGATTTTGAAGAATTGATAGTGTGTTAATATCAACTCATAGTTATTACCTTAAAGTTAAACAATTTCACGATAAAGATTAAAGATAAACATAAGCGATAGAAAATAGTTTCCTTTTTATAGCTAAATTCTACATCAATTAGAAACTTAACATTATAATGATTATCAAAACAGCAAACACACACACGCGCACACACCTACACGCACGCGCGCGCGCACACACACACACACACACACATATATATATATATATATATATATATATATATATATATAATGAGTAATATTAGTAATATAAGGATCATAGTAATATTAGACAGCTACACACAAGCAACACCAAAATAGTAGCAAAGTCAAACAGTAAAAACAAACGTACTACTCTTGAAGCAAATACAACCACCAATAAATAAGAACAGTTAAAACGACCTCAAAAGTATATAAAAATACATATCACACCAATCTTACGTCACAACACTCACTGGTTCTATGAAACTCGCCAGTTATCACTACTTACCCTGATGATGACTTAAGAAAGTCGAAACCTCGGACCATCTTTCTGAACATTTTTCCGGCTAAATTTCCTTTTTACTTATTATTCATAATTTGGAAAAGTCGATCGTTAAAATTAATCGACATAAAATGTTGTCTTTAATAATATTTTACTCATATGCATACACACACACACACACACACACACACACACACACACACACACACACACATATATATATATATATATATATATATATATATATTTATTTATGTATGTGTATATGTATGTATGAATGTATGTGAAGAAATAGATAGATTCAAAGAGTTCTTATTAGTCAATCAAACTTGAGCGTTGCCACAATCACCTAACATCTCACACCATCAAAAGCAGAAAGACACATCCAATAATACTGATCTTTTTTTTTCTTCATTGAATAAGGCCAACAAGGAAAATTGAATCAATTTTTAAAGTTTTTCCAGCATCCTAATATTTTTCCGTTTTGTAGGAGTAAAGGAATATAAAAATTGTCCAGCATCATTCTTATCCCAAGCCATTTCCACGGTTGTTTTGTCTTTGGTGGTGTTATTTTTTCTACATGATTTCACTGTATTGTTGTAAATTATGTTTGTGGTGCTTTTTGAAAAAGGAGCATTCATCCCAAGCTCTCATGTGTCACGCGTGCCTGGAATTTGTGCGAGCATATTTTTATCTTTTATAAAAAAAATATCTTTCAGTGCTGCATTTCCACTATTAAATAGTGTAAGATTGACGGCAGGCGAAAAATTTTGATATATAGAGACTGAGGAATATTCAATGAAATATATTTGAAAAAATGTTGCTGCCAATATATATATATATATATATATATATATATATATATATATATATATATATATATATATAGCGGGTGTAACCGCAAAATTGTACAAATCCTGTAACAGCATGGGATAATTGTAAGAATCACTGAAAAACCCTTTGAGATATTCAAAGAAAGAGAAGAGGTAAAATCGTGTTTTGTCAGACCCAATATATTTTCCCTAATGAGCAATTCTGGGAGGAAAAAAATCATTCAGGACTTCAATAATGGTACTAGTATTCATACTCTGGCTTTCATCTTCAAAACCATCAAAAAATTGGCGAATAATATTAAAAGAGAGAGAACAGTAGACAGGAAAACTGGGTCAGGAGGTTACAACAGCAAGAGGGATCATCATTTCAAGTTAGAGCTAAATACATTGTTATTGTTCAAAGTAGAGTACAATAGGGTTATAAAAACCTCGGAGAATTCCAGTAAGATACCTTTAATCATTTCTAAGATACAACGGTTCAAACCTTAATTTAACAATTGGAAAATTTTGCTGTTACGTGATTTGGACAATTTTTCTGTTATTATAATATATATATATATATATATATATATATATATATATATATATATATATATATATGTGTGTGTGTGTGTGTGTGTGTGTGTGTGTGTGTGTGTGTGTCTTTGTCTGTGTCTTTGTCTGTGTCTTTGTCTGTGACTGTGTCTGTGTGTGGTAAAATATAGTTTTCATGTATGTGTAAAAGCGTTCAGTATCCGGAATAGAGCGTGTGTAAAATAAATAAATATAAATATAAGTCAACAGTGACATTCCGTTTCATGCTTGAATGAAATATTCACGCCGGAAGTTTGCGTTCAAGAATGAAACAAATCTCCCCTACGACGTAAGTGAATATAAAGAATCCAACTGGAATTTGAACTCGGCTCTCCCATTAAAAATTCCATTATCCAGTACACCATCCCCATAAGCAAGCTTACAGCACCTGTTATTCCCAAACGGTCACCCATCGAAGAACTGACCAGCCTCGATTGCTGATTAACTTCTCCTGATAGGTTTTGGAAGTGTATATACAATAATGTTCTTGTTGGATTATCCGCCATCAAGGTTCCAACAGCACTGGCTGATTTGCCTGCATGTAGTGGGACACTAATGGCTGTTGAATCCTTGATAGGTGATTATCCAACAGGAGTATCATTTTATATACACCTCCAAAACTGATCCCAATCCGAAACAGCAGGATAGGGTTTAGGAAAGAATAACGCCGAACATTTGTTTATATCATTTCATCTCAAGTAAGGCGATAAAGCCACTCTGTTGCAAGGGTTTACTGAAAGAAATTGAGAAAAAATTTGTAATGCACGTTTGTAGGAGAGACTCTGTAAATCACAGATACAATAATAGAAACGCCTTCGAACAAATACTCGGTGAGACGCCGATAATTCCCATATTTTCCTTTACCCGTTACGTGATCTAATGATTTCAAGAAGAGGTCGACTCTGCTTGCTCTCTGGCGATCCGTGTTCAAACGAAAGTGTCGGCAGTTTATTCCGATATGACAAAAATTTACTATGTAGAATAAAAGAATAGCTTTTCAAAACGCTGAAGATGATTGATGTTGCATTTACATCTTTGAAAATCGTAACTGATTTGAAAGCAAAGCAAGAAGGCAGAAGAAAGTTCGTTCGACAGGTGAAAACTGTGAGCGAAGAAATTATTAGAATTTAAGTTTATATATAGCAATTTCAAAAGTAAAATGATGAAACATTTATTATTTAATTACTTAAATATCATGTTTTTTAGAATAGCGAAAAGGACGTCATTGGATTCAAAAAAGCCTGTCAGTGGAAATACCTTTAAATACTTAACTATCATAAAAATTGGTAATACAAAAAGCATTCGCAGAATGATAATTTGCAGAGACAAATTTCATTTCGAATTTTTAATCGTCCTGGGTATGACGAAAAACTACATCCGCGTCCTGGGTAAGACGATAAACTACGTCCAGCAGCAAGGCCTCTGATCAGGAGGTTTTGAGGAGCGTGGAACCACCTCTTAATTGCTTGTGTCCCCAGGTCCACCCTGACCCGGGGTGGTAGCACTTGTTAGGGTCCCAGCTATGGGCAAATAGTTAACACGCAAACTTGTGGAAAAATAGGTTTTAATACCAGAAATACTTTGTAATAAAAGAAAATATATTACCAGCAATATTTTTTTAGGAAAAATTATTATCAGCAATACTATAAAAAAATACCAGCAATACAAACAGCTAGACATTCTTAGAAAAAAATATAACCAGCTATAGATTTCTTCAAGGAAAAATATTCCCAGAAATACATTTTTGAAGAAAAACATATTGCCAGCAATTATTTTGTCAGCATTAAATAATCCATTGAGTTTGATATGCCGTAAAACAAAACAAACCAAAACCAAACCGCTATGATTCTATTTCAAAATTTTGTTGGCACTAAATGACCCACTGAGGTTGATATGCCATAAAACGAAACAACCAACCAAAACAACCAACGAATTTTTAAAAAGAAAGAAATAAAAAAACAAAATGATTCTCTGAAAGAACATAGACCCTTGTGCAAATTGAAACAAAACAAATAATAATGATATTATTTCCGTGTTTTCATATTTTTCCAATGAAACATGACCCAGTGCACATGTTAGGACTTCATATATCCATTCCACGAAGTCGTTCCTTACAGATCGACCACAGATTCTCCATTGAATTTAAATTAGGAGATTTTCCTGGCCAGTCTATAGTACTTTGATTTGGTCACTTGTAAAACTTACCAGTGTGTTCGTCAGCGTAACAATTTTTGTACTCTTCCTTGGAGTAACGTCTATCGTAGACAATGACCGTAGGACTCTTAATCGGCAGTCGAGACAATAGTGCCTGGGTGTGATAAAAATCTGATGCAATCACGGATGACGCAATATTTTTCAAGGTGAAACATCTGGTGAAATAATAGAAATCGATTACACCCTGTCACTTCAGTGGGTCTAAAACTGACCGTATGGCGAGAGAAAGGAATCAAAAGCAGTTGTTTCAATTTGCACAAGGGTGTAGGTCACACCACTATCAGAAAACATCCTCGAACTCCCGAAAGAAGGAGAAAATAGATTCCATGATTTGTGGATCAACGATAATTATACAGAAAGTGCTAATAGCCAATTGGCAACCATATTTAAGGAAGCAGCAGCGAAAATCAACCGCAAAGATTAATTAAGAGAAATACTTTTGTAATATTCAACATTATAAATTATAAAAAAGGAAAAATATAGTATTTTAATATTTATGGATGACATTGCAGATGAAGATTTAACCAACCTAATAAAAACATAAGATTGGAAAAAGGAAGGCGAACCTGAGAATTTTATATGAAGTTAACAGAAAAGGATATACCTTTATGAGATTTGGCCACCTTGTCTGCCAGGGCGCCCCCTAGGTGCCAATTGATTCAGGACTATAAAAATAAGACAATAGACCTTTTCTCTACATTTTCGCTCCATGATGTAGTAGCGAGAACAAAGGGTTTTGTCTCCACTGGAACAGATTTCTTTTCCCGGGAAAGCCGATTGCTTAATTTCAGTCTAAATCTGTGGCGCTCTCTTTCTCTCGTTCTCGCACGTACAAACACACACGCGCTCACACACGCACAACTATATTTCTATAAATTATTTTCTTCGTTTCTGCGTACACGTAAAAATGTTTTTCTCTTTCGTTTCTTTCTCTGGCATATTTTATTCATTAACTATATTTATATACGAAAATATTACTGTAATAATTCGACTAGGTAAAGACACGTATTTTTTTTTATTCAGTTCATCCCGAGAAAGGTGATAATGCCACTAAGACGCATCGGGGGGATCCTGGGAGTGAAAGAGAATTAGGAGTCTTTAGGAGGAACCAGAAACCCAATTCTGAAGACGAAAAAAATAAATAGTAAATAAAATTTCAGACTTTAGGCGGGAACGTTAAAAGTATAGAGCTGAAATAGGAATTAGACCTGAAACCAAATCCTAAACAGGAAATAAGGGATTAATCTCTACTCCTGTTCAAAAGACCGAGGAGAAAAGTGATGATAAGCGAAACTATTTAATTTTATTGTAAAAAAATAAATAGTAACTAAAATTATTAATATTATCAATATAATTAAAACAATTGAACTTAAAGAAATACTAGCTCAAAATTAATAATGTTTAACAAGGCTTCATCTCAAATATAAACACATTTGACATAATATGAAAACTTAAAAGCAGCCACTCGAATCTACTAGGGCGGCTAATTTGTGTGTGTTCAAGAAGAGAATTTCCAAGCAAAGCATTCAACCTTATCTGCTGTAGTTGTCGGGGATTGGGGTTTTGCTGTTATATTCATGCAGAGCCGTCAATAATCTCTAGAACCGAACTTGCGAGATGATATGTGTTGGTTCATTCCATCACCAAGCAGCAGCTTCGCTTCTTTGGGGATACGCTCGCACTCATTACAAGCAGAGACAAAGAGGCGTATGTTGCAATTAGACGTGTACAGACGAACGCGATTTAACTTGGGTTTTCCTTGCTGGAATGAATCATAGACGCCGGCTTTTATTCACGCGCATTTCTGAACAGGAAGATTGAAACCGTCATTCCAAGGGACGTCACGAAGAAAATCATGGAACGAGTCCCAATCTGCATGTTGATAACAGTTGGTCGGAGGTTCCTGGTTGGTGGGAGGCGGTAAGTGATGTTTACAGCTACTACATGATCAGAACTGCCAAGAAGACAGAGCTGCAGGGTACGACATGAGTCAGTGTTAGACGTTAAAAAAGAGATCTAGAAGAGAAGTGTCCATCAGAGTTACTGGGGTAACGCGTAAGGAAGTCCACCACTTGCGTGAGAGATTGAGTGATTGTGATGTTCAGGGCTTAGATGCCATCAAGTCAGTGACGGAGTGTTAATAAGTTATTTTTTATATACATTTGAGGACGTTGTAATTGTTCTTTGTTATGAATGGTCTCTTCGGTTATATTCAAGAATAAGCTTGTTCTTACTATTTGAGTTTGCTATTATTTTAGTTTAGTTTGTGAGTAACTGTCTAATCTTACTATGATCCTTATACTGCTTATTAATATGTTGTCTGATGATACACTTGTTCGATTGGTGGCAAGTGAGTCTCCGTGATAGTGTGGTCGTGGTATATCCTATATATATACAGTGTATTTAGAATCTCTGGTTATTATGTAAATATTAGCTAAACTCTTTCATTAATAAATAATAAATATGTAATTATCTAACGTGTTACTTTTAATTGGAAAAGATATATCAACTTAATTATTCCAGAGGGTTAGTAAAAAGCTTTTGAGATATGGGATGCCAGTTCAGGTCTCTGTCTATGCTGTGTGAATGTTTCAAATTTCTACAGTTTAGGTAATGACCAAGGAATAGATCAGCCGAAGGATGTTAGGATAAAAGCAACTCCCAAAAGATTATGTATAATGTTAAAACTGTCTATAAAATATCCTGTGGAATAATGAAAATATTGCTTTCATACTTTAGTGGTGGTAACAGATTTTAATAGATACATAACACGGGAAAGATACAGGGAAGATACAGACACACACGCGCACGCGCATATCCAGTGTCCATCTCGTTGAAACAGAAGCAAGCGTAAAAACATGACATTAAATATATCGTGCCATTCCCCGCAGAGAATGTAAACAGCTCTATCAAGAAAGGGTCGTTTACAATAGGTATGCTAACAAAGATGGCAGCTTCGGTTCGGGTGGCAAGATGGGCTTACATTAAGACAAACAGAAGTGAGGCTGTCTTCCGCATGATGACATCTGTAAGGGAACTAAGAAGCATCTGATAATAAAATTGGCTTTTCTAAATAGGAAAGAAGACGAGAGAAGAATGAGAGAAAGCGTGATAATGAATTGGAAAGCTGAAGATGAAGCGAGACAGACTGAATTTAGATGAATGAAAAGCAAACAAATAAAGGGACCGAGAAGAAAAGAAAAAGAAAAGAAAAACAATGGAGGAGGAAGAATAGAAAAATGATTTGTGTAATAACATCTTATATTTGAAAAATGAAAGACGAGATTAAACAGGAAATATAAATTAAAATCGTATACGCTTGGAAGTAGAGAAACGATAAAAAAGAAACACGCACACACAAACACACACCCATATATATATATATATATATATATATATATATATATATATATATATATATATATATGAAGAGATAGATAAAGAGCTTCGGCAAGTTCTAACATAAAACAACCAGCTTTAACTGATGACATTCATTTTAATATCACAGTCATATAAATATTGTATGTATCGTATATAATAGTACTAAATCAGTAAGGTAAAACATGTCAGACTGATGCGCTTTGAAACAATGGGAATACCTTATGCAAAACAGAATGTTCCATATTCTAAGTATTCTATACTTTCCCTCAAAATGTGTTTTCACTGTTATCATTTTATGTAGAAATAAGAATTATGTACTTTAGTTCTAACCTTTCTTTTATTCATTTCACCCCGAGCAAGGCAATAAAGTTACTCAGTTATACAGGGTTTCTGAATGTGAAAGAAAAAGAGAAAAATATTACGGAGAGAGATCAGTAAAAGAGCGAGGATGAAAAAAGACAGAAAATAAAGAGTGACATGGTGTTGAACTTTTTGATGATCAAACTTGAAAAATAAACAATAAGGCGGAAGAGAATTCGACAAGCGAGAAGAAAGTGTCAGCATAGGACTTACGATTTTATCTAGCAATTTCAACCGTAAAACGATGAGACCTAGCTGCCAGTTTAGTCAGTCGGTTAAGTGCCATACGTGATATGTCTTTTTCTATTGGTGACTGACAAGGCAAAGAATTTTCCCGCATTCGCTTGTTGTTTCTTCTTGCCAATCAAGGTTATACGACACGGTCTGTCCTTGCTAGTTTTTGAGGCGCACCCACCTTCACAACCATAATAGACAGATCCTATTATTATAAATAGAACAGTAGTTCTAGAGCAGTGTAGTGCTGTGCAGAGTGAGACTTCTGTAGTGATCAGTTACACTTCCGTTTCTCGACCGGAAGATACCGTTGGACTTTATTACTATTACTTATTGTTACTACTAACCTACGTTCGTTCTACTACTAATCTCTCTGATGTAAATACCTCTCTGAATATACCAGTATTTTTCCCTACGACTGTGTTTGTTCGTTATTACCATATACTCACGTGGAAACACTCAACATCTCAACACTACTCAATCCATAGCTGGGAGCTGAACAGATGAATTTATTACTTTTCCAGGGGAATTTACGCGTAAATGAGTGTAACGAACTCGACGGGAACTCGAACACGGATCTCCAATTTCACATTTCCAGCCGATATCCATTGCACAGCATCGCTCCGCAAATTTACTTAAATCTGTAAAATCTAGGTTAGCCATGGGCAAACTTTTTCAACCAGCCGCATCAAATATGGCCCAGCATAAGTTGTACCGTACTACTAAAAAGATTCAATTTAATTTGTAGTTGCCATTTTCATTACATGAGCATAATTATCTGCCTTAGAAATGGTGAAAGGTTGATTGTTTTGGAGAAAAGATTTCTCAATAAAAAAAAAGTAAAATCCCGTTATAATTTTATCACGGATTTCAGTGAATAACACACTTTGTTGCGTGTGATCTGTTTCTTATTTATTCAGTTGAAAATGAAAAAAAATATTAAAAATATATGTATATATATATCTTCTCCAGAGAAAATAAGTTATTATGAACGTCCTGTTTCTAAAAAAAAAAAAAATGATATTTACACGCATGATCTTCCTTAGTAAAAATCGCCAATAGTTTAAAATGAAAACCTTACCTTCGACAAAAAATTGTAAAATTCAGGAAACATTGTACTTAATCATTGTTTATGTATGTAGTTATGTATGAGAAAGTGTGAGTGAACAAATGAGGACAAAACAAAACCAAAAAAAATTTAATAAACGTTATTTTTCTCATGTATTTCGGCGTGCCACTCTGAAAGCCAATCAGACCGCATGTGACCCCGGGCCGCAGTTTGCTGATACCTAGACTCTCGATACCAAAGAGGAAAGTTCATCAAAACAATTATCATGAAAATGTTTATAGGAAAGACACAATGAAGATAAGTTACGTTACGACCGGTAAGTGACTGAAGCCACGTCAGGATTGATAATATTAGCATATCTGCTTTGGATTTTATTAGGAATCTTTAAGTATATAACAAAAGCATCAGACCAGATTTTATAGCTATTTTCAATGCATGGACGAATGGTAGACTTATAAATCTGTAAGGTAGATTCTGGGGTGCAAAATTATCTGGCATACCACTGGACCAACGTTCCTAGAAGCAGACAAGGCAATTGATTCAATATAATCTTTCCACTTCATGTCGGCAGAAACCGTTAGTTCGAGAACGTGCAAGGGGTCAACCTTCTAGAGGTTAGCATTGGCCTTTCTAATGGACAACCGTCCCTCAAAAAGGGTAAAAATATTCCTTATGATTTTAAGTGTCAATAACATTCATTTACTTTTGTCATTACTGTATCCTGCTTGTTCTCTTGCTTTAAGTACAATTAGCATTTATGTACTTTACACCCTTGTGCAAATTCACTGAAACAATCGCTTTAGTTTCCTTTCTCTCACCATGTGGTCAGTTTTATTCCCACTGGAATGACAGGGCGTAATCGATGTTTATTTTGCCTCAGATTAGGTAATTTGCGGGGTGTATGATGAAATTTGTTTGGCCCTTAAAAATATTGCATCATCCGTGATTGCATCAGATTTTCATCACTCCCAGACACTATTGTCTCGACTGTCGATTAGTTGTCCTACGGCTATTGTCTAAATGGATGCTACTCCAAGGAAGCGTAAAAAATTGTAACACTGTACGAACAAACTTGCAAGCCTTACCAGTGAGCAAATCAAAGTAGTACAGACTGGCCCGGTATCTCTCCTGATTTAAATGCAATCGAGAATCTGTTGTCAATCTGCAAGGAACGACTTCGTGGAATGGATATACGATGTACTAACATGTGCACTGGGTCATGTTTCATTGGAAAAATACTAAAAAAGTAAATAACGGAATTATTTGTTTTGTTTCAATTAATTTGCACAAGGGGGTATTTTAACGAGTATTTTCATTATGAATTTATTTTAGGTACGATTAACACATTCGTTTCTAGCTTCCTTGTACTTTTGAGTAAAAAAGAAATATGTAATTTAAAAAAATTCCTCGTAGTTTCATTTTAAAAAACAGTAAAACTACTGAATTGAAAAATATATCGTATGGTACCTGAGGTTTTTATATGCTTTTTCCTTGTGGATATGCTTCTAATACTGTATGAGGTTCGTACTCAATCCTGTATTCCACGAACTGACACTTCAGACTTGACTCTTAACTATATTCCTACGTGGAATGACAGGTATGAATCATCTGATTCTTCTTTTGCCATTAACCCCGGGAGGAGTTGTTGAAGCGCCAACGTGCTGAGTTGTCCACAATTCCCCTTCATTTCTCGCGGACGTATGCCAGAGCCCGAGTCTCCGCGAATGGTTTCTTGATGTGCTCATAATGTGGCGCGTCTTGAGCGTTTCAACTTGGTTCATCCCTCTCCATGTTAGACCACAGCAGATGTCCTCCAGCTAGGTGTCTCGCCTTGGTCGCGAACACGTGGCCGTTGTAGTTCTTCTGAAGAACCCTTCAGTCCTGGCCGGTGACGTGTGTCGACGAGGTCCTTCGCCCAGGAGGTATATGTATAAATGGTTAAATATTAAAGGACCTGGTGCAGAACACATTGACAGCAACGTGGTTGAAATAGAGAAGAAGAATTAGAAAACGGTTGAGAAAAAAGTTGAGAAAAGAATTCGAAACTATTTAAGTAGACGGGTCCACTCGTAAAAAATATGGAACATTTTTTCTGGGAAATAATTTTTGTAGATTAGCATTCCTTAAACCTTACTTCAGTCGCAATACTTGTGAGAATAAAATTAATATTGATATTTCATCAATTCAGAAGTGGTTCCTGTTTACCATATCGTCATATTATCAAATCAATCACCGACTTTTTCAAAGTTATTGGATTTCGTTAATTTGCGTAGAAAAAAAAGACTTTTCGGATGAGATGGTGGTGGTGGGGGGCGTAGAATTTCTTGTAATTAAAAAAACAAAGGGTTATATATTTGTGATCAAGGAACAAAGAGTTATCTGAGTTAAGAAATGTATATATCCGTTTATTCTTTATTTAAGCTAATTAATTATTAAACTCAAATGTTTGTGCATGTTCTTCTGAAAAAATTCCGTAGACGAAAATGTTAAAACGTTAAATGAAAAAAAAAACAACTCAGAAAATTAAATAAAATGTTCAGATAGCAATGATGATACAAAATTTAGGATTTTGAAGTAAAATCCATGGTCAATAACCCTACAAAATTCAAGATTAGATTTTACACTATATCGATACTATGTATATGAATAGGACCTTCTTTCTAAAATGTTAAAAGAAACATTATTTTTCGATTTTGACCAGTGCCGCTATCTCAGGAAGTTCTAAGGAATAATAACGTAAAAGCAATAATTTCACAAAAATCTTTCTCCTATTCTTTACAAGTGTATGGAGCAGGAATAAAAAAATCTCATTAGATAATGGGGGGGGGGACCTCCACAGGCAGACATAAGATACCTCTTGCAGTGTTATATAAACAGCTGAATGAGCAGGGGCCACATATATTTTGGTATTTGTATCTCGTTGGTCCTAGAATAAATTAATTGAGAATTACTACTATCATTGCCGTTGTGTTTATTTTAAAAAGTGAACCACTCTATTTAAGTGGTACCGAACAATTCTGTTCTTTATAGAAAGCTAGTTACTAATTGAATATGAAAATAAAAAGTTTTGTTAAATTAATTTCGTTTCTTTTTGGTGAAAGTCCCTTGCATTTTAAGCGTTACCTCCCTAAATTACGATGACATTTTATAGCCTCTCTTTGATTCTTGACTTCAAAGCGAGACTCGGAAACTGCTAATTTTTATCCAATAGACGTTACCTGATGGGGATCCCTTGAACTGTATTTCGAGCATGTCAGCTTTTGAAAAACGGATGAAAAACACAACATGGTAGAGAATCAGGCAAGCATTGGTGTGTGTAAAGGTGGGTGTCGGTTGTAAACATACTTTATTGCACAGGGGATTTGGATAGGGTATTTGCTCTTATAGGCGTTCTCTCTGAACGCCTCTCGAAAAAAACATAAATTTGGAAAATATTTTAAATCGTAATGAAAAGAATAAGCGAGAGAGAGAGAGGAGGGGAAGTGATGAAGGTAAAGCGTATTAGAGAGAGAAAAGATAATAAAATATCTGAGAAAGAAAGAGAGAAAAAAGCATAAAAGCAACGTAATTGCTTGTATTGCTTCAGAGTTAATGCATATTAAATAAAAAGTAACATGTCAGCCTCGTTCAACCTAGTAGCATGTTTAATTTCATGCAGTTTGGGAACCAGTGAAAGTAGCTCGCTGGGGCAGTTGCCATGAAAATATTTCTAGAAAAGACAGAGGGAGTCCACAGCACGTTTGTGAGATAGTGACTGTAGACGTTGCATATCTGTCTCTGGATTTTGTCTAGGACCTCGAGATGAACAGCGGGAGCACCAAACCATATATAGCAGCAGTATTCCATGCAAGGGCGAATGGTTGATTTGTAATCGGAAGGAAATCGACCATTGAAGTTAAGCAAACTTGAGCCTCGTCAGTACTAAGGGGATCGCTTGGAACCACCGAAGACTATATGCAACCGCCCATAATACGAAATATATTTCGGTTTTAAATTACCAAAAGAGGATTGATAAGACATAAAAACAAAATCAATCTAAAGGAAAAGCTTTCGTAATTCTACAAATAAAAAAGACTATAATAATGCTAGAACATAGAAGGGTATGGCAAAACATATCCATAATCATTATATTTGTTCCTCCTTGAAACACACTTCTAGAGGAGCGGCCATGTTTACACTGTAACAGTAGTAAGTAAACTGGCGCGTTCAAGCTCAAACTTCGATCACGTGACCACAATAGAGCCAACTATGAGCACGCAGGATCATAAAGCAGTGTGATAAACCTAAAGATATGTTATGGCTAAAGAGTGAATAATTTTTTACTTACCCTCGTATGTGTGTGTTTGTTACTACAATAAGCATCTTAATGTGTACAGCTGTTTCAGTAAACATCCTTGTTTCTTTTCAAACCGATAAAATTAATGTCTACCCGCCTAGAATATTGAAAGTCTTAAAGAAAATATACCTCTCAAGCTTACAGCCGCATCACGTTGAAACATTGGTTCTCTTATGAACATCGAAGTTAAGCAAAGTCGAGCTTGTTCAGTACCTGGATGGGTGAAAGCTTGGGAACATCAAGTGCTGTAAGCGTCGATGTGCAGGTGGTGTAATGGATAATAGCTCGGAATTATTAACCGGAAATCCGGGTTACAATTACATGTATGCAAATGCATTGAGTATGTTTTTTGGGTACGTAAAAATAATGAATTAATTTAATTTTTTTCTTTATATTTCGGGATTTTTTACCGGTTCATTTTTGGAGGGATTCTATAATGTAACCGGTCGTGACCTGGAATCGCGACATCATTACCCTTTCTCACCTCCGTCTTTTCTACAAGTATTTTTATGGTAATTATTCTGATGAGCTGTACTCTATAGTGCCTCGGCTACACGAATTTAAACGTGCTACTAGATTAGCTATTAGGTCTCATCGTTTTACTCTTGAAGTAGTTATATACATTCTTCAGTTCTATTAGTTTATTTTCTTGCACTTCTCACCAGCAGAGCTCCCATCCGGTTTCTTGATTCAAAAGTTTAAATGCAATGTCAATCACCATCTTCTGTCTGCCTGAAATCAGTTGTTTTACTGTCCTTTTTTTCTAACTCCACTTTCACTATGGTTTTCTCATTCTATTTCACTTCATGTAACTACCTGCGTTCTAGCGGCATTGTTGTCGCTCTTGGGGTGAAATGATTAAAATACGTTTATATTCTTTATCGTTGACTCCTGGTGAAAAGTTAGTTCTGTCTTTTACATTGATAAAATTTTTAGTCATTGAAAATGCCATGAGCTACAAGTACTTTACGATTAATCTATGAGCGGTGATTTCAATTAATCACCATGTTCTTACTATATTAGTCCTGAAAAAAATGTTTTACGAAAACAATGAAACCGATGGACATATCAGTAAATAAATTTATACATATTTTTCTTTTTATATATTCGTAATTTTAAGGCTTTAGTATTCCATACTGTTCCAAAACCTATTTAGTATGAACAAGTGCTAAATTGTTCCAGTCTGGTCGAATCTTAATCGTAAGCTTTCTTAGATCATGGTCTTTTTAATGCGTTTTCATCAGAGTAAGTATTTTTGTTGTTCCTTGTTGTATTAAAACGTTATTTGGCATATCGAAATTGGGATTATGAAGATTCCGGTGGCATACAAATGCATTGAATATGTTGTTAAATTGTAAGTCAATTTTCTGATTTAATTTCAGGTTAGCATTACAAAAATGGATATAATTATCGATGACTCTATGGCAAAAATCACAACTTTTATTATTTAAGTTCTTTTTGTCTATCTATCTATCTATCTATCTATCTATCTATCTATACATACATATATATATATATATATATATATATATATATATATATATATATATATATATATAAATATATAAATATATATATATATAAATATATATATATATATATATAAATAAATAAATATATACAAAAACACAGAAATAAATACTTTCATAAAAAAAACACCCAATTTTGTTTCATTTATTTTATCCAGATATTATATATATATATATATATATATATATATGTGTGTGTGTGTGTGTGTGTGTGTGTGTGTGTGTGTGTGTGTGTGTGTGTGTGTGTGTGTGTGTGTGTGTGTGTGTGTGTGTGTGTGTGTTATAAGGGATTAAAACAAAAACGTTATAAATCGCTACACAGTAGTTTCATGTTCCGGCATTGAGCTGTGCCTCTTTAAGCAATGGTAAATGATTGGTGAATAAATGATTATTTTTAATTTCAAAACCAAAATACCACCTCTTTTTTTTTCGAGAGAAGAGAAGACGAGAAAACATAATATATATATTATTTATATATATATTTATATGCGCGGTACTTACTGGAAAGCGCTTAATATCAGTGATAGTGCTAACATATTTAGTTGGATTGGTGTTATATATATATATATATATATATATATATATATATATATATATATATATATATATATATATATATATATATATATATAATAAAATTTATAATGCAATCACCCACTGGCGTCTCGTAATTTAGGAATAGGAATCAGCTAAAATTAAGATAAAAATGTTATCTCTAATGTGATTTTACCATAAATAAATAAAAATAAAATTATAAGATATTTTAAATCGTTTTTTATGTAAGTAAGAGGAAGTGTTTTGGATCGTATCTGTATATTCAGACCACGCAATATTATCTATCTATCTATCTATCTATCTATCTATCTATCTATCTATCTATCTGTCATACTGATGACAGCCACTAGTTGTTCATTCAGTTCATTATCTATCTATCGCAGCTTATTTTTTGATAAAATTAATGTCTTTGCATGACAAAAAGTGTCATGAAACACCTTACCTCAACACGAAACCTGACTACATGTACTGGTGTTTCTTGTTTGAATTATATCTACTGATATTGACTAGAAGTTACGCGGTTTTATATCTTTTTATCTAGCTAGCTAGTTAGCTATCTACTTGTGTGTTATTCCATATGCATTCTTGCGTGGCTCATTATAAATTTAACGAGATTTGCCGCTTAATGGATTCATTTGTGATTCTCTTTAAAGATATGATTATCTTTGAAGTAATGTTTCGGTGGAAAATACGAAGCTTCTCATGAGAAAACATTTAAAAATTTACTCAATTTATCAATTCCTTAGATGAAATCCTTTATAAGTGCTACATTACAGTCGCTTGAATACGAAGAAAGCAGGACATCTGTCTACATTTCTGAGATGCGGTATTGTAACTATTTACACTATTTACATTATTCGAACTGTTGTCATCATCATTATTGGCATATCAAAGACGTTTCTGTTTTTGTACGTCCCGGCCTTCTTCAGGTGATATACTTTGGAATTTCGAACCTAACGTTTTATTTAGTTCACGGGGGTAGATTTTTCTAATTCCACGTGCCATGTCTTTTTTGGATATCTCAGTTTCAGTGAATGCCCTTTAGTAACTCAACTCTCCAAGTCTTTCTCTCAGCTGTGGCCAGGTATTGAACTCACAACTCTTTGGGTCAAGTCACTTTTTGGATTACTTCAACGGTTCGAATGATGTAAAGTGTAAATAAAGAGAACAGGATTTCCAGTATTCGGCGAATATACTGTTGTGGTAGGATCCACCTAATCTGCATAGGTGACTACCGACTATATAAATAATGGTTGGTACCGGAAGACAAAGGAGTGAATACAGAGATCCAGCTAGAGACTCTGCCCGACTGCGTCTTAGTCAACACATTCTCCAGGAACGGTCTTCCCAGAAATATACAGAAATACTATATGTAAATATTGTGTACACTTTCTTGTTATAATACATTCTTGTTCTAAGTACATTTTGTGTTGCATTATTATTCCATGCATTAGTCGAGATTCAACAATGAGTCAAGACTCAACATATACTAAACCAGTTCAATATCTACGAAATAATTTCAATATATATTTACTGAGGTCGTCTTCTCATTAGTGCTACTAATAAAGTCACTGTATTTAAACTCTTATGATGAGCTCTCTTTATATAAATAAGTTGAAAGTCTCACAGTAAACATTTTTATATCGAAACATTCGCCAGGTGGACTCACTATGACGTGTAATATATTTACCTGTGTATTAATCGAAGGTGTCAATTTGATTAGAGGCGATGACTTCTTCTGGTTTCGGCACTCTGTCGACAACCTCTCGCGAAATCCACAAAACAGTAGATAATATTAACTGACACCTGGTGACAATAAAACGTCTATCGCTGCTCCAGTCGTCGGCAAACATGAAAATTTTGTCTGTACAGTAAAGAAAAAAAAATGAGTTACCTTTTGTAAGCAGGTGCATGTAAATAGAAAGCGGGTCCTGTAAATGATATAAATGGCATTATCACATAGTTGGCTAGACCATGGGTTAGTAAGAAAAAATGCAGAAGATGATAAGTAAAAAAGGAATTCTATAATTATTACCTTATTTTCATTTGTGAAGAATTGTGGCTCAAAATTTTTTTAAAAACCCTTTGAAGAAAATTTTATCTGCACTTATGAACGGAACATTAATAATAGTATAGATGAGCCACGTTACTATTTACTATATTTTTTATATCTTGATAATTTCTTTTGTTTTCGGTACGTAAAGGGTGCGATAGATAAATTATCGTTTAAATTACGCAAACATCAAAATAATGCTGACATCGCATTTTAACAGATATACTTAACAAAAGTATATAAACATATTTTGAAATACTAGTGATTAAAATTGCTAGATAAAATCGCCATTGGCTTCAACCATGGCCTTCAGATGAATTTGGAATCTCTTGCATATTTTCTGCAAGGTTTCCTTGTTTAAGTAGGTGAATGCTGCCATAATCTTTGTCTTCAGTTCATTTTTGGTGCTACAAGGAGTTTTGTCGCTCTCTCACTCAACTGCACTCCACATCGTCGCAGAAATTGTTTGATAGCCATGACTGTGTTCTTATGCTTTTGTGGCATAGTGTAGAGTCATGTTGCCACACGTAAGTTCTTCCGGCAGCTACCCTCTTGACCAGGGACAGCACTACCTTTTCAAAGTACTTCATGTAGGCTTCCGTGTTGACTTTGAGGAGTTCTTTTCTTATCAGGGCGATCAGAGTTTTCCGAGCTGCCGTAACTTCGTAATCACCATTAGATTCATCCATTTTTTCCGGATCCTCTGCGCTGTCCGAAGTTTGATACCCAAATACTCTGAAATGTTTGCATTGGAACTGCCGGTGCGAATGCCAAGCAGTACAACATGCATTTTCCGAATTTCTAGGGGGAGGGAATTGCGCCATGGTGCTCTTTTTCTCAAACCCGGTGCAGTCGACAAAATAAAAAACAAACAGCACGCATGCGCGGAATTAAAAATATATAATGGCGACAATTTACCCATGGAACCCTGTATTTAATCCAACTTAACTACAAGTGGGAATATGGCCACAGGATACAAAATAGCCCCCAGAAGTAAATTATAATAAAGCACAGAGTATATCTATTGTACACGCAATGTTTCTTAATGCACTGAAAAAAACATAAAATAGGTACTAATTAAAAATAATTTCCCTAAACACAAAGTCGATAAACAAATTAATCTAACTTTAAAAAGCAATGAAAACAAACAATAATAAAATATAGAAAATAACGTAACAAATGCTATTATACTATTAAACAAGCACCAACTACGCATTAACCCCGAAATAGAGGAAACATTCACAAACCTAATACAAAGATACACATCGCCTAACGCCAAAAATAAACAAACCTTCTTCATGTATGGTGTCCCCTCAGGTCATAGGCGATCATAGCTCTCCACAATTTCCCTGTCCTTCGTAGCTCTTAATAAATTTTCTCTTTTTGGTATTTCTCCCAAACTTTGTTCCGCCATCCATTTAGCTTAGTAATTATGTCATACATTGTTTTCATCTGTCTATTTGCCTTCAATCTGCCCGGTGAGTGTCAGATTTTCCAAGCCCTCTTTCCTCATTATGTGCCCCAGAAATTTCAAATGTCTCTTCCTGATGTTAATTATAAGTGTCCTTCTTATTTCAATTTTCTCTAAAACTTCGTCGTTGATCACATATTATGTTCATGCTACCTGGGCACCTCGACGTGGTGTAATGATTAGAAAGTTTGTCTTGCTGGATCAATTACGACTGAGTAGTGAGTTCGATCCTCACTGGGTGCCACATACTTTCGGCCTTGTGCCACATCTAAGCCGGGCTTAGAAAATCACTATGTTCATGTTACCGTCAGTATCCTTCTGTAGAACCACATTTCTGTTGCTTCAAGTCTCTTCTTCATCTTGGAGGAGACACCCCAGCATTCACTGTCATATAGCAGGAACGGCATCACGTAACAGTTCAGTATACGTGTCTTTGTTTATAGCGATTTTTTCAGTCTCTTAATACTCTTCTTAGCTTTTGGAGTGTTTCTATGGCTATCCCAATGCGTCATCGGATTCCATTGTCGTACTTTCCCTCCTCTGTTCCCAGATATTTGCATTTTTGTATTTCTTTGATTTTGGTATCTCCGATTTGTAATTTGTATTTTGAGTTCATCCTTTTGCTAACAACCATGCATTTAGTATTGATGCAGTTTAATACTTTCTTCCCGCTTTCCTTTACTACATTCTGTGGTGCTTTTATAAAACCATCAAAACTTCAACAAATCAATGCTGTCTATGAATCGACTTGCCCGACTGGAGAATGTTTCAATAATAATAATAATAATAATAATAATAATTCGAAAAGCTGTCAAAATACAAGGACGTTGAAATAGAAATCTCAAAAATGTGGCACATGGGAACATCAACAATCCCTGTTGTAGTTGAATCCCTTGGACTGGTTGGAAAAGAGTCCAGTAGACTAATTGAAGGGATCCCTGGAAGCCCATGCCTCAAAGAGATACAAAAAAAAATTTTCTGACAAGTACAGCCCACACTTTACGAAGGGTTTTATCTATGTAATTATAATTTTTTTCAGTGGAAAGTGTCATGATGCCATTTCTAACCTTAGGTCCCTGGGCGAGACCCAGAAATAAATGTGTAAACGCCAGATATCAAAGAAAATAATACATTGGATACACAACCACTACGTTATCGCGCTGTTTAACATACCATTTATCTAATAATAGTTAGATTAAATCAGATATCACCAAACAACACAAGAGAAAAACCCAAGAAACTAACAAATCCTTACCAATTTCACAAAATGTAAAACCCAACTACATGTATTAGATTTCTTAAGAATAAAAACCAAACAAGAGAATATCAATAAAATTGTAATGAAGAAAACACTAAGTATACTTCAATAAAAAAAACGACAGGAAATCACGTGAACACAGCGGAACACAATATTTGGAAATAAAGAAACCATCAGTGCACCAAAAATAGTCTTTGATAATGACTAATGATAGGCGAAAGTGTAGAGTTATTGGCCATGGTTAAGTGTAATTGGCAATAATGCCCAACAAACGAAATTGACAAAGTTTCCAATAAACAATGAAAATAAAGAAAAAAATAGGGAAAAATAATGCTAGGCAAACAATATATATGCAAGACAAAACTAGGCAAAGCTGTAATAAGACAAAAATTTGGCAAAGTACGAATGGTGTCAACACGCAAAAAGGGATAAATTCAAGTCATTCTAGCGTTCTGATATCAAGAAAAGAGAGAACAAAATAAGGCGGATGAGACCGAGAAGTGATCAATTTTTATTAGTTAGGAAGAAAATCCCAGCAGGTATTTGTACGATTTGTCTATACATTTGGGGAAGAGACGTTTACATCAGATTGAAAGCAACAGAATGTACTCAGACATTGGCCATTTTATATTTAGTTATGCATATGAAACTAAAATACAGAAAAAAATCATTAAGAAAGAACTTTCAATGGTCTTATACCCAAATTCTCTCCCTCCCTTTTTGTTTTTTCCCCCCTCTCTCTCTCTCTCTCTCTCTCTCTCTCTATATATATATATATATATATATATGTATATATATAGACAGAATAATAGAAACGTCAAAACCAACGTGCAGCAAAATAATAGTCCTAATTTAGGCAACTGTAGAAATAAAATTAGATGCCCATTAAATGGAGCTTGAAAAACGGGATCCATTATTTATAAAGCAGAAGTAACAAATTGCTCACTCGTATATCTACGCATATTCATCCATTTGGTTATATATATATATATATATATATATATACAGCTCATAAAAAAAAATTACATTTGTATGATTTTGTAAAGCATTAAAGTGGTCATTTTGAAGAAACCTTTGTCGCGTATTTTAATTGACATTCTGATTTTAAAACTATATATATATATATATATATATATATATATATATATATATATATATATATATATATATATGAGAATTATGGTAACTGACGTCATACCAGGCGTTGACAGACTTTTTCATGCTTGAACGAATATATGTATATTTTAAAACATTTAAAACTTTTATGACATTTTAAAAAATCTCTCTCAATTTGCTGTTTTGCAGAAATGTTCCGCTCATCAGGAATACGATAAATCAATTGAATTTATTAATATATTTCATATTTAGTTCATAAAAAATATCACATAGTAAATGTGATGTTTGAAGTCAACTTAATTATTTGTTTTCATTTTCGGAGATAATGTAAGCTTATTTAGTTCGATTATTTGGTATTAGATCATTTTTTCCGTTTCTGATAGGAATTTTTATATACAAAAAAGAATAAATGTTTCTAACTATAGTTTATTGGATGCTATACACATTTATATTATCGAAATATTCCAAACTTATCATTTCTATTATTGGGCAAGCATAATTATATATATATATATTTATCTATTTATTTATCTAAGTCTCTAGCCACCCCCCCATTCTCTCTTTCTCTTTTCTTCTCTCTCTTCATTCAAGAAACACAACATTCCCGCAACCATCACAAGCGATACTGTTTCCATGTCCTACATGTAGATTGTTGTGTGGTGTGGATCTCACGTTGGCCTTAAAAGAAGTCAAGGAGAGAAATACAAGTAGGGTATCAAGGACCCTAATGCACTGAAAGAATCCATCATAGATATACATATATAATTCCCTTTCTTCGCAGTGTGAGTTGATTGCCTAAGGGTAAGAGTCACCGACTGAAATTGCCTTTCTTCGCTGTGGTGATAGTCTCGGACTGATGTTAAATCCGTCGAGTTTCGATCCTGGCTTGAAGCAATCGCATATCTAGCGACACTGATGAGCTGTGATACAGCGAAACAGTCTGTCTATGGATGACTATATATATAACCAAATGGCTAAATATGTGGAGAGATAAACGAGTGAGCGATCATATACAAAAAACATATAAATACTCTATAGTGCAAGTAAAAAAGCGCTCAAGACCTATTTAATATATATATATATATATATATATATATATATATATATATATATATATATGTCTTAAGAAATATACATAATATCTTACATTAATTGCACAACTCGAAGTTTCCTGCCGAAGCAATTTGCAAGTGCTGGAATTATAATATTGATAATATTTTATATATATATATATATATATATATATATATATATATATATATATATATATATCGTTCTCTTTTGGTAATGCTTTGAGTATAAACTGAAGCATTATTTTATCAACTTATTAGTAAACTAAATTGCAACAACATCATATAAACGATTTAGTAAAAAAACAAAATATACCGATAAGACAGTTTTAGTAGCAATTGTAGTTTTTCTCAGTTGTTATCCTTGCAATATAGACGTTTCGATAGTCGGTTAATTTTGTAAAGTTTTCATATCTGAATTTGTTTCCAGGAAAAACTGAGCCTATGTAATTAAGCTGAAACTTTGAACAGAACGCCCCCCCCAAAAAAAAATCCCGAAAAAACGTTTGCGTTCATCTGCATGATTCAGTCATTTCTACTCTGTGAAGGAAAAGCAAATCCTGGTTGTATCGTGTGTTTCCGCCCGAAAGGCATGGCTGTACCTGGGGTCATTTTCCGATGAATGCTTTCTTGGAAGTACTATCACAGATTTCGCCCGCGCGCACGCGCGCACACACACACACACACACACACACACACACACACACACACACACACACACACACACACACACACACACACGTAGAAGCGTCTTCAGCATTCGATTCCATAGAATGAATGTCAGGTTGTGTATCTGGAATTTGAAAGCACTTCACTTACACGTCCGTCGATGTGATGATTATAAAGCCTTGAAGCTATCTTTTAATAGACCAACGTATAATAATCTATTCAAGATTGACATTCATTCCAAAGTAGAAATTTATAATGAACTCTATAGACTTCCCATTGTATGATGCCATCTTTAAAATTTCATTTTTAAGATGCTGGGTTGATGGTAGCTAGCCGATGTTTCATAAAACAACGTTCTATTTTGTAGTAAAATGCAAATGGATGCCATCAAAAGAACATGGCTCCTGTACACAATATGCATATTCAGCTAATTAGATGGGATTTTAAAACTGATTGGGTTTATCCGGTATTTTAACTCTAAAAGAAACTCTATAACAGACATAAAATAAAATATGAGGCACAATGTCAAAGAAAATTATGGTGAGGGGAAAGCTATTGTCTGCTTGCTGCCAACACAAACTAATCGTACTCACTGGCTCCAAAAATAAGATTTGTACTTTTTACCAGAATATATTGTTGTCTGTCCTTTAAATACTTCTAAAAAGCAAGGATGCAGCATTCCTCTTTGTTGATTGGGTATTTTAAAGAGAGGATACATTAAACTTAAATAATCGAATTATAAACAGAGTATATGAGAAAAGATAAAGTTTTGAGAGATAGAGAAACTCGAAAGAGACACTTTGTTAGAGTTGTAAAAGAAGATTTTTGATACATCAGGTACTTTCTTACAGCTTTTTTTTTCTTGCTGTATCTCTACCTGAACAGCATGAACTCTTATCAATTCTCTAACCATTTTGGAGATTACATCTCCAAATAATAATAACTAAAACATTACATTCTTATATTGGTCACATAATCACCACATTATTTCGTACATTAAATTGCCACTTCGCGAAACATTTCGTACACATATCAAACCTCACATCCTAAATGAACGAATTATAACTATTGATGGGATAATATTGCATATGAATTCTATATATCAAATTAATAGTCGTTAAATGAATGACAAAATGGAAAGATCACATATTATATTTCGTCCTTCGAAAGGACTTCTTCAGATTAAATACTATTTTTGTTGATGGAATCATATATATATATATATATATATATATATATATATATATATATATATATATACAGGGGAGGAACAGGAATAATAAACGTCGGTTATAATGACATATTGAAAAAGCACTAAAATTGTCGGGACATTCAATTATAAATTTCTGGCGTCCGAGGTGTCTAAATGTTCCGCGTAGCCGATTTCAATCAGTTTCCTACCGTTTTTGATTTTGCTTTTATCGCTGCGGTTTTTCAATAACTTCGGCTTACATTTGCCATGGAAGACTCGGAAATTAGTGCACTTTATATATATATTTTTGAGTGAATAAATTACTTTCTCTTTGAATTAAAACTGCATTCTTTAACCATAAATCGATCTACATGCTTGACCCAACTAGAGATTTCTCTACTAAATTCACTAAAGCGTTATTGTCTGGAGTGCTTTTTTCCGATTTCAGCAACATTTTCACATTTTTCTTCTTGCGTTATTCACTCCTTAACTTAGGTAAGATAGTAAAGAAAGGTCAGAAGATAAGAGTAAGTATTTTAGATGCTTTGGTGGTGCATGGCAAAAATAAAAGTCTCGAAACTACTGAATTCAATAAAATAGAATGAAAGGAGCCTTTATCCACAGTTATTAGAATATTAGCAATGGATTAAATAATGCAGTGATTTCTTTTATTTTAGGGTCAAAAGTTGTATTTAGAACATTATTATTTGATATGAAGTGGGTTTTGAAAAGTTCCCATTTACACCCATATCTAAGATCATTATTCTGATGTTTGTTCATTGAAACCCTACATTTGGATCGTGTTAACTCTTTTCAGTACCCCAAGAAGAAATCGTTTCTACAAAACTGTGTCTCTATTAGAGTACATTGCTCATGGCTGCTACCGAAGTAAGATGGCTTCCGTCACAATATATCTGATCTCCTTTAAAGATATCGCTCTTAAAACGTTCGCTTTTCGCTGGTATTCTTTAAAATCTACTATTATTCCCGTCTCCTGTCATTCACTTAAGAAATATCTTCGGTTAAGCGTCTCTTCTTTGCGTCGACTCTGTGATTGATTTCCGACTTTAGTGGTTGCAAAGAAAGATTCTTGCCCATTACGCAAAACAAACACTTTCCTGCCTTCCTGGAGTTTAAAAAGAATCATTTCCTCTCTGTCTTCATGACGACGACCAGGGCAATAGAGTTTAGTAGATAACGCCAGTGAGAAGGTTTCAGAATATCGCAGTTAACAGAGACCCTGTTGTGATGAAAGGTTTCTATTAATACCTTCGTTTCTTATTTAACATTTGCTTTTTCTTCTTTTAAGCTTGAAAATGTCTTTTTATCTTATTTTGTTTTCTTTCTTTCTTAACTCCGTATATTTTCCGTTCATTCTATCTTCTTTCTTTCCTTCTTTATGCTATTATTTTCAGTTATATCTCAATTTTTGCCTCAGAAATATTACGGTCATTTTAACAGACTTTTCCCACTTTTATTTCTTTTAATTTTTCTCATTATCTCTTTCTGTTTTCACTTTACGTCTTTCTTTTTTCTTTATTTCTTTCTTTTCATTTTTCCATTTGTTACTTTTTCTTTCTTTTTAAAATTTTTCTTCTTGTTATATAACTTCTCTTTCTTTCTTTCTTTCTTTTTTCTTTCTAGCTTTCTTTCATTTCATTTTTCTCATTGTTCCTTTTCTTTTTTTCTTTGCACTTTTGCTTTATTTATTTTCATTTTTCTCCTTGTTACTTCCCTTTTCTTTTATTTGCCTCCTTTTCTTTCTTTCTTTCTTTGTTTCTTCAGGTGTCCATTTATTTTTTCTCGTTTCTGTCTTTCTTTCTTTTCATTTTTTCATTTTTTCTTGTTACTTTCCTTATCTGTCTTTCTTTTATTTTTCTCTTTCTTTCTTTCTTTCTTTCTTTCTTTCTTTCTTTCTTTCTTTCTTTCTTCAGACTTCCATTTCATTTTTCTTTCTTTCTTTCTTTCTTTCTTTCTTCAGACTTCCATTTCATTTTTCTTTCTTTCTTTCTTTCTTTCTTTCTTTCTTGTTGCCTCATTTTTCTATCTTTTGTTCCCACTTAATTTTCTACTTCATTCATTCTTCTTTTTTCTGTCGTCATTTACCCCGTATTCTTTCATCCCTTCACCCCTCGTTTCAAACATCTTGGCTTCAATTAAAGAATACTCACGCGCAGCTTTTCTTTTAATATTTATTCTAGTTTTACAAAACACATAGATGTTTATTTTAGACGCGCAGCGACCTGTTTCTTTTATATGAACGAAGTTGACAATTTAACAGAGATTTATCCCGAAATCATGCAAAGCACTGACAATATCATTTATATTTTCAACGAAGCCAATTTAGATGGGAATTTCCTGCTGTTTATTTATACCAGCTTGATGGCTTACGAGATATATCTCCGAAATTCGCAAAAGAAAAAACTGCAAACGAAAAAAAATGACAAATATGAAATAAAATCCATATTAAAAGCTAGAAACTGGAAAGAGATCAGAAAATGAGCTCGGATTCCAAGAAGCACAAAACAAGACCTTGAATGCGAATGTGAAGATGTTCCATGAAGCCTTTCAGGATAGCAGGATTCTTGCTTTCTGAGAAACAGAAAGGTTATCTATCTATCTATCTATCTATCTATCTATCTATCTATCTATCTATCTATCTATCTATCTCTTTATATATATATATATATATATATATATATATATATATATATATATGTGTGTGTGTGTGTGTGTGTGTGTGTGTGTGTGTGTGTGTGTGTGTGTCTGTGATTAGTTGGCTTACATTACGAGCACAGAGTTATATCTTCCTTACATTGGCAAATCAGAAGCATATTTTCTACTTTACGTATTAGCGAGAGTAGGAGCCATGAGAGTAAGTCTCTATTTGGTAGAGATAATGAAAGCCAGGAACAGAAGCAATAACTTTATTCGAATAGCTTCTTTTTTATCGTACTGCGACTTCTATGCTATCAACGGCATTTTCAAAATATCGTCAAAAATACAGTATACATTTTTAGTGAATAATCATGAGTTTAGGCCCGAGTTTCTCAACGTAACATGCACGCCCCACAGGGGAAGGGTGACTTTTTGTGGGAGTAATTCGAGAATTAATTATTAACAGTATTTTTTCTAGTGAGTCTCTCTGAATATGGATGTGTTTGCAAGTTAATACACACGGTGCATATACAGCATGCGTACATAAAAATAATTGAGTGCATGTATGTACACGTGTAATTACGCATGTAGTGTATATATATATATATATATATATATATATATATATATATATATATAGATAGATAGATAGATAGATAGATAGATAGATAGATAGACAGATAAAATTATTGGTCAATATATATATTTTGAAGAGGATAAAGTTCAGTTAGAGCTCTATGTCAAAGACAGAGCAAGAATATAATATAAAAGGCTCAGAGACTAATATTTCCTGGTTGTAATTTATTACATTGGAATCGTAATCTCGACCCAATTCATCAGACCTACAAATCTGTAGGTAGAAGAATTGGTTCGTGATTACGATTCCGATGTAATAAATTATAACCATAAATATATTAATGTTTGAGCCTTTTATATATATATATATATATATATATATATATATATCAGATAGGCGCTCTCAAGTTTTTAAGGACAGTTAAGTTAATGTCCTTTTAGGACTCTTCCAGGAGTTCCCTTTTTGAAAAATGCATCATGTGTCACGGATTTTAGAGCTTAGGTGGTGTTTGGCCAGAAACGTTTGGGAACCACTGATTTAGGCCTTAAGTAAAATAGAATGAGAAAGAAAGAAGGAAAGAAAGAATAAGAAAGAAATTGCAAGAAAGAAAGAATATGAGGAATAAGAATATTGGCTTTTTAGAAAGAAAGAAAGAAAGAAAGAAAGAAGAAAGAAAGAAAGAAACTGAAGATAACGTTCTCTTGTGCTGAATGTCTGCTTCAGTGAAATGGAAAGATTTGTCAATTTCAAATCTTCTCACTTGTACCCTCTTCTTGAGGCCGGTGAATTACAGTAAGCTTTTTTTGTTTATGCTTAGTAAATATAGTTTTTCCTTAATAACGGTATCGCCTATCTAGTACAAATTAATACAGAATTTTAAAAGATTTAAAACTTTATAAATTATTCTAATTAAAGTTTTTTTTAATATGATGCAAACAATTCTTGTAAAAAAATTTTTCATATGGCAATAGTATCTCTATCTATAAAAGGCAGGATGTGTGTGTGTGTGCGCGCGCGCGCGCGCGCGTGTGTGTGTGTGTGTGTGTGTGTGTGTGTGTGTGTAACGAATGCACCAGAATTTACATGCACATGACTTTGCATTTCATCAACTCCCATCGATAGTGAAAATAATCGATTTTTTCATGCTTCTACGGCAGTTTTCGTGTAGTTTGCGGCCATTTTCTACTGGCCAGAGTGAGAGCCTATAGCTGGCTGCCACGAATAGGCAGGAAGATAATATTGGCCAGCGTGAGAGCCAACAGCTGACTGACACGAATGTTAACTAACATGCTAGCATGCCAAAAGATCGATAGCTGCATTCGTCACAAGTGGGAAAAATTTAAATCCGCATGGCACTTTACTCCAATTGGCTCATTCGCTTGCTTAAACTCAACGTTGATTCTGATTCCGCAGAACTGGGTTGATTGTGAAAAAGTATTTGTTGTTAACATTCTTTTTTCATTCGGTTTTTCCAGTTACGAGTCCTTTTTTAAAGCTGATCGTTTTGTGTTCATTTTGTTTAGTTCTTTTTTGTAACAGATTTAATGTTTAGTATAGAGCTTAGTAAAAATTCGCAGTGTGAGATAGGCAAGAAGTAAGCCATGTAGCAACATCAGCATGGCAAAGGGCACTCCTTTGAAGGCAAGGAAGGGCAAAAATATTTTAAGTCAAGTGTTAGCTGTATGAGTCGTACGATTTTTGAATCAGGCACGGGCAACGCCTGTCCATGCTGCTAGTCCATAATATATATCATTCATAAATGCAATTAATAGCTTTTCTGATTAAATAATATCTTAGTTTAATTGAATTTTAAGCAGATGCAGATTCAGGGCAGATTTTTGGTAACTGGGGTCCTGTTCTATAAAAGAAATTGATGATTTAAATTCTTCAGTCTTTTGCTTATAGCTAATATAAAGTTAATCTTTACAAAATGAATTTCTCGAGATCTTATAAAAGTAAATAAGTGTGTGTATGTGTCTAGAGGGGAGTAACATATGTAAAAAAATAATCTCATTTTTACCAAGACTTTGTAAAAACAGAAACGTTTCTAAAATAATTCCATTCATTTATGATAAGTCCTGAACGTTTCATTAAAATCCTACGATTTTTTATTTTTGTAAGAATTTCCAAACCAATGTGTTTTTCACCGCAAAAAGATATTAATTTTTTTATAATAATTTATGTTCACTCAAGAAAAAATTGACCAAAATTTTAAATTATCTAAAAAGATTAAAATATAATTTAATTATTAGGTAAAAACTCCTTTGATTTCTCCTCTTAGTAATAATAAAGATTTTGACGATAAATCTTTGTTTTTAAGTTTGAGGTATATATGTATGTGATATAAACAAATGTATATATATATTTCCTTGGAACTGGTATTATTTAATTGGTTTAGAATTTTATTGTTCAGTGACTTTATGATCTTCTCAAGATTATTGGTACAATTGATTTTTTTACGTAGGAATATCGCAAATTTTGTCTCGATTTTTGTTAAATTACCCCTACATTTGTTTCGTAGGAAATGACATTGTCTAGTGTATAAAATATGTATCCGTTTACATCCGCTCCTGTTTAACGTCTGTGCTGCCATTGATGGCAAATCTATTGGTCATGACCCATTTATGGAAAATAATTTCTTAATTGATGCTTCCTCTTTTACTGTAAATTTAACGGAGGTCATATTTGATTGGTAGATCTGATTAAAGCCAACAAACCTTATAACCACCCACTTTTTCTTTTTTTTTCGTAAAAAGAGGCTATATTTTGGTTTTAAATCTAAATAAATCGTTCTCTCGCCAGTAATTTACAATCGCCTGATGAGACTCATTGATACGCATCGAAACACGACTGCAATTGGGTAGCGATTTTGACATGTTTTAGATGTAATATACTAAGATAAAGAATATTTCACTACTATGTATTGAGCCCTCTTTTAAATTAAATGTTACCAACGCTGGAATTGTACTTTATTCGTTCTCATCTTACCTTTATATATATATATATATATATATATATATATATATATATATATATATATATATATATATATATATATATATTTCGTATTAATAATCAACTTTATTTTTATTGGGTACACGTTTTTGACCTGCTATTCATGCTTGTTTTATTTTCTTAAGGATGGAAATTTATAACAATTAGCCTAGGTTATCCTACGAAAGTCCAACTAGAGAAAGATTATGCTTTTGACAGGAATCGAATCTATACACAGGGAAACCGCATCTATAGCAGAACAAGTTGCCTTGCCAGATCGTTTACGACTAAGTAGTGAGATCGCTGCTCACTGGTTGCCCCATACTTTCGGCCTTGTGCCACATCTAAGCTGCGCTTAGAAAATCACTATTTGTGCACTTCGAGGCAATGGTTAGCAAGCTTGTCTTGCTAGAACAAATACGCCTGAATTGTGAGTTCGTTCCTCACTGGGTGCCCCATTCTTTCGGCCTTGTGCCTCATCTAAGCTACGCTTGGAAATCTCTATAGTAGAACAAGATATTGAGTTATCTATTTAAGAAATGGACATTTCTCGTTTGGAGTTTTACGAATCTATATTTGCTAACTTCAGTTTTGTGCCCGAAACGGCAAGATCGCAAATTCCTCTCGAAGGCAGTGAAACTTCTCAATCTAGTCCGGTTGTTATTAATTTTAATGTTTCAGCGGGCATTAAAGCTAGCTCCTGCGTAGGGGCTCTTGATTGAGCTTTCGGCTTGTTCAGGAGTTTCAGAGTCTCTAAAAGTCTTTGTATATTCTCAGCAGTGGAGGCTCTCCTGGCTGCCGCCTGATCTAGGTTTTCACCTGCATGAAACTTTCTTTTCCTCGCTACAGCCTTGGCATTTTTATTGCAATATGATCCTCTGTTGTCGGAGATTTCTTTCTACGATATGCGATTGGCAACTATAAACTACAGAAAAAACACAAAATTTATCGCTACATTTAAATAGTGCATTAATATTTCAGCTTAACTTTTAAAAGTCCATCGATAATTCTATTGTCGCACGTGAAGACAGTTTGATGTGCGTATGTCCGTACAAACAATTATTTTTATTTCACGGGATTTCGCAATTAATTTCGATTATACCCAAATTTATTTACAAGTTATAAAAACTGTTATCATACAAAAGAAAATCGTCACAAAAAATCACGTAAAAAATCGTCGAAAACAACTACAGTAATAAAAACTTGAGAATAAAAAGTTCTGTAATATAAGCTATAAAAGAGTTCTGTCCTTTTAATTGAAAAAGTGTGACACAGTGACACACTGACAAATTACAGATTTCGAAAATTTAATAAACGTAAATGCTACGATACAGAAACACATTCATCACATACTTTCTTCTCGCTAGAACAATTACGACTAAGTAGTGAGTTCAATCCTCGCTGGGTGCCCCTTGCTTTCGGCCTTGTGCCACATCTAAGTTACGATTAGAAAATAATTACCCACTGCTGGATAGGAAAAGTTTCAAAGTTATTAAAATAAATGGATATTTTTCAGTCTTGTTTAAATTCTTCATTTTGTTTCTTTTTTTTTTTTCAGATATTGTATAATTTTAAATTGTGATAATTTGTGTCAACTCGTAAAATGTCACAACACAAAAATTCATTTTATGTACGACAATTTGCGAAGTGTAAGCATAAAATAATAAACCTATCCAGTAATGTGTTGAATGTATATCTGTCTCTAAGCAATTATTTTTATTCAATTTTCGAAATCTGCTCTTTCTTTTTGAATAACCCTGTATAGTATCCGGGATGGATGATTGGCGGCCACAATCTTAACAACATAAGATACGCAGATGACACAGTACTGATAGCAATCACGGAAAAGAAATTATAAATCCTCCTACAGAAGATAGCGAAGCAGAGTGAAGAGAAGGAACTGAGCATAATCTACGTGAAAACAGAATACATGGTCATCAGTAAAAAAAGATCAGCCCGAAATGCGATTCACAAGACGGGGACGCTAAAATCAAGCAGTGCGGAAATTTAAATATCTGGGAAGGGTTTTGACAGAGAAGGGTAAGTGCTACGCTGAGATACGAAGACGTATTGGGATGGCCGAAGACACATTTCAAAATCTCGACAGAGTATTACGAGACAGGAGGATTTCGTTGGTAACAAAGAAAAGATTACTGAGCTGCTACGTGATATCTGACCTCCTTTACGGAAGCCAATGTTGGACGGTCCCCTCAAAGATGAAGAAGAGGCTCGAGGCAGCGGAGATATGGTTCTACAGAAGGATGCTGAGGATATCATGGACCGAGCGTGTGAGCAACGATGAGGTTTTGGAGGAAGCTTACACTTAACCTCAGGAAGAGGCAGCTGAAATTTCTGCGACACGTAATGAGAAAGGAATGCTTGGAGAATCTGGTATACACAGGGAGAATAGAGGGAAAGAGAGACAAGGAAAGCAACGCGTGACATACGTAGCGGGCTTAAGCAAGTGGGTGAAAGAACAGGATCTGGGCGAAGTAGCAGAGGGACAAAACTTGTTGAGATCTATAATGGCTAGGGTAAAGTGAAGAGCAATGATCGTCTACGTCCTGAAGAAGTAGAAGTATCTGTGAAAAGTACGTTGTTTTCTGGAGTATTTTTTCGAAGATCTTGGATACGTGGTTGATTGAAACTTCGAATGAGAAAGCCGTAGACATGAAGGACTGACACTAATTAGAGATTCGCAACTTAGCGTCTGTAGCAACAGTAACCAAACATATTGATTTCTAGGAAATTTGATAGTCCTAATTAAGATTCTGATAAGATGAAACCACGCGACAAAGGTTAATAACAACACGTATCACTATTAAATACGTGATTATCGATGTGTACATAGATTAAAATACGGCATTACATTGAATATTGATGCGGGAAAGTTTAGCTTGGAATAAAGTCCAATTGTTTTGTGAGGATTCCTTTGTGAGGATTCAACCAAATGGATATATTATCACTTTAATTATATATAAAAATATACAAATGACACCTATCACTATATCTCACCCTATCAATATTTGTCTTATTTGTCATAACTATCTATGCATGTATCTCAGTATTTTACATCTATGGAGCTAGATAGATCTATCTCAGTCTATTAATATTTCTCTATCTGAGCCTCTCTCTCTCTTTCTCTCTCTTTTTTCCATCTTTCATTAAATATCTATCTTTTGCCCCTGATTGTGTCTATCTAGCCTCGTCTGTATATATATATATATATATATATATATATATATATATATATATATATATATATATATATATATATTAAAATGTAGTATTGAATGTTAAAGACAACATAGTCTTGCATATTTTCTTTTGAATTTTCTCATATTCACTAATGAGACTTTTTATTTGAAAATGATTTCGAAATATGTATTGTCCATACGATGACCTAGCGCTTTCAAACATCATTGTTCATCTTCAGGGTCAATATTTTAAAATATGTGTAATTTGGCAGCAACTTTTCTTTTAAACATGTAGTATTGAATGTTAAAGACAACATAGTCTTGCATATTTTCTTTTGAATTTTCTCATATTCTCTAATGAGACTTTTTATTTGAAAATGATTTCGAAATATGTATTGGCCATACGATGACCTAGTGCTTTTGAAGACAATACATATTTCGAAATCATTTTCAAATAAAAAGTCTCATATATATATATATATATATATATATATATATATATATATATGAGACTTTTTATATATTTTATATATATATATATATATATATATATATATGAGACTTTTTATTTGAAAATGATTTCGAAATATGTATTGTCTTCGAAAGCACTAGGTATATATATATATATATATATATATATATATATATATATATATATATATATATATATATATATATATATATATATATATATATATATATATATATATATATATATATATATATATATATATTGTTCGTAACAATCTATCTATCCTCGTCTGTTTATATATCTCTGTATGAATGCATGGGCACGTGGCAGAGTGGGCAGAACGATCGCTTTCAAAACCAAGAGACTCGAGTTCGAATCTCTTCACGGTTGACCTAGTGAGTAAAATTGCTAGCTGTCATCGATCGGGATTTTGTGTGTGCTGGCCTTGTTCAGATTGTTGATCACGCTTTTTTTCTTTTTCTTTATTTTCATTTGTATTTATATCATTTTATCATTTTTCTTTCTTTCTTTTTTTCTTTTGCTATCTTTCTTTTATTCTATAACCTCTCCCTTACGATTCTTTCATTCTTTTTCCACTTTTTCCTTTCCTAGTTTTCATTATTATTTCTTCAGCTTTTCTTTTTTATTCTTTTCCTTTCCTTTCCTTTCCTTTCCTTTCCTTTCCTTTCCTTTCATTTCTTTCTTTCTTCCTTTCTTTCTTTCTTTCTTTCTTTCTTTCTTTCTTTCTTTCTTTTGGTTATTCCTATTCCTTTTTTCTTTTTCCTTTTCCTTTTCATTGTCTTCATTTTTATTCATTCTATCTACAGTTTTTCGTCTTTCTATCTTTCTTTTCTTTCTTTCTTTCTTTCTTCCTCCCTCGCACTTATCGTACACTTCAATAACAGTCTTCTCGTGTCTTTCCTTTCTTTCTTTTCTTCTTTCTTTTTACTTCCTCTCTCTGTCTCTCTCAATATTTTCCTGTTCCTCCTTTTTACTCATCCCACTCTCTCCATTTAGTTCTTATTAGTGTCATGGCGCGTCTCCGCTTCTCCAATATCTGCATCGAGCTTCGACAATGCCATGGCAACCACGTCGAGATGACGTCTCTCATGACAACCCTACGTGCCTTCGTTCCACCACTCAACCAACAACGATAATTCCTATTAGTCTCTCAACTGGACACGTCGCCAAAGAAAAAGAAATGGCTCAGGTTAAACTAAGATTTGTAAATAAATATTTCGTTCTGCTGTGTGATTGATACGTACTTCTCACTGTTTTAAAAGGTTTTGTCTGAGATTGAATACAAATTCGGAATTTTGGATGCTGATTTTCGAGGTGAGTCTGTCCTATCCACACAAAATAAACTGTTTTTACACAATTTTTAGAATCCTGTTAACCTTAAAGTAGTTTGTGCTAAGTTCAGTTAATATGAGTAATCCTTAAATTTGGGGTTATTTCGAGTGGGGCGAACGATCGAAAGCAATGAAAGAAAAGCAAAAATTAATTATAATACCTCAAGTTTTCCCTGTTATCCAGAAGTGTTTCCAGGAAAGTTTCTTAAACCCAGATGGCAAACGTCCTGGCTATGATGATAAACTGCGTCCAGCAGCAAGGCCTCTGATGAGGAGGTTTTGAGGAGCGTGGAACCACCTCTTAATTGCTGGTGTTCCCAGGTCCCAGGTGGTAGCCCTTGTTAGGATCCCAGCTATGGGCAAATAGTTAACCCCTAAACTGAAGTAAAAAAGCATTATGAAAGTCTAATAATAGGTTTTAATACCAGAAATACTTTGTAAGAAACTATTACCAGAAATAAATTTTTGAAGAAAAAAAAATTATTACGAGCAATACGTTTTCGAAAAAAAAAAAAATATTACCAGCTATACATTTTAAAATAATATTTCCAGCTATACATTTTTGATGAAAAAATATTACCAGAAATAGATTTTTGACAAAACAAAAATATTACCAGAAAAAAAAAGCTGTCGGCATTAAATGACCCATTGACGGTGATATGCCGTAAAATGAAACAAGTCAAAGCAAACCAGATGGCAAAACGCAAAGAAACAATTAGTAGTATTCTATATTGGAAACTGTTTTGGCGTTCGCAAACCTCAAAATAACTCTACTGCTGGGAAATAAGGTTCACTGTGTCCCACCAGAAGATTTTTCTCATTAGAATCCATCTTCTTCTTCTTTTATGCGCCTTGTTCTTCCAGGCTGTGGGCAATCATGGGTCTCCACTTCCCCCTAACCATTGTAGCTCTCAACAAGTTTTGCCCCTTTGTTACCTCCCCCAGGCCATGTTCGTTCATCCACTTGCTTAAGTTCGCTAGTTATGTCACGTATTGCTTTCCTTTGTCTCTCTTTCCTCCTATTTGACCTGTGAGTATCATATTCTCCAAGCATTCCTTTCTCATTACGTGTCCCAGAAATTTCATCTGCCTCTACCTAATGTTAATTACAAGCGCCCTCCTTGTTTGCATTCTCTCCAAAACATCATCATTGCTCACATGTTCGGTCTATGTTATCCTTAGTTATCCTGTCTCGTAATACTCTGTCTAGCTTTTGGAATGTGTCTTTGGCCATCCCAATACGTCTTCGTATCTCAGCGTCTCACATACCGTCCTCTGCCAGAACACTTTCCATATATTTAAATGTCCCCACCTGCTTGATTTTAGTGTCCCCGACCTGTAAATCACATTTCAGGATCATACTAATGACCATGTATTCTGTCTTCACACATTTATAAATCTACCACTCGTCCGTGCATTGAACTGTTGAACTAGCTAAACGCAACGACCACTTCTATTCTAACCGGTTCTTTTCTTGCATCTATCACCTTCGCAATTCCTTCCCGATTTCTTGTTTCTCTGTCATCTACAATTTTCAAGAATTTAAATGCACCGCCAATCGCCATCTGCCTTCCTGAATCCTTTTCCATTATTGTCCTTGCATCACTTCTCCCCAGTAACATCTTCTCAATCTCATTCATTTCCTGTAGCTCGCTGCCTCCTAGAGGCAGTATCAGTGAAATGATTAAAATAAAGCTCCCGTTATATTTTCCCTGCAACTACCAGTGTTGCAATTAACGAGTACGTAGGTTTACAGGTAGTTGATGATGTGATACATTTGTAAGTGTAGAAGGTGAGTAATTTAAGTCACCATTTCCCTAGGTAGGCTTATTTTGAATATTAGAGGTTTATACAGTATTTAATATTGTTGAAGTTATCTGTAACATTTTGAGTCGAGATTTACAAACGCTACTTTTCGTTCAGTGTCGCAAACCAATCCATGACATTTGAATAAGCTGATTCTTTTGGAAAAATATTTGACAAAAAACCTAACCCCAACCCATACTTCGCTGTTTAATAATTTCTTTAAATTAATTTAATTTTATAGCACTTCATGTTAAACAATATAAATTAATTTTTCCCCTTTTAACAGCGAAGAAATTTTTTTTTACGCTTTCTTTCTTTTTAGTATGCAACTTACAACTGGCCATGCGTAGATATTTCTTTCTGGGGGAAAATTCTAACTTTTTGAATCGTTTGGCTTCATGATGCATGACATTTCTCGCAAATGCAGGGCGAACTGTAAACTGCATTTTTGTATATACAAAAACATAAAGAAAAGATATGCAAAAAACAATATTGCATCTTTATTAAATAAGTATTTTTTTGTTTTAAACATTAAATTAAAAGTTTTTTGTTTGTTAAATAATAACCTAAAATAATAATGTTAAATAATAAACTTTTATTTTTTTCAAAAAAACAAAAAACAAAAATGAATGGAAATTTATAGTACTATGATACGTACACTCGTAAAACCAAATGAGCTTTGTAGTTGCTTATCTGTTTGCATTTCTCAACAAAATTAGGTTTCGATTGATCAATGTATGGCTATTTTCGAGGGTATGACGGACGGACAAACTAACGGAAGTCACAGAATTTTATATATAGACAGATTAAATAGATGGGTTAGTCTTCTATATCTCGAGCTATCGTCTGGTCTCACTCGATCATCATCGTTTTATTTTTCTCCAACGTACTTCACCTTTAACGGACCCGTCTGCACGTGATAATTATTTTATTTCTCTCGAGATATTCAATATATTTCTTCTTTAGAACAATTTAGTCATTATTTCTTCTTTTTTTTTCTTTTTAAATATACCATTCTGTCCATGTACATATCACTGCGTCTAGAAGGGTTTCTATTTGATAGAACGAGGGCCAATTTGCAAAATAAATTTATTATTTTTTTTGTCTCTTCTCATTTTGTAGCTCCCTTTCTGTCGCTTTCAACGTCGTGGACATTTTGTTCTTGATATCTACAAAATCATAAATATTTTCTAAGCGAAACGTCATAATACTAAGTTCTCAATGAGGATTGATTTCAATTTTTGATGCAACTGTTTGCTTCACCAGATTACTATTTCTATAGTAATCACGCTCATACCAAGCACTGTTTAGTTATTCAAATAAATACTATACAGTCTTTGATCAAATACTGAAGACTAAGATCATTAGCAGACATTTTGTAGCTATTGTTCATCTAATGCACGGTTCAAGAGCCCCTCAAGGTAGAATGTTACTGAATAGGTTTGTTTTATGAACATAGGGATTTTAGATTATTGCGCTGTGTATAACTAGTCCTCGGTATGACGATAACTTACAACCGGCAGCAAGACCCGTCATCGGGAGATTGGTGAGTTTGATCAGCGTGGAATAACATTTTAATTGCTTCCAGTTCCGCCCTGGCCCCGGGTTAGGGTTAGGTTTCCATCTCCGAGCAAATACTGAATCCCTAAACAAAAACGACACAATATAAAAGTATGAAACTACATATTTATAATAAAATGACCAACAATACATATTTAAAGCAAAATGACCAACAATACATTTTATCTGTAGTCGAATTACGTTCAAAATGTTTAGATTTTAGTAGTGGCGCCTGGCTCAACGCAGTGCCCTCTTCATCTACCGGTACCCTTTTAGATGATGAGTGCACTCGGGTCGGAGTCGCGATCCGTCTTGTACTCAAATTATGTGATCGTCACAGATGCAGATGTGGAGCCTCCATCGATGAGTTTGGTTTGCATCCTCTCTCCTGTCGTCGTAGTGCCGACCGCTTTCCACGGCATGCAGCAATTAATGACATCATCAAAAGAGGTTTGGATGCAGCTGGGTTCCCTTCCCAAATCGAACCCGTAGGCCTCGACCGTGGTGATGGAAAGCGGCCGGATGGCATTACCATCTTCCCTTTTAAAATGGGTAAGTCGTTGATTTGGGATGCGACCTGTGCAGATACATTTTCGGCCGGTAATTTGATCAGGTCCGCGGTTGAGCCGGGGTTCGTCGCCCGAGACGCAGAGATAAAAAATAGCTAAATATTCTTCTCTTGCTGATAGATTTTTTTTACTCCTGTCGCAGTGGAGACTTCAGGGGTTATTGGCCCTCGTTCGATGGTGTTCCTTCGGAGGATTGGCGCGATTGCGTCTCGATTAAGGAACGAGCCTCGCGAAACGGAGTGGCTCTTGCAGCGTGTCTCACTGGCGACGGTTCGAGGTAATGCTTTCTCCATCATAGCGGCTGGCAGAGGATAGAAAAAATCTTTATAGTTACGTTGTTCTGAAATTGTCATCATTGGTCGACTGAACTTGCTTTGTTTCAATGACTTTTGTTTTGTTATTATTAATTACTTTGTTCAATAAATACATTACCAATAAAAGT
This sequence comes from Acanthosepion esculentum, assembly GCA_964036315.1. Lineage (NCBI taxonomy): Eukaryota > Metazoa > Mollusca > Cephalopoda > Sepiida > Sepiidae > Acanthosepion > Acanthosepion esculentum. The sequence goes on along the minus strand of OZ038497.1, from coordinate 74,347,515 downwards.
TATTCAAATTTTTAAAAAAATAAATAAATAAACCATAGAGCTTGATATGACGCTCAGCAAAATCAGCCAAATATCGAACATGAAGGAACTCTTTCATGACGTTATTCCATATAATTCCATACAAATTCTTAAAGAAATCAAACTGTATTCCAAAATATAACTTCAACAAAACAACAACTTAAAACACACATATCACTGCCTCTTGTAATTATGTCCACACAAACATGTATACACACAAAAGCTGAGTATCATATACCATGTATTTACTTGTGAAAGTAGAATAACATATTTCTATTACTTCAAAGCTCCCAAGAAAATTAAATTTCGGTGTTAAATGACCCATGAGGAAATGATATGCCGTTAAACAAACAAAGAAATATGCACAACGGTTGACCCTAGAATTAAAGAGGTTAGGCTTGTAGTTATCGAGGAAGTATACTTTTGGAAGTCTATTCCACAAGGCTGTGACTCTTGGGAAGAAACCGTCCGAATGGTGCTTATTTCTTACCAAATGAAAAACGAAGGGAAGGAAAAATGGTCGCCCCTGCGTACTTGGCGTGTCGAGTTTTAGCTGTGAATGGTTAAAATAGTGGAATTAAGAAATGTGGTAGGTTAGAAAATTTTCCATGGAAATATAAACCTACTTGAGACGTTACGTCTGTGGGGAAAGGGGTGGTAGGGAGGAATTAATTAATCACCTACAAGGCCACATATACGCTTTTGAACTCTGTCGAAGCTGGAAAGATAAGGCTGTAATACACCATTTCAGACCAGAATCTGAACTGACTTTTAAAAAAAATATAAAGCATGGTAGGTGCTGCCCCAATAGACATTCATATCAAGTAGTGTATTTGAGAGTGACACCATTTATTGTGACTGGTCAGAATTTAGGGTTGGTCCAGTGATAATGAAAATTTATTTGCTTGTTTGTTTTGTAGATATTGTAAATTGCGAGCTAGTTTAACGGTATTTGTCTGAGAGATCAAGTCAGATCAGAAATTCCAAGAGGTTACCTACGTTTTCAGAGGTGCACCAATACACAGTAGTAACATCTTCAAAGACATTTATTAAAGAGCTGAGAATTTCCTTTTAATTATTATTGTTAATATGAAGCAGAAAGTGAGTATGACTAAGTTGTGAGCCTTGTAGTACGCCAGCAGTGATCTATCTCATAGAATTCAGAGGTCTGATCATTCAAGTACCTCCCTGATAGTAAGGACATGATTATGAGAACACTTCCAGAGATTCCATAGCTACAGAGTTTGCGTAGCAAACCACCATGACACACCTTGTCAAAGACAATCTCTCAATTATGTTACGACTTGGTAGAATCATATTGCAAGCACGGCTTTCCTTAGTCTGACACTACGACTTCAGAATAAGAGACTCCTGTAAGCATTTATTTTACTTCAATAACAATGAGGTATTGATATGCCGTTAAACAAACAAACAAATATGTATAATGGTTGACCCTAGAATTAAAGAGTTTAGGATTGTAGATATTGAGGAAGTATTCTTTTGGAAGTCTATTCCACAAGGCTGTGGCTCTTGGGAAGAAACCGTCCGAATGGAACTTCTTACCAAATGAAAAACGAGGGGAAGAAAAAATGGTCGTGCTTGTCTTAGTGAGACGTATACCTACGCCAGGCATGATCTCTACTGTATTTTAATATCTATCTCAATATATTAGGACTGGTTATTTATAATCAATATATTATTACAGGTTATACAAAATATATTATCACAGGTTATTTATTTCTAACAGAGAGGACATAATGTATGTTGGTCAGCAAGTGAAACTGCCCAAGATGAATTGGAGATGCCAAAATCAAGAAAGTAAGAGAAATTAAATATCTGCAGAGTGTTTTATCAATAGACGGAAAAGTCTGACACCGAAAGTCGAAGTCGCGTTAAAATAGTGAAAAATGCCTCGCAGAACCTAAGACAGATATTAAGAAACAGGACACTTTTGTTATAAACAAAGAAAACAGTGCCGATTTGTTCTATAGTATTATTTCTCTATGGCAGTGAATGCTGGACGTTCTCCGTACAGATGTAAAAACGACTTGCGGCAACTGAAATCTGGTTCTACAGAAGTATACTTTGAATACCGTGAACTGAACATGTAAGCAACGACGAGGTTTTAGAGAAAATGGAAACAAAAAGACACTTTTACTTAATATCGTGAAGGGACTGTTGGTATTTCTGGGGCACATAATGATGAAGGGGGGATTGAAAAGTCTGATACGCAAAGTTTTAAGGAAAAATAAAAACAAAAAGGATATTTTCACTTAAAATCAGAAATAGGGGTTTAGAATATAAATGAAACGTAATAAGAAATGAAGGCTCGGGAAATTTGACACTCACAGGACATATTGAGACAGAAGGAAACAGACTTGTGTAAATCGATAGAAGAAAAAGTAGCGGGGAAGATACGGAAAAGATAATCCTTATTAATAGCTAAAATGAATAGTTGAGGAAAACTATGATCGCTCATGTACCGAAGAAACAAGACGCACAGAAATAGAAGAAGAATTTCGAGATCTGCGTCTTATATGGTTGTATACAGATTTAAGAAACTAAGCTTCGACTGGAACAAGGTTAAGTACGATTTGGCTAGAAAGATTAGATTGTTAAATGCCGGGTAAAAGCAGATAGGCATTTTGGTATTTGCAAAGCATGCTTCGCCAAGCACAAGCGTATAAGTATGTTCTGTCCAATGGAGGTGGAACACATTCTCATCGTAATATTCTGCAAAAATATTTCAACGTCATCGCCTCGTCGTGAGTAAACTAGCCGATCACTTATATGGAAACATTTGACATTCATTGACTGAGCAAAAAAATTGGTTAGGTTTATTTTGTTTTACAGTAATGGGTTATTTCAAGCCGACAAGATTTTTATGATAGGTCCTTATGAATACACTTTTATTCGAAAATGTATTGCTGGTAATATACTTTATTTTTAAAAATGTATTGTTCATTTTTTTTTAAATGTACTGTTATTAATATTTTTTAAATGTATTGCTGATAATATTTTTTTCAAATAGTATTGTTTGTCATGTTTTTTTTCAAAAATATATTATTGGTAATATTTTTTTTTACAAAAATATATTGCTGGCAATATTTTTTGTCAAAAATGAATTGCTGTTATTTTTACTATAAAAAAAAATATATTTATACTTTCATAGTGTTTTGACCTCAGTTTGGAGGTTAAATATTTGCCCATAGCTGGGACCTCTATCAGGTGCTACCACCCCGTGTCAGGGTGGACCTGGGAACAACAGCAATTAAGAGTTAGTTCTACGCTGAGCAACCAGTGCTACTGCCATATAATGATAATCATTCTATTAAGATAATTTTTCGGGAAAATAGATTCCTTTATCCAGTAATTGTTATTGCTCTTTCCAGTAATGATGAGGGTTTCTAAATCTAATCTAATCTAATCTAATCTTTGTTTGGAGTATTGTGGAATATGAACATTAGAGCTTTTTGAGTCGATTAGTGTCATAATAAGTTATGAATGAGGAACTCATTGTTCAATCCACACTGAGTAGGAATGATATTGAGAAGCTAGCTAACTGCTTTTTCACGACAAGCATTTTTTACTAAGCTTCGCTTAGACTGACACAAGCTGACCTCTAGAATAGTCAGGACTAAATAATAGCAATGGTTTAGGTGGGTATTCATTGACGCTACAGGAATCAAGCTAATGTTGCAGATCCTTGCTGTCTCCTTGAATTCAATCCTTACTCTGTCTCATACGTGTTGTCTTAACGTCAGATTAATCACAACTTAATAGTCCTTGAGAAGTAATTATTTTACCAAACCGTAAAGGTATATATACAAATATATGCTACAAACCAAGGCGCGTGCACATACATACACACAAATATATATATATATATATATATATATATATATATATATATATATATATATATATATATATATATATTATCCTTTATTTTAGGATAATACATCGAAAAAAATGTCAAAATCAAAATCGCTACACAATTACAGTCTGCTGCCATCGATTTCAAGTCTACGTGTCAAATCTACGTGACTCATTTATGAAAAATAATTTCTTAATTTTTATTTATTCCCTTAGTTTAAATTTAACGTAGGTTATATTCGATTGGTTGATCTGGGTAAAGCCCACAAACCTTATAACCACCCACGCTATTTTTCTTTTTTTTTCGTAAAAAGAGGCTGTATTTTGCTTTTAAATCTGAATAAATAGTTCACTGATCAGTAATTTACAATCGCCTAATGAGATGCGTTGATACGCATCGAAACACGACTGCAATTGTATAGCATTTTTGACATGTTTTCAATGTAATATCCTAAAAGAAAGAATATTGCTCTACTTTGTATTGTATTGTACTAAATTAAACTTTAGGAACGTTGGAATTATACTCTATTCATTCACAGCTTAGCCCCCCCCACACACACACACGCGCGTGCACGCACGCACACACACACACACATATATATATATATTGTTTAATATAATCGTTTTATGTCTAATTATTTTTATAGTAATCCTTTCTAGTTCTCTTTTTGTTTTTAACCCAAGTACTTAACACAACCAACCTAATTATACCCAATAACTCTTCTCCGTCAACTAGTGTTTTGAAAAAGAGTAACATTGTATACCAGTTTAAATGTCCTTTGGGAGATTGTATCTCTGACAAAAAAGTAAGTGCATACGTTGGCTTGACGACAACGACATTATCAAAACGTCTCACGCTCCATTTGTCCGATACAAATTCTATCGCCCAACGTTTAAAGACACATTCCTATCCACCTTTAAAATTTTGTAAAATACCTATTGACAACACCAATTATACTACATCCTGAAAACAATCAACAAAAACATCAAATAGGTATTCGTTGTCTGTTATATTTAATAATATAAGTTTGAACAATGATCTGTTGCCCCAATACATTATGCATGAAATGGACAAAGTTCGACACTATTTTTAGACATTTTTATGTTTATACATTTTTTTTATACATACAAATATTTAAGTAAATGCTCTGTTTTATAATAAACAGTATTAATATCATTTACCGGCCTCAATGTCCGAGAAATTTTCATAGAAAATATTCGTTCTCTGACAGGAATCGAACCTGTATCCTATACGGAAACCGTCATTTAGCCTGACGTGCCTTAACCGATCGAGCCACGGAGAATCCTACTGTTTTAAACTTCAATCTTCCATGAATCTCTCACGTATATTCATATCTGCTCAAAGCGTATCCAAATGTAAACAAGTGACGTCACACATTATGAAATGGACAAAGTCCGACAATTATTTTAAGACATTTTTATGTTTATACATTCTTTTTATAGATACAAATATTTAAGTAAATGCTCTTTTTGTTTTATAATAAACAGTATTAATAACATGTACCGGATAGAATAGCCAAGAAATTATTAATGCTGTTTAGCATTTACTTAAATATTTGTATCTATAAAAAGAATGTATAAACATAAAAATGTCTTAAATATATATATATATATATATATATATATATATATATATATATATATATATATATATATATATATATATATGTGTGTGTGTGTGTGTGTGTGTGTGTGTGCCTTTACATTATATTATATACAAGATTTCAGTAAATTTAGGCATAAAAAGTTCTTGTACGTATCGCGTCTTCTCAGGACGCTAGAAATAATGGCTCTTCACAGCTTCCTACCCTTCGTCGCTCTTACCAGTATTTGTCATTTACGTATCCCGCTCTTCCCTGTTCAGGTTTCCATTTACTCAATGTCGTTACGTAGCTTTCTCGCTGCTTTCTTCTGTCTCTCTTAACTTCAAGATGAGTTGTGAATGTCATATTTTCCAAGCCGTCTTTTTTCATTCTGTGTTTCAGAAATATCAACTGTCTCTTTCTGATTTTATTTAAAACCTTACTTTACTTAATACCAAGTTATCACCATTTCCATTGACGAAGTCCCCGCAACAAGGCGAAGTGTTTGAAATTGGCTATCAGGATACTAAGCGTAAGCCACTCAGTGAGGAGCGATCCCCCTTCAGTCTGCGAGACTAGCTTGTTAATAATCGCGTTAAACATGTCGTTATCTTTATCTCTTATTTAATATCTATTACAATTTCGCTTTCATTCTTTTTAATGTCAGACATGCCCGTCTTGTGAGTCTGTGTGTGTCTTTGTTTCCCACTTCTCCATTTTCATACCTCGCTTCTTGTCACAGACAATAAGGACTTTTTCTTTTTCCTCCTCGCAACTCCCCAAGTTTCTATGAAACAATACTCCTTACTCTCCTTATTCAATTTACTCTTCTCGAAACATTGCCCGTTCTCTTCCACATCAACGCCATATTTGCAGCATCTCAAAGCGAACCTTTTCTATTGTCGTCTGTCTCTTCACTACTCTTCCACTCAGAGCTCAGATAAAACGTTATTTCTTCTCTCTGGTCTCGTCCACTTCTTCCTTTTTCATTCTTTCGTTCCTTCAATTCCTGTCCAATCAGACCCCCTACCCTACCAGGCTTGTCCTCTTTCCGACTATGTCACCAATGACTCAGCGCTCTGTTTTCTAATGGGCATAAAGCAAGGTCCTTTACTCTATATCGATCGAACATGGACACAGACAGATGTAATGCTCCTAACACTGTATATACGGTAACCATGAAGGTTTGAGAATGCGATCGACACAACCAAGAAGCCTACTTCTTTCTTTCTTTCTTTCTTTCTTTCTTTCTTTCTTTCTTTCTTTGTCTCTCTCATTCTCCGTCGGGATTTCGTACTTTCTCCTTCTCTTATTATTATTTTGTTTACTCTCTCTATTATTGACGCAGCGTTTTTAGTTCGAAACTGCTAGTCTTTTTACCTGGCTTCGGGACCCCTCATAATAATAATATTATTTTCCTTTTCGCAAATCCAAAAAATATCGTCTTTTATGATTTTGCGTGTTTCTGTAATACATTCGCTTTTTTGCTCTCTCTCTCTCCATCTCTCTTTCTCTGTCTTCTCACGTCATATAAAATGAGCGATGGTAGTGGTAGATTTTTTTTTATCAACCTCTATGGGTTATTGAATGCCTAAATGTAAATATTTTGAACACAATATTACGGCTTCAATTAAATCTAACTTAAACGTTCAAATGCAGATAAAATGCTTTGTTGATCATTTTACTATAAATATGTATTGTCCGTAATATTATATAAAATGTACTGTTGTTATTTTTACAAAAAATCTTTTTATATTTTTTCTAGATTTGTTGGGGGTGAGGAGTCACTATTTTCCCATAGCTGGGGACCTAACAGGTGCTACCACTAAGGGTCCAGGTGGGACTGGGAACAACAACATTTAAGTGGTGGCTCCACTCTCCACAAAATCTCCAATCTCTCGATCAGAGGCCTTGCTGCCGGATGTTGTTTATCCAGTAATAAAGATACCCAGTAATAAAGATGAGCGAAAGATATTTCGTTCGATTTGAATAGCGTTAGCGAACTGAATGTACTACCGACTTATGCTGCAACTGTTTTTTTAGCAGTATCTTGTGGTATAATGTGCTTGCACATAAGGAAACTACATCAACGAAAGCAAGGAAAACTACGTTATATAAAAAGCATTATTGTATGCCAAATTTTCCTGAAATGGTAATTGTAGTATTTGCCTTTTCCTTATAAGGAAATATTCGGCATTCATTGACCGAGCAGCCAGTACTGGTGCTGGTTTAAATTTATAAAAACTTTCTCTGAAAAAAAGAATTTGAAGGAAAATAGATTTTTCAAGTCCAGTAGCTGTATCCGCTATTTTCAGTATTGATGGGAATTTCTTAAACTTTTATTTGAACTTGTGTGGAATGTTAACATCAAGATTATACCATAATTTTCTCTTCGAGTTGCAATTGATATTCATTTTTTGTTATTGCTGCTGTTAAAAGTTCTCACCTGATATGGTTTCTGTTACTTGGTACAATTCTTTGTTTGTGATTCTGTAGCGCCAGTACACCACAAGTTTCGAAGAAGTTCGGTCTTCGCCACGACTCACAGGCATCACTCACTCAAAGCCATTTTTAACTATTGATCAGAGAAAGCGTTTATACAGAGCAGACAGTTTAGATATTTCTGAACGCGTTTGGCGCCATGCATGACATCCATATGACAGTTACGATCTGACGAGGCTATTTAACAGCAGGTTGATGCTTTGGTTCTGCAATACTTTGCTGTGTTGGGAGAAACTACCTCTGGCGCAGCTTATTCTACGTTGTATTTCCTATACTAAATTTGTTATAACTGATGCATTATCTGAGGTATTTGAATTATTTTGTATTTATTAGATTCACATCATTAATTTCTGTGATGGAATGAGGCTATGTGCCATCGCTGCTTTTATTCCAATTATAGATCATAGTTTCTAGTTTCCAAAGATTTGTATCACGTTCTATATTTTGGAAGACTTAGAAGGGCATGTTGCTTTTTCAAGATCTGTTGGATAAAATCAAATACACACACACACACACACACACACACACACATATATATAAATATATATATATATATATCACTTATATATATATATATATATATGTCACTTTTATCGAATAGCACTATATATATATATATATATATATATATATATAAGTGATATATATATATATATATATATATGTCACTTTTATCGAATAGCACTATATATATATATATATATATATAAGTGATATATATATATATATATATATATATATATATATATAGTGCTATTCGATAAAAGTGACACACCTGAATTTTTTTTCTTAAACATTTTTCGCCTATTACTTTTGGGGTCAAAGTAATTTTTAATCTTACTAATATAAAAGACCGCTTCCCGACCACCCAGTAAAAAAGTTTATTCACCCTAAGGTATTCTATTGATAATTATAATTTTCGATATAAATGAGATATAGAGGAAAAAGAAATACAGAGGTATAATTTACTTATAATAGGTAATATAGTTCTAAATACTTAATAATCTATGGGTCCTCCTTTATTTTCAATAACCTTTTCAACCCTTTTTGGCATTGACTTGATTAGGTTCTGGCAAATCTCATCTCCAAGCATTGAATTCCATTCGGATATGAAATTCACAATCAAATCCTCTTTGTTGCTCAACTGCTTTCTCGAGAGCCTGCACTTTATAATGCTCCATAAGTTTTCTATGGGGTTGAGGTCAGGAGATTGGGGCGGCCATGTCATAACACTCACCTGCTTCTCATCAAAGTATTTCTTCATCAATTTTGATTTGTGACAGGGAGCATTATCCTGCATAAAAATGAGCTTGGTGGGGTCAATTTTCACCCTTTCATTTTGCACCTACAATAATATAGCATTCATTAGTATTTAAAAAAAAAGGCTTAAGAGGTCATTTGATAAAAATCGCATGAGAATACGATAAGGTAAAGTATTCAACTGACCTCCTGATTTTTAAAAATAAAATCTCTACATGTTCTTTTTAGTTTTATTTTATTTTTTCACGCGTGTATTGAGCACTTTTTAATACTACTGTTTCTTGGATTGGTTCAACTCTGATATTAACCCTTTATGTATTATATATATATATATATATATATATATATATATATATATATATATATATATATATTACATGAATCATTCATACAAAAAACATCATTAACTTCAATATCTGTTTTTTGTATGAATGATTCATGTAATGTAAATTGAAGTGCACTACATACTTGATATATATATATATATATATATATATATATATATATATATATATATATATATATATATATCGGGTGTAACAGCAAAATTGTCCAAATCGTATTACAGCAAAATTGTACACTTGTTAGATTAAGCTTTGAACCGTTGTATCTTAGAAATGATTAAAGATATCTTACTGGAATTTCTTCGAAGTTTTTATAACGCTATTGGACTCTACTTCGAACAAAAATAATGTATTTAGCTCTAAGTTGAAATGAGGATCTCTCTTGCTGATGTGACTTCCTGATCCCGGTTTCCTCTCTACTGTTCTCTTGATGGTTCTTGAATGGACTTTGCAGATGAAAGCCAGAGTGTGAATGCTGGTACCATTTCTGAAATGTCTTAACGATCGTTTTCTTCTCACCATTGCTCAGTTGGGAAGATATAGTGAGGACGATACAAAACAACCTTAACCTGTTCTTTTGCTAGCTGAATAACACACACACACATACATATATATGTATATGTATATACACCTGTTTTCCTAAATGGGTCAGAAATAGAGAGAGAGAAAGAGAGAGAGAGATGATAATGTTGTTGTTGTTGTTGTTGTTGTTGTTGATGATGATGATGATGATGATGATGATGATGATGATGATGATATTACAGTCGCAGTGGAAATGGTGTTTTCTGAGCAAGATAGCCTCAGCGGGCTGGCTTGAATTCAAAGCCTAGTCGCCAATTAAGGTTATAGAAGCCAGTTTCCCCTGCTATTTAAAAACAGCTACGGTGACAAGAAATGGATTCACATCTTTTCCATGTCTATTGGCACGTAAGTGAAAGTAATGGACGCGACCGGAATTCGAACATGCCTATGCA
>OZ038497.1:74304437-74331937 GCA_964036315.1 Acanthosepion esculentum | reverse complement strand
ACCTGATGGTGTTTCTCTTTTGTTTTCATTTAAATTTCAATGCGATGATGTATTTACACCTTGTCTAAAGTTATTAAACAAATCATATAAACTTCGATAACTCAAATTTGGTTTGAAAAAAATGTCCAATCTTAAACAATCAATACAACCTGAATTCAAATTTTAGGTAGCATCAATGTTATATTTAATTTATTGGAATTATGTGATGTATTCTAAAAAAACTGTCGTCTGAATTTATTTAAATCCAAATAATTACATTTTACTTCGATAAAAAGATAATAAAATCAAAGATTTATCAACACCCTATAATAAAATAAATAATAAACACATATGATAAGTCTTTGAATCCTTTACATTTTAATATAGTGATTCTTCTTCTCAATAACAGCCAGTAATCTTTTATCCATTGATTCTGTTAATTTTTTTTACTCCAGCAAGTTCAATTTCCGACATGGTAGTTTTAATTGCTTTCCATAGGTCTGCTTTGCTGTTATATTGAGGATTTTTTAAAAGTAAAAGCCCTACATATTATATATATATATATATATATATATATATATATATATATATATATATATATATATATATATATATATATATATATATATACAGGGTGTCCCAAAATAATGTATACACTCTTTGAATCATTATAACTTATTCTATTTATGTATTTTGACTTGTAAATAAGATTAATACAAGATAAAGAATATACATGAAAAAAATTTGAGAGTAAAATATACAAAAAAACATAAAGATAAAAGCTACTTGGTGGAATGGCAGAATGTTCATATTATGTTGCGTTCACATCGTGCTCAAATTGTTTGCCGTTCTGTTCAATACACTTTTTATATCTTGAAGAAATAGACCTACAAACGTACAGTATCATTTCATCTGGTATTTGAGCACATTCTTCTTCAATTGCTACTCTCATTTTAGCAACTGTTTCAGGTTTCCTTCTGTAAACTTTGTCTTTTAGAAACCCCCACAAAAAGAAATTAAGTGTGTCACGTCTGGTGATCTAGTTGGGTATTCAACTGTCCCTTTTCTTCCAATCCATCTGTTTTGCATATTTTCACCCATTTTACTCACATCACGGTAATGTATTATTAACTATTAATATTTAAAGAGTGTAGACATTATTTTGGGACACCCTGTATATATAATTTGATATAGAATTGCTGATATCCCCTGGTTAGTGGACGGAACAATTGGTTGAGAGTCTGTCCACGAAACTCTTGAGTCGGGATGCTGTAAGATCAATCAGCTAAGTCACAAATTTTATATTTGTATATTTGTATTAATCCTGTATATATATATATATATATATATATATATATATATATATATATATATATATATACATACATATATATACATATATATATATATATATATATATATATATATATATATATATATATATATACATATATATACATATATATATATATATATATATATATATATATATACATATATATATTCCTTAATGCATGTTTTATTAAATAATATAGACAAGTTTTGTCTATTTATTTTAAGTAGGTTAATCATATACTACACTAAATCTGGTATATCCAACTTAACTATTCGCAATGATTCTTTCCCATCTCCCCGTTAGCGATTTGCAAAAAAACAACATAGTTTACAAATTCAAGTGCCCTTTGGGAGTTTGTATCTCCAGTGGATTAAATAATATTTACGTTGGTCACACCACAAACACGCTTTCACGGCACTTAACTCTACATTTAAATGATAACTCTAACCTTTTTAGACCCTTAAAACAACATGCCTGGCCGCGTCCTCAATACCGGAAAATCCTTGTTGACAACACAATTATATTTAAACACGAAACAATAAACAAAAATTAAAAATCCTTGAAGCTATATACATAAAACAGTTGAAAGCTAACCTGAACAAAATAAACTATGAAATCTCCACAACCATTCTTAAATGCCTATAATTTATAACAGAAGCGATTGGTTTATACCAACGGCTTCCCATACCTAATACTTCTCGTTTTTGACTCTCGCGTGGTCATCTGTGACGTCACGAGCTGCGATGCGATTTTCGCTTCCTTGTCTCGTAAATACGATTGTGTCGTTACTTTGAGCTTATTCAAGCATCAAGGGCGGATTATTATTGTAGTTTCATTCTGTGTGTTGTTTGATTTATTGAAATTGTCATCTTTGATAATGGCTTATGTAAGCCGAAAGCTTAGATTGGATTTAAACATGTATCAATATGGTGTTTTCCTTTCGTCTTTCAACGATAATGTGATTAAGCTTATCAGACAATATGAAAGTAACTTGCTTAAAATAAATAGACAAAACTTGTCTATATTATTTAATGAAACATGCATTAATGAAAAATTGCTGCCGAAAAAAAAAAAAAAAAATATATATATATATATATATATATATATGTATGTGTGTGTGTGTGTGTGTGTGTGTGTGTGTGTGTGTGTGCGTGTGTGTGTTAAATAATATGGACGAGTTCTTTTTATGAATTTTTTAATTAAATCTGTAAAATTTACGAATATGTTGTTTTATTTTATCGGTAAATTAGTGAAAATTCATATTAACTTTTATTGCATATTATTTTTCCAGAGTACTTTCGAATGATGATACATTCGTTTTAATTTAATTTAAATAAGGTCAAAAGTTCCGGCAGCAATAATTGTTTCAAACATGTTTTGATAAATAATATGGACAATTCGTATTAAAAATATTTTAAACTATAAGTTAATAGGAATTTTGTTAAATTTATAGATAATATCAAGCAACTTATTCGAAAATTTTAAAGGTTTTAATTAAAAAAATTATAAACAGAACTTGTCCATATTACTAAAAAAATGTTTAAGTGAATTATTGCTGCCGAAATACACATAATATACATATATATATATATATATATATATATATATATATATATATATATATATATATATGTGTGTGTGTGTGTGTGTGTGTGTGTGTGTGTGTGTCTAATTTTGATGTCGGTTAGGCATCGGGATATTGTTCCTCCCGTATTAAACATAGGCTAACCCCGCCCAGATTTAGATTAGTTTAGGTTTTCGTTCTTTTGTCCTTATTTTTCTTTCTTTAGGTTAACTTAGCTAGGTAATGTTTGCTCATTGAATTCTTTTTTTTTCTGTCCCTAGATTTTCTTTTGTTTAATTCCACATCCCCTCCCCGGTTAGGTGGTCAGTAACGTCAGTTCTCTTAGTGGGTGCGGCACGCCTTTTGGTTCGGGTGGGTTCTTTTGTATTTGTTGTTGTGTCTGAATAAGTGCATGTTTGAGTAAGTAGAATGAATGGTTTTATATTATTAAAGTCCCTCATTAATCTTGTTCCGTTAACTGTTGTATCTGCCACAGTTAGAGACTGTGGGGGTTTTATTACTGACATTATTTTGTTTAGTTTGTTGCAAATAGTTTTGAACATCTTGTTAAATAAACATTGGGGCAAATTTTTAAGTTTGTTGTTTTATTCCGCTTCCCCCACAGACAATTATTTGTACGTATAGGGTCTAGTTAGGACTTTCATAGAGACAATGTGGTATTATGGCGGCTGTAGTAAGAAAGGTAAGTATGAATGCGTGTTTTGGTGTAAGAAATATTGTTGTGTGTTTGGGTCAGTGTTTGTGGCTAGCTAAGTTTTAAGTTAAGACAGATAAAGACCGTCCTTTTCCCCATCTCCCAGTTTTGGCCTTGTGTCACATTTTGTATTTATACAAATAAATATTGTATCTGTACACATAATATTCTGAAAAGAATTGGTCAAAGCTATTACAAGTTGCATGTTCTTCTCTAACGCAGAGTGATCTCCATTTGCATCTAGGCTAGACAAAACAATTATCCTAGAGGTCTCTGCTCCAAACCCAACCTACGCTGATGACGTGATTGAGGATTTTTATAAACATACTGATTCCAACATAACGAATGTTTCAAGAAAAAAATATCTTGATAGCCCAATTCTAAATTTGATTCAGATGTATACCAGAATTGGAATTGGAAGATTCTATCTTGGAAAAACCAATAACAGATAGGACTTTGCCTGAAGACAGCAAGAAAAAAAATTGGCAAAATCCTTTTCCAATCTGCCGTTACCAGGTGCTCAAAGCTTGGATGTTCGTGGGGTGTAATGGATAACGCTCGGAATTGGAGAGCCAAGTTCCAATTCCAGTCGGGTTGGTTATATTCACGTACACGCAAATACCATTGGGATAGGAATAGCTTTAACTTGAAGCATTGCTTTAATGCAAACATTGCCCTACGGGAAAAATATACTATTTTTTAGAATCGAATTGCAAACTGATATCACACTAAAGACCTTTCCATTCAAATAAGAGTAGCCCGAGGGTGGCAATTTATACCAATTTTATTATTTACCATATTTTTCAAAGGTAAAGCTCATTATCCTTCCCGCCAAAATAACAACAAACATCAATCGTCTTCTTATTTGTTGTAATAACACTAAGTATCGATGCCTCCATTTTGTGAACTTAGTTTTATTAATATTTAAGTATTTCTTTCAAAATAATAATTATATTTTTACTATTATTTCTTCCACACATTTATTTCTAAATACGTAATGGCCACAGACAACCGCCCATCTATATATTTAATTATTCGGCCTTGTACCACATCTAAACTATGCTTAGAAAATCACTCTATTTGTTGACGATCAACACACAATATTCCAGCCATACAGACTGAACACACACATATAGCCTCTTCACAAGGAGACCTGGGGCCGAATCTCACCACGGCTGATTTGTCCAGAAGGAGACTTACTGATGTTATCGGCATGGAAGGGTCGATCCCAGCGTGCGGAACCCTTGGAAAGTGCCTGAAAACCATACCAGGGGTTGACCCAAGCCTTGTGAGTCAAATTGGGTAGACAGAACACTTCGGGGGCGTCGACAGCTGTGCTAGGACGAAGTTACAAGTCATTGTGATCGAGGGTTTCAGTGTGCTGGCTTGTTACACTAGTAGATAGGTATCCTCGAATACGAGTGGTCAGCTATTATTACATTTTAATTTAATATAATATACGCACAAACATATATATATATATATATATATATATATATATATATATATATATATATATATATATTTGTGTATTTAGGCAGCAATCCTTGTTTCATGCATATTTCATTAAAAACGACATGCAAGGTGCTTTTATTTAGATTTTTATACAATTTCTCATGTGATCTAATAATTTTATTCTTTTCGGATGATAAATTATATAAAAACTGTCCGAATGTTCTTTTTATCCGAGTGCTTTCGGCTGTACATTTAGCCATTTTCAAGGATTATATTTTAACTGTTAAAATTAGAAATAGTTTGTTGTATGTATGTTTTATAATATGGAATCCTTATTAATGAAAACAAACAAACCGTGTTTAAAAAAAAAAATGAAAACATTTTATAAAACATACATACGACAAACTATTTCTACATTTCACGAGTAGAAAAATAATGACTATTTTGAAAAGTATTTTTTTATTATTTCTAATCAATATTATTTTTGATGTTTTATACACATATATATTTGATGTTCTAGTTTCTATAAAAACGACAATGGTAACTATTGAAATTAACCATAAGGAATGATTAAACTCCCCGTCAGGGACAAAATTGCGCATAAAAAAATTGGGAGTTAATTGGTTGAGGGACATCTTTTGTGGAGTGCTCAATCACGCCATATTGATATTGGATGCTTAAATGTTTTAGATTCTGTCACACTGTAAGCTGTGATTACACTACAACAAATATGGTTGACCAGTTCAACACCTCAATGATATCAGACGTTTTCTGTTATTTCATTTCAGATTTCAAAGGAACTGATTTATCTCTCTCAATCCGATTAGGAATGGTTCAGTATTTTTCGCGATACCCTCATCTCCTCGTAAGTAATTAACTACGATGTTTGATGGAACCCTCTACGGCTTATTTACCATATTCTCGGAGCGAAGTTTAAAAATCAGGATGTTCCATACTCTACATGGCTTGCCTTCTTCGGCTGTCAATCTCTATCTACCTGACGCAGTTGGTTATGAGGCGCCAGTTTTCCGCCTTTGCGCATTTTTCCGGCTATTAAAAAAAACTAAAGGACTAAATAAAGTGGGCATATATTAAATGCTTTATGCTTCCATATGCAAAATAGAAATCATATTTTAGCTTATAGGCTGACAGCTACGTTCAAACACCAATTCCCATGGGATTACCGAAGTTAAATAACGTCGAGTCTCATCAGAACCTATTCCTGTTCGAATTCCCGCTGAGTTCGTTATATCCTCTTACGCGCAACTAACCTTAGGTAAGGTATGAAACCACGTCTTCTCCCCAGCTATGGGTAAGACGTGTGTCTCGTCAAAAATAAATAAAATTACGCACAAAATAGTTAGATTTCGGCATTAAATAACCGTTAGATTTTAATATACTGTTAAACAAAAGCAACGAAGTAAGTACTCCATCAGCCACTATTGCATACTTTTATCTGGCGATGTGATAATTAACGTGGTACAATGGTTAGTAAGTTTGTCTCACTATATCAATTGAGTAGTCATATATCGACTGAGTAGTCAGTTCGAACCTCACTTGGTGCTCCATACTGTCGGCCTTTTATCGCATCTAAGGTACGCTTAGAAAATAGCTATTCGCCTGAGCAATGAGCTCGATCCCCGTTGGTTGCTCCATACTTTTAATCTTATCTGCGCCTGATGAGTCTCACGCTGTCTGCTGACCTGAGGCGGAACAAATACATTGAACCAATAGCTTCATCTAGCGCAAGGAAAGTTGGTTCTCTGTGTCGCACCAGAAAGTTTTTCTCGCCTTAATCCATCCTTCAAATCTATAAACCAACCGTTCATACTTGCATGGAATACTGCTGCCCTATATGATCTGTAGACCGCGTTGATCATCTCGAGGTCCTCGACGGAATCCAGAGACGGATATGCAATGTGACTGGTCCTGTTCTGGTATCTCGTCTACAGTCACTTTCTCACAGACTTGCCGTTGCTCGCTTCTGTCTTTTCAACAAATATTTTCACGGCAACTGCTTCGACGAGCTACTTTCGCTGGTTCCCAAACTGTATGAATTTAAACGTGCCACTAGTTTGGTATCTCGGTCCCAACCTTTAACTGCCGAAACGATTAAATCTAGACGTCTCCCCTACTCCAACAGCCTCATGTCTCGAACTTCTCGTCTGTGAAACTCCCTTTCTCTTACTTGCTTCCCTGATAAATATAATCGTCAAATATTCAAATGTAATGTCAATCGATATATTCTGATGTCTTGATCTAGTCCCCCGTCCTTCTCTTTATACTTTGCTCAAACACGCCTCTTTACTCTTATTCTCCCTCTCTGTGACCCCTTGCGTGCTAGTGGCACTCCTGCCTTGCTTGGGATGAAATGCTTATATATATATATATATATATATATGAAGAAATATAGTCTTAAAGTGTGCTATATTTATGGGATAAAGTACTCAATATCAGAGATAGAGCGTGTGTAAATATAAAAGAGGACATGGAAGTCAGCACTTAGAGGCGACAGTCTGTTTCATGCTAGTGCAATCGTCAGGCGACCCTGATATACATATATATATATATATATATATATATATATGTATATATGTATATATATATATATATATATATATATATATATATATATATATATATATATATATATATATATATATATATATATATATATGCTGCTAAACAAAAACAACGAAACAAAATACTCCATCAGCTATTGTTGCATACTTGTATATAACGATGTGATAGCCCTACATACAGACACGACGTGATGCAATGCTTAGCAATCTTGTCTTGCTAGATCATTTACGATTGAGCAGTGAGTTCGAACCTCACTGGGTACTACACACTTTCGTCATGGTCTCACATCTATGCTACGCTTAGAAAATCATTTTTAGGCCACTTCGACGTGGTGTAACAACTGACAAGTGAGTTCGATCCTCACTGGGTGCACCATATTTTTGACCTATGTTTAGTAAATCTCCATATCCAACGACGCGATAGAGATTTGTCATTTTCGACCCGGGAAGAAAGCAGAATATTCGTTCTCCTCCTTATTGATCCACAAGACAATTAATTTTAAAAAAAAATTAATTAAAAGTCTAGCAATAAAAATAAAATTTGTAACTTTCAAAAAATTCAAATATGCAAAAATTATTTTTTATCATGAGGAACTTGACCCCACATCAAATGTTTGTTTTCAAACATTGAACAAGAATCTTCCTCTGATCCTTTCACCCGTTTCTGAAACAATTATGAGATAAATTATTTACTCCTCGATCAGAATGCACACAAGTATTAGAGCTGAAACCAGAAAAAAACCTTGTAATATTCGGAAAAAAGACTTGCTAAATATTAGGGAAAATATTTTGTACAATACCCAAACATATTAACTGAGGTTTAATAGAAAAGTAAATCGGTACTATTATATGGCAGTGAATGCTAGACAACCTCATCACAGATGGAGAAGTTGAGGCAAAAGAAATATCGTTCTACGGAAGAATCCTGAGTATTACATGAACAGAACATGTGAGCAATGACAATGATTTAGAGAAAATGGAAACAAAAAGGATATTTATACATAAGATCAGTAAGAAGCAACTTAAATTTCTAGGGTACATAATGAGAACAAAGAGAAATGAATCACAGGAAGTATTGAAGCCAAGTGGGACAGAGGAAATCAGCGCAATACGAGCACAGGTAAATAGTTCGCAGAATGGGTTTTAGGAGAGATAGTAAAAATACAAACATTACTAAGAACAGTAAATTTTGGAGAGCCAAGAATGCCTAAGTCACGAAAGGACACGACATAGAGAAGAAATTACTTAAAACTTTTTGATTGGTTCGGTTTGGTTTGTTTTATTTTACGGCACAACATCCTCAACGGGTTCTTTAATGCAGACAGGATTTATTGTTTATATTTTTTCCCCAAAATATATTGCTGGTAATATTTTTCTTTATTAAAAATGTATGGCTTGTATTTTTCCCCAAAATATATTGCTCGTAATATTTTTCTTTATTAAAAATGTATTGTTGGTATTTTTCTCCCAAATATATTGCTGGTAATATTTTTCTTTATTAAAAATGTATTGCTGGTATTTTTCCCGAAATATATTGCTGGTAATATTTTCTTTATTAAAAATGTATTACCGGTATTTTCCCAAAAATATATTGCTGGTTACATATTTTCCAAAATGTATTGCTGTTATTAAAATCTATTTTTATGCTTTCATGGTATTTTGACCTAGTTTGATGGGTGTAACTATTTGCCCATAGTTGGGACGACCATAACAAATGCTACCATCCCTCGTCAGGGTGGACTTGGGAACAACATCAATTAAGAAATGGTTCCACGTTCCTCAAAACCCTCTGATCAGACGCCTTGCTGTTTATCTTTTTACCCAGGGCACAAAATGTTTCTGAAAATAATGGTAGGAGGAAAAGGGAAATACAATATTACTTCAGAATTCTTCCTAGTATTGTCTCGAATCACCTTTTGGACGGAATTTCACCATGTTATAAGAGATGAACATATAACAAAAAACAAAACAAAACATATAACAAAAAAAAAAAGAAAAAAGGAAAGAAAGAAACTTACTAATGATTAAAAGGAAAGGAAGTAGTGGAAAGCCAGGTTCGTAAAAGTCCGGAAAGTATATGGAACAGAGTAGAAAAAGAAGAAATAAAAAAAATGAGGAAACCAATGATGGAATGTTTATTCTCATTCTGCAGATATTGTTTATTGTTATCATTCAATGTTTAATCGATATTTATGTTGATATGCTATCTTGGATTTCGGTTTGGGCGGATACTAGGCGATAAACAGTTTCGGTCTTCAGATAAACTTTTCAAGAGAATGAAAACGATGGAGTATTAAGGATAGAAAATAAATTATATTTTGAAAGATTTAAGTAAGGAAACCAATGAGAAGATATTTCACGGGAAAAGTGGAGGGTCAAGAAAAAAAGAACGAAAATATTTCAAAGAAGATAAAAAAGTCGATGATGTAGAGAAAGAATGCAACATAGAAGAACGAAAGAATGAAAGAAAAGAGATCAAAGAAGAAGAATTCAAGAACAATGAAAACAAAGACGAGATCAAAGAAAAAGCAAGCAAGAAGAGAGAAAATAAAGGAGAGATCAAAGAAGAAGAATTCAAGAACAATGAAAACAAAGAGGAGATCAAAGAAAAAGCAAGCAGGAACAGAGAAAATAAAGAAGAGATCAATGAAGAATAATTCAAGAACAATGAAAACAAAGACGAGATCAAAGAAAAAGCAAGAGAGGAACAGAGAAAATAAAGAAGAGATCAATGAAGAATAATTCAAGAAAAATGAAAACAAAGACGAGATCAAAGAAAAAGCAAGCAAGAACAGAGAAAATAAAGAAGAGATCAATGAGGAATAATTCAAGAACAATGAAAACAAAGACGAGATCAAAGAAAAAGCAAGCAAGAACAGAGAAAATAAAGAAGAGATCAATGAGGAATAATTCAAGAACAATGAAAACAAAGACGAGATCAAAGAAAAAGCAAGCAAGAACAGAGAAAATAAAGAAGAGATCAATGAGGAATAATTCAAGAACAATGAAAACAAAGACGAGATCAAAGAAAAAGCAAGCAAGAACAGAGAAAATAAAGAAGAGATCAATGAAAAATAATTCAAGAACAATGAAAACAAAGACGAGATCAAAGAAAAAGCAAGCAAGAACAGAGAAAATAAAGAACAGATCAATGAAGAATAATTCAAGAACAATGAAAACAAAGACGAGATCAAAGAAAAAGCAAGCAAGAACAGAGAAAATAAAGAAGAAATCAATGAAGAATAATTCAAGAACAATGAAAACAAAGACGAGATCAAAGAAAAAGCAAGCAAGAACAGAGAAAATAAAGAAGAGATCAATGAAGAATAATTCAAGAACAATGAAAACAAAGACGAGATCAAAGAAAAAGCAAGCAAGAACAGAGAAAATAAAGAAGAGATCAATGAGGAATAATTCAAGAACAATGAAAACAAAGACGAGATCAAAGAAAAAGCAAGCAAGAACAGAGAAAATAAAGAAGAGATCAATGAAGAATAATTCAAGAACAATGAAAACAAAGACGAGATCAAAGAAAAAGCAAGCAAGAACAGAGAAAATAAAGAAGAGATCAATGAGGAATAATTCAAGAACAATGAAAACAAAGACGAGATCAAAGAAAAAGCAAGCAAGAACAGAGAAAATAAAGAAGAGATCAATGAAGAATAATTCAAGAACAATGAAAACAAAGACGAGATCAAAGAAAAAGCAAGCAAGAACAGAGAAAATAAAGAAGAGATCAAAGAAGAAGAATTCAAGAACAATGAAAACAAAGACGAGAGATCAAAGAAAAAACAAGCAAGAACAGAGAAAATAAAGAAGAGATCAATGAAGAATAATTCAAGAACAATGAAAACAAAGACGAGATCAAAGAAAAAGCAAGCAAGAACAGAGAAAATAAAGAAGAGATCAAAGAAGTAGAATTCAAGAACAATGAAAACAAAGACGAGATCAAAGAAAAAGCAAACAAGAACAGAGAAAATAAAGAAGAGATCAATGAGGAATAATTCAAGAACAATGAAAACAAAGACGAGATCAAAGAAAAAGCAAGCAAGAACAGAGAAAATAAAGAAGAGATCAAAGAAGAATTCAAGAACAATGAAAACAAAGACGAGATCAAAGAAAAAGCAAGCAAGAACAGAGAAAATAAAGAAGAGATCAATGAAGAAAAATTCAAGAACAATGAAAACAAAGATGAGATCAAAGAAAAAGCAAGCAAGAGGAGAGTAAATAAAGAAGAGATAAATGAAGAATAATTCGAGAACAATGAAAACAAAGACGAGATCAATGAAAAAGCAAGCAAGAACAGAGAAAATAAGGAAGAGATCAATGAAGTAGAATTCAAGAACAATGAAAACAAAGATGAGATCAAAGAAAAAGCAAGCAAGAACAGAGAAAATAAAGAAGAGATCAAAGAAGAAGAATTCAAGAACAATGAAAACAAAGATGAGATCAAAGAAAAAGCAAGCAAGAACAGAGAAAATAAAGAAGAGATCAATGAAGAATAATTCAAGAACAATGAAAACAAAGATGAGATCAAAGAAAAAGCAAGGAAGAACAGAGAAAATAAAGACGAGATCAAAGAAGAATAATTCAAGACCAATGAAAACAATGAAAAAGAATAATGAAAAAATGAAAAAGAAGAGATCAATTTAAGAAGAATGTAAAAATGATGAAAAAGAAGACGTGATCAAAGAAAAAGCAAGCAAGAACAGAGAAAATAAATAAAAGATAAGGGAAGAATAATTCAAGAACAATGAAAACAAAGATGAGATTAAAGAAAAAGCAAGCAAGAACAGAGAAAATAACGAAGAGATCAAAGAAGAATTCAAGAAAAATGAAAACAATGAAAATGAATAATGAAAAGATGAAAAAGAAGAGATCAATGAAAGAAGAATGTAAAAATGATGAAAAAGAAGACGTGATCAAAGGAAAAGCAAGCAAGAACAGAGAAAATAAAGAAGAGATCAATGAAGAATAATTCAAGAACAATGAAAACAAAGATGTGATCAAAGAAAAAGCAAGCAAGAACAGAAAAAATAAAGAAGAGATCAATGAAGAATAATTCAAGAACAATGAAAACAAAGACGAGGTCAAAAAAGTAGAATGAAAAATAGAAATAAATTGAAGAATATAAAATATAGGAATAGAAGAAATTAAAGACAAATTCTAAAGGAAGAACTAACGTACGAAAAAAGAAAAAACGAAAATGACGAATGCAACGAAGAAGAAAAGTAAAATAAAACATTAAAGCAAGTGGATAGTAAAAATAAGAGAAAAAGAATGCAAAAAGGACATAATAATAGAAGACAAAGTTGTAGAAAACGAATTGAAAGGTGTAAAAATCAAAGAAACGAAAAAAGACGATTAATCCGAAATCTGTAAGGATGAAGAGATTGAAGAAAAGGCAGACCAAAAGAAATAAAAAAAGAAAATAATTCAAAGAAAGCAAGGAACGACATAAACAAAAAAATCAATGTAAAAGAAATCAAACGGCAAAAGATAAGAAGAATGCAATGAAAATTTAATTGAATAAAAGCGAAATAGGCAGAATTCAAGACAGAGTGTAAGGGGGAAAAGACAAATGGTGAGTAAGCAAGGTAGAATAAATAAATCGGAAGAATTAACGGTAGAATGCCAAGAGGAAAAGACAAAGGAAACGAAGAAAAAATCAAAGAGGAATAACTCATGATAGAATGAATCTGAGGAAAGACAAATAGTAAGAGAGCAACACTGAAACCAACGAAGAAACGAGAGAAAGAAATAAAAAAAGAAGGATAAGAAAGAAAAGGAAGAACAGAAGCCATAATGCAATAGAGAGAAAGAAGATAATTCTGAAGGAGAAAGAATTTAAAAAGGAACACACCACATACACAAACAGAAAATAGCAATGAAAAAAGAATTCAAAGTAGTAGATACAACGCATGTCGGGGGGGCACCTCGACGTGGTGTAATGGTTAGCAAGCTTGTCACGACAGAACTGTTACAACTGAGTACTGAGTTCAGTCCTCACTGGGTGCCTCATGCTTTCGGCCTTGTGCCACATCTAAGCTGTGCTTAAAAAATCATTTGATCCTCACTGGATACTCCATACTTTCGTCTTTGTGCCACATCTAAGCTATACTTGGAAAATCTCTACAACGCATGTCAGGACGAAAAAAACAAAAATTAAAATAAAAAAAAGACGAGAAATAATTTATAAATGACAAAGAGGAAAATAAAAGTTAAGATAAAGAATGGAAAGAAGATAAAATAAAAATGACGGAAATACCGATAAATGAGTAAAAAAAAAAAAATGAACAGTTCAAGGATTTCAAAAGCACTTTACATAGTTATCTTGAATATTGTATTTTTTGCGATTCTCTTTAGCTTCGTTATTCTATCTGTTGTACATTTTACACAAGTTATTCCGTTTATCAGCAGATATATTTTTAATGTAAATCTACTCGATTGACTTCCATTAGACATTTATTTTACTTTTTTCTTTTTTAATGCGCGTCGAGGCGAAGTCGAAACTGTGAGACGAAATGCCATCACGCTTTGACAATCAATCAAATCAAGGTGGAGATTTTGCTTACTCGTCTAGAAGAGAACGTGATTAAATAATTAAAAAAAGATGTGAAAAGAAACAAACAAACAAAAAAACATTACAGTCTTTGATTTAGTAAAAATGTTCAGTTTCGTTCTACTATCTGAAGCGGGCAAGACGTCCTTAATGGCCTAATCAAAGGATGGGTCACGTGATTACAACGCTCAGCACAAATGGCGATTAACGTGCTGAATGTGCTTGCAATACGTGACGTTTTTCTCAGCGATTATGGAATAGGTTTGTAAAACCTCTTAAAATTTTAAGGTGGCTGTTTATAAAATATGAGCATGCTTAATTCATATTCAGGCCGAGATTGTGCGGCATTAACGTTTTCACAGATACCCATGGGAAAAATTAGGAAGTCATTTTCTCTCCAATTCAGCTATGGGTTAAATAACAGGGTAGACTGATCTAGCTATCCTTGATTGGGAACCAAACTAGAAAGCGGAAAACTCTGAATTCAAACCTCATTAAGAGTGTTTGGAGACTTCATCGCATACTAATTTTAAAAATAATTGCAGAGGAAGCAAGGTGATCATGCCATTGGAAAGGGGATGATGGAAGTCAAAAAGAATGAAACGATGTTAGAAGGAACCGCGGACCCAATCTTAAACAGGAAACAAGGTATAAACGTCTGTTTCATTATCCAAAGATAAAGGAGCGTGAATTTGGCGATAGGCGAACCTATCTACTATCTTATTGGTAAGTTTGCAGTTACGTTCTACGGACGGAACTGTTGGAATGCCATACGTTGAAGACGATGGGAGAATCTTTTATATGAACAAACCCCCATATATATATATATATATATATATATAATATATATATATATATATATCAATGAAAGTCTACCAGTGCCAGTGATGAGGACAATATGCAGTTGAAATGGCCACCATATTCACCTGACAGAGCCGCAAGTGAGACGCATTCTGCCCGAAGAGAGAGAGAGATACGCAGCTGATAGATGATAACTCTACCCGGCATCTTGGCCGGGGAAGGTGATAAAAAGCTACACACTTAGGGAAAAAAGGTACATATTTAATATATGTATTTATCCTGGTCTCTCCACTGAGACCGGGACGTGATACAAGGGTGTGTTTAACGTGGGGAACTCGAGCGATTACACCCGTGCCAAGTAAAAAGAAAAATGTCCAGCCCCAGCATCTGTCGGTTGCACTGGCGTCGGTGTGACCACCGATACGCCGCTTTCTAGTGCAATAGTGGGTGCAGCCCAGGTCAGCTGTTTCCCAGGGTCGGTTACCTCGCAGTATCTATTTTCCTCGGCTGCATCTCTGTCTGTGGATAGAGCCACAACTGAGTCGCACTCTGCCCGGACAGAGACGCAACTGAGAGATGGCATCTACCCGGCATCTGGCCCACGGAAGGCGATCCAGAAATGTACATATTTAGCCGAAAAAGGTACATATTTAGAAGAAATACCAATTTATGTATAAACAGCGAATTTAACTTCGAATGGACTAAATCATCGAAAATATTATTTTTAAAAGGTGTACTAATTAGTAGAGATCGAACCTGCATTCTCTTTTTTTCTGGGACACTACATTTTTAGCTCGACGTTAGGTTAGGGAAGCCCATATGACAAAACACAGCTCAATTAGCCATTTCAAGAAATAAGCATAACTCGTTGAGAAATGTTCTTTCATCAGAGTTTTGAAGATCACGTTATTTTAATTATGTAAAAAATAAATCTGTCTACTTACACATATCTCCAGCAGGTAATAACGTTTATAGTAATAAGAAAGAGTGTCCTATTTTGTTTTACCTAATTCACCACAAGCAAGGCGATATTGCCACTAAGACACAAGAGGATACTGGGAGTGAAAGAGAATGAAAATACAGACAAACCTCTCAGCTCCGGACCCCCTACCAACGGACTTCAAATGCAACGGACAATATCTGAAGGCAAAATAAAAACAATCTGCAGGAAATACAACTTCAAAAGTGGCCGATTGACGGCGGTGGCGGGCCTTTCAATTGTTAAAAAAAGACGGAAAGTACGATACATTAGCGCGTACGTGAGAAAATAGCTGCCAGAAATCTATTATTTTTGTTATTTTGATTGATATATCTATATTAAGTATAAATTTATTTGTGCCGTATATACATATTTATAGTATTTATATTATGATCATAACTATTGGTAGTTACTATAGTGGTTTTGTAACTAAAAAATAATCCCTTCCCATTTACGGACAATCAGTTTTAACGGGCCATCCATCCCTCGTCTTAGTCCGTTGATGACAGGATTGCCCGTACTTTAGAAGTAACCAGAAACACAAATCCTGTAAATGAAATAAGAGTAAAAACCTCTACTCCTCTTCAAAAGACCGGATGATAGGCAAACCTATCTATTCCTATTGAAGGAGAAAAATGATATATAGTAAATAAATTTTAGAGTTTAGTCGGAGACGTTAGATGTATAGAGTTGAAGTAGAAGTTAGAAGCAACTGGAAACCCAGTTCTAATTTGCGAAAAAGTGATAAACCCGGGTACAGTGTGAACCGTAGGAAAGGTTAACCAAACTACTCCCATTAAAGAAAAATAATTACTTTCGGCAGAGACGTTAGAAATATAGAATTTTTTATTTTTTTTTTTTTAAGTATTTCACCCCAAGCAAGGCGGGAGTGCCACTATCGCGCAAGGGGTTACAGAGAGTGAAAATAAGAGTAAAGAGGGGTGTTTGAGGAAAGGATAAAGAGAAGGACGAGGATCAAGATCAAAGCATCAGAAGATGTCGATTGACATTATATATGGATATTTGAAGATTATAGCTATCAGAGAAGCAAGTAAGAGGAAGGGAGTTCCACTGTCTGGAAGTGCGAGACAAGAAGCTGTTGGAGTAGAAGAGACGGCTACTTTTAACCGTTTCGGCAATGTAATGATGGGATTTAGATGACAACTTAGCAGCTTAAATTCATGCAGTTGGGGTACAAGTGAAAATATCTCATCAGAGCAGTGGCCATGAAAATATTTGTAGGAAAAACAGAGGAAACCACATCCCGTCTGTGATAAAATAACAGAAGTTGAGATGCCAGATCAGGACCTATCACATTGCATATCCGTCTTTTGATTTTCTCGAGAACTTCGAGATGAATAGCGGGGTAGAGTTTAGAAGGAACGAGAAACTCAGTCCTAAAGAGGAAATAGGTATATATTTTAATGGATGGACGCTACGTATGCCTGTCTTCTGGGCCAGCTAACTAATCCCGGCTGTAGAAGCCTGCTCAGGCACATTTGAATTTGCTACGACTTATACTAGGCCAAGCGAACCTCACAGCTTCTAGGAGTTAGCGCGTCATCTGAACAACATGCTAGCATCGTCTGACAAATCGACCAGCTGTGATTCGAACCTGACTCTCTTAGTCGACTACGCACTCGTGTTTAAACATACATACATAATAAAATAATAGCTGGCCATTCATATTCGAGGATACCCCTCTACTATGGCGGCTAGCCAATCCCTATTGCAGACACTCGCTCAGGCACATTTGTGTTTGTTTAACACGCATAGATCGCACCTGCAACTATGCTGAGCAGACCTTACAGTTTCTGGCAGATAGCCTGTTGTCTAGCGTGATTAACAATCTGAACTAGGCCAGAACGTTCAAACCCTCGGTCACGATGACTTGGGACTTTGTGCTAGCAGAGCTATCGACGGTCCCTCAAGTATTCCGTCGATCGAATTTCACTCAAAAGTCTTGGGTCAATAGTATGATTTTCAGACACTTTCCAAAGACCGATAACATCAGGAAGTTTCCTGACAAATCAACAGTGGTGAGATTCGAACCTGGGCCTCATGGTCAGAAAGCAAACGTTCTAACCAAGGGCCCATATAATACATACATAAGCACATACATACCTATCTATATATATGTGTGTCTGTGTGTGTGCGTGCATTTGTGTGTGTTTATGTAGATCTGTAAACTCAATAACCTTTAAGCTTCAACATTTTCCGCGGTAGACACTGTTATATAAATACTGTATCCTAGGAAATGTTACTTTGTGTTTTCAATACACTTTTATAGATTTCATGGAAATAATTAAGTTTTCGACGAGAATAAATTGTCCTTTTTTTGTTAATATCACTTGGTGGTAAATTCATGAAAAAGAAATAAACAATTATATTATGGTTGCAGGCGTTTTTCATATATATATATATATATATATATATATATATATATATATATATATATATATATATATATATATATATATATATATATATGTATGTATGTATTCCTAATTTAATTACATCGGTAATTATGAGAATTAATCGAAAGAATACAGAAACTTTTTTATCTATTCGACATATTGGCTTATTGCCAAAGTGAAAATTTTATAAATAGATTTTATAAATAAAACATTAAAAACGCGTTCACACATTGTGTTAAATAATTAGCATATATTTTGTTGTTAATTATGATAACAGCACAACTTCTCAACGATATAATAGCTATAAAATCTCTTTCGAGGAAATCGTGTATGCTGTAATTGTCCAAATGATTGTTCATTCCAAGCACTTTTCACTAATCTCTTAACCATTTTATATCAATCTATTTGTATTATTGTGAAGAATGAATATATCTCTTATTTGGGCCCAATTTAAAGAGTTTTATTGTGTTTGTCGTAGCTTCGTAAGGGGGTCTCTAGTAACAACGACGACGCAGTTTCGTTGGATGACTTCTGTCTGCCGAAATGATATTTCAGCTCTTTTATTAATACATACAAAATATGGCCGACATGGAACTTCGATGTCTGAATAATTGCTGAAACGGTGTTTCCGTTTCCTTAGTCCCCGGTTAGAACTGTTCCGAAAAAATTGCCTTACCAGTCACTTTTAATTAAACGTCTTTTAGAGGGGTTATTGTCCAAATCCTCAATTTTCTGTATAGTGTCATATATATATATATATATATATATATATATATATATATATATATATATATATATATATATATATATATATATAAAGGGCTGTGGAGATGTTTCCTGTCTCGTCACCTATTTGTGTGTGTATATATTTAAATATGTCTGAGTGTTTATGTATTATAATCTGAGTGTGTATATTGTTTTACGCGAGAGGTGAACATCCTATTCATTCATCCTATGTATACATTTTTGTTGGGAAGACCAGCGGAAATTAGCGTCTGTTCTAACGTAATTTCAATGAAAAAACAAAATAAATTGAATAACATATGTATTTTTTCTTCTCTCATCAGTAGTTTTATAATTTTAAACTTAATAGAGATTAAATTTAGATTTTAAAATTGGTAATTTTTTACCTTTAATTTTAATATCAAATTTTATCATATAATTTAATACTTATTGGTTAGAATAAATTCTATTTTAGTAAAACACCAACTTTAAAGCTTTTAATAGCAATTATAACCTAACTTCGTTGTCAAATATTTTGAATTCTCGTATACTTGTATTTTGATTGGTCATTCCTGCTTATGTAACAGCGTTTACCCCTTACGAAGGATCGTTAATTAATTTGAAACTTTTAAAACCCTTTATTCTACATACAACATCCTCACTTGATAAGACACCGGAGGTGTTGAAACGAAATGGCTATTTTAGTAGTGATTTTATAACATATTTATGTTATAATTTTTAAATAAACAATTATATATATATATATATATATATATATATATATATATATATATATATATATGTATACACATATTTTTTTTTATATATACTTTTTCTACTCGCCTGACGATCGCGGGAGTGTAAAACTTAAGTAGCGATCCGTACTTTGTTTTTTGGGAGGCGCGGCACTGTAAAGCATTGGCGCTATGTACAAATCACATAGACATTGAGCACTAGTGGGTACTGTTTAAGTACGTGTCTGTCTTTTGGTATTTTTCTTTTTTTTAGTGTGTTTATTTTCCCGTTTCTATATAGGTATATGTTCATGTTGTTAAGATTGTAACCGATACTAATGAATCATGGTAGAACTTCTAATTCTCTCGGGGTTGCTTCATTGTAAAATTGGAATAAGTCTGGGGAGAGGGTACAGCCTTGACTTACGCCCCTTTCTATTTTTGTGCATTATTGCATTCATTTTATATCCGTATGCAGGCGGTTGACACCCAGTATAAGTTCTGAATTATTCTAATATTCTTCCGAAATAAATTAAACAGTTCGAAAGTCCTTGAAGGTTACTCTGATCAACAAGCACCTGATGAATGCCGAAGAGCACACACCGAACACCGAAATAAAAATAAAGACGATAAATAGATGTAAATAAAAACTTTCAGTTTGCTTACATGATCCATTTTTGGTATTCTCAGCATCCTTCTGTAGCACAACATCTCTGTTGCCAAATTAAGTATCCTCTTCATCTGTGAGGAAATAGTTTAGAATTCACTGCCATATAAGCGTACTGAAATTATATAGCTTTTCAATTCTCTTTCCTAACGAAATTGCCCTCTCTTAATATTTTAATACCTCAAAATATTTCATTCTTTTTTTTATAACAAAGGCCATGAAACCACTAAGACGCAAGAGGAAGAATACTGAGGAATAATATGATAAAATCAAAGCACTATTAAGGAGAGAGAGAGAGAGAGAGAGAGAGAGAGAGAGAGAGAGAGAGAGAGAGAGAGAGAGAGAGAGAGAGAGAGAGAGCAATAAAAGAACAGGAATTAAAGAGATAGAACTTAACGATTGACATTAAATTTAAAGTTGTAAGTTCAAGGTTGAGTGGAAACCAAGAGGTCAGAAGATACATCCACAAGCGAGAAGGGCGAAAGAAGAAACTATTAGTATAGAACTTACGGTTACATCTTGCAATTTCAACTGTAAAATGAAGAGATCTACTTGCCAATCTAACACCGCGGTTAAATTCATAAGACGAGGAACCAAAGACGAAAGCTGATCAGGATAATTACCATGGAAATATTTATAAAAAATTCACATTGAAGCCGCGATAAAGCGCTGGAAAGGTGACTGAAGCTGAGATGCCATGTGAGGACCGTTAATATTGTAGATTCTTCTTTGGACTTTATCAAAACAGAATACATTTTATACATAGGAGATTCAACAGACAAGATGTAACATCAATATTCAATACATGGACTTATAAATATGTAAGATAGATTCTGTCGAGAAACATTGTCTAACTCGCCATACAATAATTTATAAAATGTACTCATTTAAGATTTTTCTTTACTCAAAAATATTACGAAAGGTAGAAAAAACATTGTTTAATATAAATTAGTTTGTCACTGTTTCTCTAGCATTTTCGTTTCGGAAAAAAGTAAATGAAAATCTCTATACATGTATCAATGTTTATACAAAGATGTATATCTTTATCCTATACAATGATATAAATATCTATATACGCATATATATGGGAGGAAATAATGTATAAATGCATATATATTGGTAATGTTTGGTAATAGAATGATAAAATGGAAAAAAGATTGTATGTAACGTGTTTCGTCCTTTAAATGGACTTCATCAGAATGAAATAATGTTCTTACTGATGCAATTATGTACCGGGTGTAGCTGCAAAATGTCCAAGTCGTAAAACTGCAAATTTGTCCAGTTGTTAGATTAAGCTCGGAACCGTTGTATCTTAGAAATGATTAAAGATATGTTACTGAATACTCCAAGGTTTTTATGACACTATTGGACTCTACTTTGATAATAAGAATTTATAATTACTCTCCAAGCTTAACAGAAGAATCGTGATGAATCGATAATAAACAAAAATAACATGTTCTTCATTATTAAACATAGCTAAGGATCAGAAGCTCATGAATATTGAAATAAATCTCAAATATATATATATATTTAGTATCCCAGGATCATTTTCCAAGATATGCAAGATGATCTTCGCCCTCTCTAAATTTCTAACTTTTTGTCCTGGTGTAACATGTCGCCACGCAGATTTTACGCACGATTTCATTTTCAATTCTTTTTTCACTGCTCATTGGACTGTCATAGCTGAAACTCCTCTCTCACGTACCTAACGTCTTATGGATTGCGTTGGACCTTTTCTAATTGATCTCTTTATCTCAATGATGTTTCTTCTCCCAGTTTTCCTCTCTACTGTTCCCACTTTTTAAAACTTATACACCATTCTCTTTATGGCTTTTGAATGGACTTTGGAGATGGATGCCAGAGTATGAATATTGGTACCATTATTGAAGGCCTGAAAGGTATTTTCCCTCTCTCCATTGCTCAGCTGGGAAGACAGTGCGACTGACATAGAAAATTAAACCTGTTCTTTTTTATCTGAATATACAACGGAACTTTTACCTCTGTTATATATATATATATATATATATATATATATATATATATATATAACAGGTAAAAGTTCCGTATATATATATATATATATATATATATATATATATATATATATATATATATATATATACCGTAATAGGCCTGCAGTTCGTCCCTGATAAGTTGTTGAAACCATGAAAGCTCCAGTTGCACAACGACTGTAGCTATATGTATATTTCTTAATATATACTTCTTAGCTCTGCCTAACTACATTGAGCACTGTTTTGTTGGCCCCTTAAATTAAGTAAATATTCATTCGATTATCTGTGTATCGCTTGTATATATATAGTTGCTAATATCGAAATATTTGGTTCATATCCACACTTATACCTATATATATTTATGTGTGTGTGTGCGCGCGTGTGTGTGTGTGTGTGTGTGTGTGTGTGTGTGTATATATATATCATGCTAAACGCAATCGTCGTCTAACCCTGTCAACTGTGATATATATATATATATATATATATATATATATATATATATATATATATATATATATATATATATAGAGAGAGAGAGAGAGAGAGAGAGAGAGAGAGAGAGAGAGAGAGAGTGCGGGTTAAGTATATAAGTGGATTCTAAGGTCAATACCAAATGGCAATGTATGTATGCATATATATGTTATTGAGCGCTCTTTGCTATACTGGCAAGCCTTTCCACGTTGAATTTTTTTTCCCTTTTGGATCTTAGCTGGATGATCTAGCCTCTCCACTGTGCGAGTTTGATTTGTTTTTTTTTTTGTTTTTTTTAAGCGTATGACCCCAGGCAAGGCTGGTGGATCTTATTACTCCAAGTTACTGGCTACCTGAAGATTGTGTGTAAACACATGACACTTAAAGTAGTGGTTAGTCATTGCCTACCTGGCTATTGAATTAATATTCAAGTGCTCTGTCATTTTTATGGCATAGAGCACCTTTTATGCCAGAAGGATAATTTGGGGCAGACTGTATTTAGAGCTGCTTATTCAAACCTTGGGATTATATATATATATATATATATATATATATATATATATATATATATATATATATATATATATATATATATTCATTACTTTAGAAAGTTCGTATATTGATTTGCAATGATATATATATATGTAATTTTCTAAGTATATTGATTTTTCATTTATGCAACGGTTTTTTTTTTAATTTTTTTTATTTTGCAATGTTTGTTCTAAAAAAAATTGTAAACATATTTATTTTTTACTTCTTTTTTGGCGTAAAATTATAGCCCAAAATAAAAAAAAAATCTGCAATCGTAATTGAAAAATATTTGGTAAATATTTTGCCAGACAAGATAGTAATGATATATATTTTTTATTTGACACGATAAATATTAAGTTCATTAAATTAATATCTACGCCGATAAACTCAGCAAAAAGCACAAAGCCTAAACGAACTATTAGACTTTAGTAACGGGAAGTGAGAAGGAAGGACAAGCTATTAATCTTTATAAGAAGACAGCCTGGATGATGGTCAGCAAGTGTCAACCCAAGATGTGAAGTACATATTGGTAACATAAAACTCAAGCCTGTTAATAAAATTAAATAGTCTAGTAACAAAAAAAAAATGAAAAGTTTGATACAAAATCTCTTAGGAATAGCTAAAGAAGTATTCCAGAAACTAAGCAAGGAATAAGACATAGGAAAACTTCCTGCTGAACTGCTATGTAATCTCTATAGAATGCGTGTTTGAAACGACAGAGATGTAGTTTTACAAATGGATACTAAGAATAATATGGACAAAGCAACGATGAAATTTCTTGGAAAGTAGGATCTACAAAGAAACTAGAAAAAAGGATTGAATTTCCCAAAGTGAAGGTGTATATAAAAAAAGGATACATGAAAATATATTTGGAAAGTGAACAAAGCTAAGCAAAATATAAAGAAACAGGAAAGTTTCGTTAGAAACAAAGAAAATCGAACTGAACAGTTATGCAATATATGGCAGTGAATGCTGGACTATCTCCCCACAGATGAAGAAGAGACTTGAAACAACAGAAATGCGGTTCAACAGAAGGATGCTGAGAATTCCATGGACCGAATATATGAGCAACGACAATGTTTTAGAGAAAATGGAAACAAAAAGAAAACATAAGCTTAACATCAGGAAGAGACAGTTGATATTTCTAGGCTACATGAGAAAATAAGGCTTGGAAAATTTAATACTCATAAGACAAGTTGAAGGCAAGAGGGACTGAAGAAAACCACGCATAACATATCCAGCGAGCTTCAGTGAATGAATAGTGGAGCAAGGTTTATGAGAAATAACAAAACGACAATATTTATTAAGAGTTACAAAAGTCAGGAAATTGTGGAGAGTCATGATCGCCAGTATCCTGAGGTGACAGGGCACATGCAAGAAAACAACTTTTGACGACTTTGAATGCAGCTGCGGGAGAGCGGTTTGTTAAAGTGTTTCTTCGCTCAATTTCCTCTTCGTCATTCATCAGGGCATGGAACTGAGGTATGATTTTTTTTTCCGAAGACAGATGGTAATATATAATTATATACTGTTTTTTTTTTCTTTTTCATGTAGGATGACCATAAATAAATATATTTAAATTAATACTGTACATCGCCTACACGCATATGGACGGGTGCTCCGAGATTAATTCTTCCTATTTATTTCCACGGAAACAAAAACAGATAGAGGTTGCACTATAGCATCGTCGCATAGAGCGTGATTTTACTTACAGAGCGCCACCTTCCTCTACCATTAGCTACGTGTTTTCCAGGCACTCTTTATTTTGTGATCACAAATGATGAAAAGCACTCATAACGTAGGGATTATGGACATACCACGTTGAAACGTCGAGCGTTGTCATTACCTCGGTGATCGATTAGGAATACCAAGCATTAGGTTGGTGCAAAAATAATGTCGTTTTTTGACGTTCAACTTCATGTGAGAAAACGACATTATTTTTGCACCAACCTAATACTATAAATTTGGATAAACTGGTTATAGAATGGATAACAGCTCAGGATGAGACATAGGAGAGTAGAGTTCGAATTCTAATCGGCTTCGTTACATTCTCTTCTAAAGTAGTTCTGGGCATGACGATTAACCACATCCGGCAGCAAGGCCTCCAATCGGGAGATTTGAAGTTTTGAGGCGGGTTTAGCTAACACCTAATTGCGGTTGTTTCCATGACCGTCCTGACCTTGTATCGTAGCACATGTCAAGATCCCAGCTATGGGTAAATAGTGACCCCTCCTCAACAAAAAACAAACCTAATGAAGTTATAAAAGCTCATTTTATAATAAAAATGTCAGAAATACAATAATAAAATTACAGAAATAAAAATATTACTAACAATATCTCTTTATATTAGGTTGGTGCAAAAATAATGTCGTTTTTTGACGTTCAACTTCATGTGAGAAAACGACATTATTTTTGCACCAACCTAATAGTAAAATAACTAATAATGCATCAATCTGCATAAAAGAACTCTTTCCTGAAATTAATGCATATAATGCCATACAATTCAAATTGTATTCCAATATATAACTTCAACAAAACTATAACAAAAACACATATATCACTGCCTCTAGTAATCATGTTCACACAAACATATATATGCACAAAAAGCTGAGAATTATCTACTATGTATTCAATTGTGGAAAATAAGATATATCATATTTTTATTACTTCAAAGCTCCCAAGAAAAAAAATTCCGACATTAAATGAACCATGTGCCGTCAAACAAACACATGAAATAAAATAAAATCAAACATTGACTTCCACACAAATATCCTTAGAAAAGCTATGAATCCACCTCATCTTCCCCTAGCTATGAGTTAAATAGGTCAAGACTTGCATTTGGAAATCATCATTGTCTCCCTGAAATTGTTAATACTATATTCATTTGCAAAAAAATGAAGAATTATTCTTACAATCGAAATATATATTTCAGCCTTAAATAACCTACAACATTTTTATCGACAATAAAAAACAAAAAAAAGTAATAAAATGAAATTAAAAAAAAAACAGAATACAGATTCCCACATTTATTAACGCTCATCACTGTTGTAAAGCAATATTCGTTATCTCACTGTGCTTACATCCAATGTTTAGCCATCTTAAACGTTCAACAAGCACTAATTAATTTTTTACCTCACGGAGAAACTCAATTATACACATTTGCTTTGTAGACGCTTTTTACCTGAGCACCATTTTGGTTGAACTCCAGTACTTAAGTTTTTAGAATAACTTCATAGAAAAAAAAGCAAGTACTAAATAGGACTAAAAACTTTAATAAATTGTCAGTCAGAGTAAATGCTGTTCAAGCTGAATATAACATTGACTGATAGAAAAAATATTTTCTAAAACATTTTTATCAAATATTGGTCGGATTAAAAGATTAAAACAGTGTCGGACTAATTTGATTACGAAAAAAAAATCTAATTCCGAACAGGAGTTATTTTTTTTATAACTTGAAACGGGGATCCGATGGCAACATCTTGAAAGATCTCGTAGCACACAATAACTTAATTCAATTGGCTTCACAGACGCGGTGTAAACTTCGGCACTCAACACAGTTTCATTCTGTGAAAAGTTGACAGTTAACGCTGTATGGATAAGGTCGTTCGTAGTTCAACTGGCCGACTGGGACATGATAAAAGTGACAGTCACCTTTGATGGAGAAAGATTGGCCTCTCTATGCATGCATATACAAGCAAAGAATACACCCACGAGTTGAAAACCTGTCCAAGAGGTCGGCAAGTTTTCTAACACTTGCATGCAATTGATATTGAGTGAAAATACAATTGACTAGAACTGTACGCAAATCAACACACACACACACACACACACACACACACACACACACACACATATATATATATATATATATATATATATATATATATATATATATACAGATATATACATATATATATATATATTATGTTTGTTAGCTAAGGCCGTTTCGTTTCTTTAACCCCAATCAATGAT
>OZ038497.1:74284437-74299437 GCA_964036315.1 Acanthosepion esculentum | reverse complement strand
CCTTCCCAAGCCTGCGGAAAGTGTCAAGTATATGCCCGCTTTTCAAGAACGCAAGTGTGCGATCTTCCCTCGCCTAGTATAGACCCATCAGTTTCCTCAGTATCATCAGCAAGTTTTTTACGGTCATAATCAATAGGAAGGTCTTCGAGAACCGAGAAAACAACAAAATTTTCAGCGAACAGTATGAGTTTCGGTTGGCCCAATCCACTGCCGACGTCCTAACTACCATCGCTCACAAAATCACTGAGTGTTTTGACGACAAACACACCTCGGGACCACAGCACTAGATATCTCAAAGGGTTTCGACAAGCTGTGAAACAAAGGCTTACTACAATCAATGGCCAGTCCTCCGGAGCCGTAGAGGTCAACGCAGGCGTCCCCAATGGTTCACTCCTTGGACCAACCCTTTTTTTAATCTACATAAATTATCTGCCTAAGAATATACTCAGATCGTTTGTAAACATCTATGCCGATGATACGAGTATATAAGGGCGCACATCTAAAACTCTCGATGGTCAGTGATTGGCGACTGAACTCTCTTTCGAACTTGCAAAAACTACCCGATGGGGTAAAAACTGACTGGTTACATTCAAGGCCTCGAAGACCAGGATAGTTACATTCAATCACCAATCTGACCCCGAACTACCACCAATCTTGAACGGAGGTTCTCTCGAGGAAGCACCGTGCGTCTAAAACCTGTTGGGCCGCAAATTCACCTCAAGTGGAACATGTATATACAAGACATTGCTAAGGATACAGATAAAACGATCGGCTCCCTGTAACGCTTCAGTAAGTACTTGACCTCTCCTAGTGTCCTGTATCTTTACAAGAGTCAGATCAAGCCAAAAACGAAGTACTGTTGTCATATTTGGACAGGAACAGCCCAGGCCTCACTCTCCAGCTTTGATAGAAATTATGGGTGACGAACGATTCTCCACCCTTCTATCTCCACCCGACAGGCGGGATAGGGCAAGACTCTCGCTGCTCTACCGCTACTTCCACGGAAAGTGCTCGGACCGACTACATTCCATGCTCCCATCGAAGCAGACATTCGCAGCAAGAACACGCTATACCACTTACACAATATCAAACCATCCACATTCCTTCCGAGTTTCATCGGGGAGAAGTAAGTTCCACTCGAACAGCTTCTTCTTACGAACCACTGCTCTGTACAACCGACTCCCAACAGGATGTTTCCCCGATCACTACAATCATAATCTGTTCAAGGCTAGGGTTAATCGTTATCAACCACTCGTATGCACACAAATGTCCTCTAAACGTAACCCTATACCCCGACTACCCCCTCGGACCTTGTAAAGAGTGAACCGCGCTGTAAAAAAACATATATATTAAATTATTTACTCTAACATATGCAAAATACAAATCATATTTTAGCTTATAGCCTTACGGCCACATTATGTTGAAACACCAATTCCCGTATGATTCCCGAAGTTAAGCAACGTCGAACCTGGACAGTATCTAGATAGGTGACCGCTTGGGAATACCAGGTGCTGTAAGCTTGGATGTGTCGGTGATCTAATTTGTAATGACTCAGAATTATTAATCGGGAGCCGAGTTCCAATACCCGTTGGGTTTCTTATATTCACTTACGCGCAAATACCCTTGGGAAAGTTATGGTTCCACCTCTTCTCCCCCAGCAATAGGTTAATTAGTAAAACTGGCACCACTGAAACCATTATTATCTCAAAAACAAATGCATATCTAATTACAAAAGTAAAATGGCGGACAAAATATTTAGATTTCAGTATTAAATAACCTATAGAAGTTGATATGCCGTTAAACAAAACCACCCCGACCATCCAACGAAATTTTAGCTCATAACAAAGCTAAAATGCTTAAATTTATTCATCAGAAATCATCTCAGAGTACTATAAGTTATAATATAAAACTTCAAAACAATTAAACATTTTTTAACATACCACTTTTTCAGAATTCTTGCTTGAAGAAAATAATGTAAAATAGACATGGCTCAAACATCTTTATAAACTTTTTAATTAAATTTAAAATTTCCATAACACCTAAATAATATATAATTATGAATTATATTTTTAATTCTAATCATTCATTGCCTTCTTTAGCCGTATGTATTAGAATATTCTCACAAAAACTTTCATTCATTTTTATTTAACTATGTTTGGTCATCATATTTAACTATCATTTTAACATATTTTCTAGGTGCAAATCTCATTGATTTATTTGTAAATATATTTTAAAATTGTATGTAACACGTAAGAATTTTTCAAGTTGACCTCAGCGTTTTGTGTAGCAGACTTGTTGTGGTAACAACACAATGATATATATGGCACAGTGGATAAAAGCGTTAGTTAGATCCGGTGACAGGACCCAAACAGTGTGAGTTCAATACCCGGTTAAGGCAGGGCAGATCTTTCAGAGGGAAATTAACAGGAGATAACTGATAAATGACATCCAGTGAGTGAAATAAAGAGTTAAGTTCGACATTCCATCCACTTGAAGAAGTCCGGAGCGTACAACGGCCGAAATGTTGTAACAAAGATGTAAATAATGTACATAATACCTAATCTCAGTATAGACAGATAGTGTCAAGATATTCTGTTCATAGTTGATATTGTGTGTTGTATTTTTTTGTTTTTGTTAATAAGGCTTCCATTATTTTTATATGTAGTTGTTGACAACACAAATATAATGGCATCACCTACATCTAGGGCACATAATGCGGAAAGAAGGATTGGAAAATGTAACATTAACAGGGCATATTGAAAGTTAAAGGGACGCTGGAAACAGCGCATAACATACCCAAGTGTGGGGAACCATGTTCGTTAACGCCTACAGTGACACAGCCAATCCCAAATTTCCAGGAACCAGTTCTATAAAGGTAGGAACCTAGTCTGCTTATCTTCTTTTCAATTTGAGAAGGGAAACAAATCCTTTATAGTATCAAAAAGAATTAAACCATTTTGATGATAGAAAACCCTTATTTATCAAGATCTTTCAAGCCGTTCTTCTTTTTATCCTTCTCCGTTCTTCTTTTTATCTTTTCCTCAATCCCCCTTTTACCCAATCTTTTCCCTTACTTTCACCCCCCCCCCAATTCATATTGTTACCCCCCACATTTGGGGATGTGGCTCAGTTGCACCCAGATATTGATTTTCGGGTGGGCTGACTTTAAACTTAAACTGCTTCAATTGAACGGCAAAAATTCCCAGTAATAAAGGATCCGGTCAAACTTGGATCATACTGCCAGTTGTAAGAATAATTCTCTTTTTTGCGTGTGAATATTGCCTTAAAAATTTCTTGAGAATAACAATTTCTATTATTTAACCCATAACTGGGGATATCAGATGGATTCATTGTAATGTAACGAACTCGACTGGAATACGAAGTCGGCTCTCCAATTTTGCATTCCGAGCCGCTAGATAGATGAATATGAAGAGATTGACATAGATAGATAGATAGATAGGTAGATAGATAGATAGATATGAATATGCAAACGTAGTGATTGAATTATACAGGAAAGGTGAACGTCGATAATCAGATAGATAAACAGACAGAAGTGAATATTATAAGACCAATATACAGACGGACAGATTCGACAGAATGAAATTGTCCGTTGCAAATGCAGGGAAATATTGGACGAAATATCTTTCTCGAATTCGCAATATCGACGGTAGAGTAATGATGGTGGTTGCAGCCGTCAACAGAGAGGAGAAGTCATTTTAATAATGAAATCTGGTCAGCCATCTGCCGGTAGCCAGCTGACACTTACCGTCGAATGGCTCTCCCAACACCGCACTCACTTGACCTCTCAACGTTCCGGAGAATCTTCCTAGCCAACCACGTGACGAGTAATGTTTTAGCAGCACTCCGAAAATTAGGTGATATGAAATTGAAATTTTCCACTTGGTGACACGTGGCACCTTGCTTTGTCGTTGTTCCGTGCGACTACTTGGGAACAGGAATTTAGCGGGGTCAAAGTTTTCTGGTCTGTGATAATGGGGTGGGTATACATTAGTCAAATTCATATGGGATATTGCATTCTCGCCAAAATGGTGAAATATATATATATATATATATATATATATATATATATATATATATATATATATATATTTATAACACGATTTCTGTATATATGTAAGAATATATGTATATATGTAATATGAGAATGTATATATGTGATGTATAGATAAATATATAATATTAATATATGTATTTGTGAATATAGCAGATTACATATACATGTTTAAGATCAATAGATATATGTGTATTTAACATATTTTTAAGTAAGAAATATAGGGGAGTGTAAGATATATGAAGAACATATATATATATATATATATATATATATATATATATATATATATATATGTATTCTATTTACTATTTGTGAAAGATGTTTTGTGTGCATCATTTCTTTCACAAACACTAAATACGCGAACAGCACAAAGCTTTCTAAGTATATGTGAGAAATTAAAAACAAAACGCAAATCACACCAAAAATATCTGGGAAAATAAAGAAAAGATCATCAGCCTACAACAACCAATCAAAAACTTTGCTTGGAGGAAAAAATAGCTATCATTACCGTCCAGACCAAAATAAATTATTAAGTAAACGATTCGAGCTCATCCCAAAATGCAGACATGAAAACAAATTTTTACTACGTTACTTATAAATCGAAAACTGAAAAACATAAATAAACAAAATTACAATAAAATAAGTAAAATAAATTAACCCAAACAAATTAACAAATCACACCCGTTAGAATAGACGAAATAGAATAAATAAATAAAAAATTAAAAAAAATCAACGAACCCAAATAAATAAATAATTAAATAATAAACAAATTAACAAGCCAATATGACCAAATTATAAGTTAGACTATAAAAATCAAACCAAAAATCGGACGAAAAACATAGCTGTAACTGTTATATAACGATAAAACATACTACGTTACTTAAAAATCGAAAACCGAAAATAGTAAATAAAAATAGTATAATAAATAAATAATAATAAACAAGTAAAATAAATTAATCTAAATTAATCCAAATAAATAAACAAACTAACAAACCGCTCCCGATAAATTAACGATATAATTCCGTTCTTCATTTAGGTATTCAGGGCTACATATCTTAAGGACACTGAGGTAGAATATAATGATTTGTTCTAATTTTATTCTTGGATTGTGGTAGGAATAGGAGTTCATTAGCTGTTTTTTGTTGGTGGGTTTACGATAAACTTTAAAATTTAATTTCTTATTGCTACTTATTAATATTTCTACTAAACTATCTATATACAAGATTAAATATACATATATAGCATATTATGCAGTTAGACATGTACCATATTTCTAAACCATTAATGGATTAATTTTTAATCCGATATTTTTATTACTTTAAATGGTATCCGTTATAGTGGACACTCCATTTCAAATACGAGTGTCCACTATAATAACGTTTGAACTAATATATATATATATATATATATATATATATATATATATATATATATATATGTGTGTGTGTGTGTATATATGAGATTTACATGTCTAGCTATATCTATCTGTCTATAAAAGGGACGCATATTCGAATCCTGCCGGAGGGCGCATTTTCTTTATAAAGATTTCTCGAATGTTCAGGGCGGTAGACGAAATAAAGTTCTGTTTAAAATAAACAGAGCCTCTACTCAGTTATGGTTACCCACTAAAAATAACATTTAAAGTAATAGAAATATGACTGATTAATAACTAAAAAATCATTAATACTTTAGACATTGCTTTGTTTATCTTAGAAGAGACAAAGGAGCAGATATGTGCTTTCAAAGTAAGAGTAAAATTTACTTTATAGGCAAGTAGAATGTCGCTTGATTATAAAGCTTTTCGTAGCCGAGTGGTCCAAAGAACGTTGGTGTAAATGACGGTTTCTCCTGCAAAGGGGGACGTAGGTTCGGATCCTACCGGAGGACGCATTTTCTTTAATAAGATTTCTCAAATATTCCGGCCTGTAGACGAAGTTAAATACTGTTTATGGGTATCCATTAAAATAACGTTTGAAGATATATATATATATATATATATATATATATATATATATATATATATATATATATATATATATATATATATATATATATATCCGATGCGATGAGAACGAAAGTGATATATAAATTCCAACGTTCACAGCATTAATCCAAAAGAGGGCTTGATACCGATAGTAGAACGATAATTATTTATTTATTATAATTTTATCATATAGACAAAACCATTTTACTCACTACAACGATGCAACTTCGTTTCACTGCCTTTCAACTGCACTTCGACGGGTTAGAATCGGAAATGTTTACTATTTTCGATTCTCACCCGTTGAAGTGCAGTTGATATGCACTGAAACCAAGTTGCATCTTTGTAGTGAGTAAAATGGCTTTGTCTATATGATAAAATTATAACATATATATATATATATATATATATATATATATATATATATATGT
Source organism: Acanthosepion esculentum (assembly GCA_964036315.1). Lineage (NCBI taxonomy): Eukaryota > Metazoa > Mollusca > Cephalopoda > Sepiida > Sepiidae > Acanthosepion > Acanthosepion esculentum. Next base: position 74,292,950 of record OZ038497.1, on the reverse strand, counting down.
GTGTGTGTGTGTGTGTGTGTGTGTGTGCGTGTGAGAATATCGGTAAAACAGTACTAAATGCTCATTCACATACTAAAGCTTGCATTTTACACACACGCACACACGCACACACACAGAGTTTCTATTAATATATACGCACAGGTATACATACATACATATATGTCTATAAATCCATGTGTATATCCAATATATAAAGCTCAAAGTTTGTGTGTGTGTTCACTCGAAATTAAATCTATATTGGAGGAGGAGCTGATAAGTGCTCATACCCACGCATTGCTCAAGTCTGACCAAATAAACTTTCAATTCCATCACGTAAATTTGTTGCTTGTGTTTGTGTGTATCTCTCTGTGTGACTGCGTGTGTGTCTATGTGTGTGCGTGTATATCTCTCTATGTGTGCGTGTGTATCACTCTGTGTGTTCGTGTGTACCAATATTACGTAAACCAGTGACATTAAATAAATGTGATTTTAAGGGCTTTATCCGCATGCCTATTCGAACGGAATGTGACACTAGGGCAAGTGAGGCCGCCCGTACATGGGATAGGGAGATAAATGCTTCAGTCCCCTTGGCACTTGCCTTTTGGGGATGCCTTAGGCGCTAAGTAATAAACATAGACACCTTCCGAGGGAGAATTATTGCTTAGGCGAACGCTTCAACTGGGACTGGGTTTCCATTAACTATTGTAAAATCTTCAAAAATGCGGGTTTTCTATTTATTTGTACGCCTACTTCGTACAAAATTCGATTTATAGTGGGGGCCTAGTGGTAAATATGACAAGAGTCAAAATTTGCTCATACTACTGCAACCTTTTACCTTTTTGGTCCCGCTTGAAGGAGATACACAAGATGATAATAGATTTAAAAAAAAAGAAAATTGTGGTTTTATTATTACATATAGAGATGCCACAAGCATGTAGCACCCAATGAGGATCGAACTCACTATTCACTCATAAGGGATCAAGCGAAACAGGATTACTGATTATTACATTACGTTGAAGTAGATAGTTCGGGTTTTATAACGATTTACTAAGCGTAGCTTAGATGTAGCAAAAGGCCATAAATATGAAGCATACAGTGAGGATTGAACTCGTTACTCAGTCGTAATGGATCTAGCGAAACAAGCTTCCTAAACTTTGCACAACGTTGTAGTGCCTGATTCTGCTTTTATAACTTGGATGTGATAAAAGGCTGCACGTATGAAGCAACTAGTGAAGATAGAATTCAGTATTCAGTCGTAATTGGTCTATCGAGACAAGCTTGCTAACAATTGCATCACACTTAAGTGGCCGATAATGGTTTGTGAAATGTCATCTATCAACATATTTTTCATAAAGCCTGTCCAGCGGTTATTGTTTAACGAAGAAACTAATTTACATATTCATATTTAATAATTATATTTTTAACTGTTTCATCATTAATTTAAAAGTGTTTACAAATAATCAATTGTTTTGTTGATGTCTATCATACTTAAATTGCTTAATTATTAATATTAATTATTAATATTCATATTATAGGATTATTAATATTAATTATTATTAATAATAATTATATTTTTAACTGTTTCCTTATTAATTTTTTAAAATGTTTACTTTACAAATAATCAATTGTCTTGTTGATGCCTTTCATACATAAATTGCTTAATCATTTAAATGAGTCCATTTTCTGTCCCGAATAACATTTGTATTTAGATAACTAAGTTAATATATAAATGGATTGTGCTTTATGGTGAACTTTTCACTGACCACCGTGACAATAGAGAACTCCCGAAATAAGAGATAAAAATGACTGAAAAAACTGTCACTCGGTACTTTTATCGTCGACCATCATCAGACCTAGCTGCAATCAGGGTCCCGTGGCGCCTCACTGTCCATCGAACTGTCTGTTCCTTTAGGAATAAAGACCGGGTTGAGTTGATGGGCAAAAAGTGAACAAAATATGTCAACCGTGTAATCATAGCAACAACCTTCCTTTGCAGCCGTTCTAAACGTCAAGATCTACTTGACTTTGCATTGATCAGCAAGCCTGGAGCGGACGAGGAAAAAATTTTTGGTAGATCTTTGATTGTGAAGTCAAGCCAACAAAATATAAAGGGAAATAAGGCACTTTATTTGGAAATCCAATAAATATTTTAAATTAAAACCTTCCATTTATAAAATAAAAATCCATTTATGAAAAAAGACGACGTTAGCACTTATTGAACGACTTGAATTACAACAATTTTGCTAATGCCATTTTGCGGCAAACGCAGAACTTTCAAACAATGAAATGACATTGCAGCGCCAGGTGTTTATAAACACAGTACTCAACGTAATTAAGTATTGGTTTTCCATCTATCAGGTGCTGTTTTTCTACATATTCTATATATCTGCCCAAATTCGTATCGGAAACGTAAATAAAGCAATTTCTGAAAAATTAAAGGATTTTTTCCCATTACTATATTATTTTATTACTTTAAACGTTATTATTAGTTGATACTTGTATTTTAAATAGACGCTCCAATTTTTTAAACAGTGTATATTGTGTCTATCGGTCTACGCATTTGAGAAGTCTTAATAAAGAAAATAATCGTTATATACGAAATATAACATGGTAGGCGTGTTTATGTACGTCGATCTGCTTACCAGTCAGAGACCTTGTGTGTTATTGTTTAAGGACCGATCCTTTAAAAGGAGCATAATTTCTTCAATCAAACTTTCGATTGCTCATTCCAGCTGATGCCAATTTCACTATGTCATATAGGAAGAAAATGAATAACAACCGATACCGAGGTTTGAGACTGACATTCTGGACTTATGAATATGTTTTCCACCAGGTGTATAAATAAGGATGTCAGGCTACTGACTGCAGTGATTACTGAGTGACTGTTGAGTGGAACTATCCAGTCGAATGAGTGTGAATTATTTTGCGTCGATGATTTTGATTTTGATTTAGGATTTACCGGACGTCAAGCCGAACCGCGCTACTAACAATGATATCGTTTGCGGATGTCACTAAAGCTTCTCTTTGTGTGTCCTATTTCGAGTTTCCATTTCCATTGTGTCCCTCGTATTTTCTTTTAACACTGTCCATATATTTTTCTTTCAGGTATGGCTTGCTTGGTTTTTTGTATTGCAATTTGTGTGCTGCGTTAGGCTTCTTCAGTTTCCGTAGTTTCACTCTTAGTTTGCATATAAGAGGGCGATGGTCGCACTTAAGTAGGTTTTGCAGTGAATCATTGCCGGTCTATATGTGCACGGACTGAACTGAGTTTCGACAGGTGACAGGTCAATCTGCAAGAGAGCGAGGTGCATGTGTGCGATGTAAGAATTTAATACTGTTTTTGACTATTAAAGTTGGAGATTTAATCTCCCCGGAGACAGGATAATTCACAGACAATGTTATTTCTGAACAGTGGCGGGGAGGTATTGTGTTGTTGGAAAATAATTAAATTGGATGTATTAAACTTTTTATAGCACACGATAAATCTAAATTCCCTTGTTATGATCACAGCATGATATGCATCGGCGAATTATTTATTAATCGCTTTTTCATCCATTTTATAATTTGGGTGCGTCTGCTTACGCTAGGATAAGTTATAGGTCCGTTTATTTTCGTTTGCGTTATTTTTTCGTTAGGGCTAATTTTATTTGTTCGTCGACGACATAGTTAAGAAATTTGTTGTTGATTAGAATTTGTTTAATGTTACTTAGTTCTATATAGAATAATGTATCCAATAAAGAAATTATTTTGGTTCGGTAAATCAGGATATTTTAATACCAGCTATTTTGTATCTGCTAGGAGCGCAACCACCTTGATGGAAACAAAAACTATTGTAGAATATAATTTAGAGTTTGCTAATCCCTGTCGCAGACACCTGCTCAAGCGCATTTGCGTATGATTACCCCCCACATAGATCAACTGTGGTTTATACAGTAACTAATTTCTGAGAGGGAGCGCATTATCTGACTTGAACAAGAGTTTGAACAAGCTAGAACGCTCAAACACTCGGCCATGATGATTTTTTAATTCGTGCTAACACTAAGAGAAGCTTTAGTGACATCATCAAAAGATATCATCCCAAAAGGGAAATGAACGAAGAAGAAAAAACGAATGGATGACTGGTGAGATTTTCGACATAATGCAAAAGGAGATAAAATTCCTGCCAAGATACAGAACGAAATACAGAAACGGTTTCCGAAAAGTTCCGCACATTCATATATATATATATATATATATATATATATTTGGTAGCCTGATTATTGCGTTTAACATGAAACAGTGTGTCGCATCTAAGTGCTGATTCAATGTCCACTTTAAAATTATATATGTATATGAGATGAGGTACTATAATTATTTATATTGTTCGGACTGTTCTCCTCATCTTTATTGCCATATTCACGACGTTTCAACCATTTTACGCTCCGGACGATTTCATGCGATTAGAATTTCGAACTGAACTCTTTATTTCGTCCACCTAGGTAGATTATTCTAGTTCCACTTACCATGCCTTTTCCGTCTCAATTATTTCCCTTTAAAACAACTCTTCAAGTTTTTGTTCACCACACCATTAGCCAGGTACTGAACTCACAAATCTTTGGGTCAAGTCATTTGATCCAACAAACTTTATTATCCACTGGACCATATGACCTCAAAGATAACTTCAGACGTTATTATATATCTTGTATTTGATATGGACGTCCATCATTTTTTTTTGTATTTTAAACTGTTATTAGGTTGATGGGCCTGCACATTCGAAAAATCTTAATAAAGAGAATGGGTCCTTCTTTGTAGGAGGAACCACCTTTTCATCCGGTGTGCGTGCTTTACCGCACGGCTACGGTGGGTGTCACAGTTTAGCAAGGCTGTATTTTCCATTTTTAAGTAAAGCACGCTTCCTGTTCAGGTTACTTTTCTCCAAAACCAATAATTGCTTAATTTCGTATCCGAAAGGTAAAAAAATAAATTTCTCAAGAATTAATGGATTTATTTTTTTTTATTTTGAAATTTTTATTTCATCAAACATAATTCTTGGTGGATACTCGTATTTTAAATTGACTCTCCAAAAATTTTCGTTTTAAACAGACTGTATTACGTCTATCTACCGACCTGGGTATTCGATAAATCTTAAAAAAGAAAGTGCGCTCTCTCTGATATATATATATATATATATACAACGGCCGAAACCTCGTGAATATGGCAACGAAGATGAGGACCCCTGTCGGAACAATGTTAATATCTCTGCTTACCTGACACGCTGTTTAAGCACACCTAGCTTAAAAGGGATTTGCATAGGTGAATGGAATAGGGTGGCTCGTAGCATATTTTATTTAATAAGACCTTTGCTTGCTCATGCTAGCTGATGTCAGATTCACTCTTAAAATATAAAACCCCCCGCCGACAAAATAATCAGGCATTTCTAGTTAAACACACGTACCAACTAAATACAACGTTGTTTTTTCGGATGAAAAGTTCATTAATTGCTCTGATATATATATATATATATATATATATATATATATATATATATATATATATATATATATATATATATATATATATATATGATTGTGCATTTGGGCAGTAATCCCTCTTTTATACAGGTTTCATTAAAGAAGACTGACAATGTACTGCGATTAAGCTATTATTCAAAGGATTTTTTTAAATTTTTTAACTAAATGTGTAGATTTTATATATTTTTCTTTATTGATGGGAATGTTTTTTCAAACAAGGTCAGCACGTAAGAAACATACTTGATAATACTAATAGGATTGCCGAAAGCGCTCAGATATACAGAATGTTCGGACAGTTTTACACACTTAATATCCGCAAACGAAATCCATTGTACGAACACAAGAAAAGCTGAATAAAAAGCTTAATCACAGTATCCAGTCGAATTCGTATGAATTATTGTGCGTCAGTGATTTGGGTTTTGATTTTGAATTTACCGGACGTTAAGCCGAGCCGCCTTACTAACAAGGTATTCACTAAAATGGTTAATTATCTTTGGCTGAATTTTACTTCTTTGTTCTTGTTAAGTATTTATTTGAGGTTGTAATTAAATATTGTCTTATTTTAACATTGAAGTCTTGAGTCTTGGCAACGAGGAATTCGCGTTAAACTCACGCAAGAAAAAAAAGATCATAACAGGATATTTAGTGGATTTTTACGACTTCAAAAAACTGACGTCACGTGGAACTACGAATTTCGCAGAACTACAAATAAATAACCTGGCGAGGATATTCAAAAATCAATTCGGCGGACTACAGAAAAAATAAAAGTATTAAATTCTTTCATGGATCAAATGTTGGAACAACAATTACAACAACTGCAACAACAACATGGAATTATTATTACATAAAATTTCACTGGAAAGAACTTCAGATTTTTTCACTCCAGATGATGTCGCCATTTCAATTTTCGAATTTTTAATACAATCCAGATAAAGGAATAACATTTCCAGAGTATTATAGAAGACACGAAGAAATTTTCAAAAAGGATTGTTTGCACTGAGTTGATGGAAAACAGTTTGCTTATTATTAAGAAAACTCTTCTGCGGAACATGAAAAGTACGTGAATTTTATTTTGCCAAAAAAACAAACAAAAATAAACATATGAGATAAATTTTAATGAAACTATTAATTCTGTCGGAAATTTTCAGTGATAGGTGCATACTATTTAACACACGTTGGCAATGTCTTAACTTATTAAAGGATGACAATGAAGATTTTGTCACTTATGCTGGAGTGGTGAAGCGGGAATACTAAGTGGAACTATTGAGTCGAATTAGTGTGAATTATTGTAGGTCGATGATTTGGGTTTTGATTTAGAATTTGCCCGACGTTAAGCCAGTAAACTATTATCCATTGATCTATTTTTTACTTCAGCAGATTCATTTTCCAGTACGGTAGTTTTAATTGGTTCCCATAAATATGCGTGCTGTTATATTGTTTGCCGCCTTCATATAATTTCATCATCATAATTGACCATAGATTTTCCATCGGATTTACATCAGGACTTGATAGTGCCCATATCATTATATTCTCTCCCGTAAATCTTTTATGCTCAAAGTATTCACGGATAAGCTTAGATACATAAGAAGGAGCATTGTCTTGCATAAATACACACTTCACTTTGAAACTGCGAGATTGGGATTTGTACCATGCAAAGAAATTTTTGGTTCATAAAATTGCAATAGTTAGCACAGTTCAGTTTAACTCCTTCATCGATTTTGAATGGTTCAATTATCATTTGGTCGACAATTCCAGATCGATCATAAAATTACAACTTCGTTCTTTTAGCCAAAGACACACCTGAATTGGATAAAATGCATCCTTTGGCCTATCCGTCAGGTCCATTAAATGTCACTTGATATTCATCCGTGAAAATTACTTCAGAAAAATCAATTTTGATGTATATCTTGGCCCAATTTTGATGTATTTCTTGGCCCAATTTTGATGTATTTCTTGGCCCAATTTTGATGTATTTCTTGGCCCAATTTTGATGTATTTCTTAGCCCAATTTTGATGTATTTCTTGGCCCAATTTTGATGTATTTCTTAGCCCAATTTTGATGTATTTCTTGGCCCAATTTTGATGTATTTCTTGGCCCAATTTTGATGTATTTCTTAGCCCAATTTTGATGTATTTCTTGGCCCAATTTTGATGTATTTCTTGGCCCAATTTTGATGTCTTTCTTGGCCCAATTTTGATGTATTTCTTGGCCCAATTTTGATGTATTTCTTGGCCCAATTTTGATGTATTTCTTAGCCCAATTTTGATGCTTTAAAATATATCCTTTAGTGAGAGGAGTTTGGGTAGGAAAATTTTTACACATCCTGATTTACAGAGTATTCTACACATTTTGACCTTCTTGACTCCATCAATTCCAGCCTTTCGTCCTGGGTAAGACGGTACACTACATCCAGCAGCAAGGCATCTGATCAGGAGGTTTTGAGGAGCATGGAACCACCTCTTAATTGCTGCTGTTCCCAGATCCACCCTGACCCGGTGTGGTAGCACCTGTTAGGGTCTCAGCTATGGACAAACAGTTAACTATTACCAGCAATACATTTTTAAAAAAATTATTACCAGCAATACAATTTTGAAGGAAAAATATTACCAAAACAGATTTTTGACAAAACAAAATATTACCAGCAATAATAAAATTTTGTCGGCATTAAATAATCCTTTGAGGTTGATATGCCGTAAAACAAAATAAACCAAACCAATTCCAGCCTTTGAAAGATAACTCGCTTTAGTTTACGTTCATCTCGCTAAGGTAAGTTATTAAAGCGTTTTCCTTTGCTTTGAATTCTTAATATACTTATATTTCCAACAACCTTCTTTATTATTCAATAATCTCTGCAAGGCTACTTTGATATCTCCAATGTGGATATTCCATGAAAATAACTTTATTATTTTCTGTTTTTCAATACTTTTAGATCCTTCACTTTAACCATGTTATAACATATACAATAGACGAAAAGAAAAAATAGTTTTTATTAGAGTTCGGATTTCTTAAGCTAATATTAGTTT
>OZ038497.1:74279437-74281937 GCA_964036315.1 Acanthosepion esculentum | reverse complement strand
TTATTATTATTATTATTATTATTATTATTATTATTATTATTATTATTACTACTATTATTATTATTATTATTATTATCATTACTTTGTTTCCTTTGATTTCTGGTGTGTACACACTTTCTTTCCGGGTCCAACCCAGAGACCTAAGGTTAGAAAATGGCATCATGACATTTTCCACACGCACATATTTTACATAATAATAATAATAATAATAATAATAATAATAATAATAATAATAATAATAATAATAACAACAACAAAAAAAAACAATAATAATAATTATTATTATTATTATTAAGACTATCATAAGTAATTTTATAATTAATATTATAGAAAATTTTATCCTTTTTCTTTTATATATATATATATATATATATATTTCGTATATATATGTATCATATATATATATGTGTACATATATATATATATATATTATATATATATATAAATTTCGAATAGCGAAAAAAACTTAAAATTCATTAGGTACGATATTTTACTGATATCAAATCAGTCGGGTTTCGATCCCGACTTGAAGCAATCGAACGTCTAGCCACCCTGGGGAGCTGTGACACAACGAAACAGTCTGTTTGTTGATGACTATATATATATATATATATATATATATATATATATATATATATATATATATATATATATATATATATATATATATAATAGTAAACGAGATCCTTTTTTAATCTGAAATTCTTGGGAAAGATTTACATAATTTTTCAGATCATTAACTACACATTACTATTAATATTAAAGCCCCGTTTTTTCTTTCTTTTTTTTCTTTTTTTATTTAGAAAAAAATGAATACATAAGTATCATAATCGTAACCAAACAATATAATTTCGATTGCACACAAAAATATTGACAAATTTCCAACTTTCATTGAATTCCCTTTCATTTCTTAGTCCTTTTCTTTTCCTTTTCCTTTTCTTTTTTAGGTATTTTCAATTGTCAACATTGATGTAACCATTTCTTTCCGCAATGTGTATCTTAATTAGATCCCCACGTCTAAATTCAGTTCATAATAATAAATTGTCTTAAAAATAACACCTATCTCCCTCTCGGTGAATACACACTATCTCTTTCATCACCTCCCCTTCTACAATCTTAGATATAAAGTTAGATGTACATAAATTTGTTTTTCAGGCCTGGAGAAATCATTTCCATTTTTACTTGTATTACGATATCTGAAGAGTTGGGGTCAATTTTCCGTCTTCAATGAAATAAATATAATCTCATGGCTTTTTAAGGGTTCGTGTTTTTATAATACTAATTATTGCCCTGTCTCTGACATAGATCTCTTCCTGGATCTATGTCCTTTTGGAAATATCCACATTCTACTAATATTATCTTTATATATATATATGCATTTTATTTACATACTATGTTTAATTTTGTTAAATAATATGTTGGTGTCTCTCAAAACGCCAAACAAACTTAACTGATAGATTGTATCTAAAATATTTTCTACACTTGCAATTATATCCGGTGAAATTTGAATCTTTCTATATGACTTCTGACTCAATGTTAACGTTTTTCATTGGCTGAATTGTTATTAACAACTTCTGTTGTTTTCATTTCTTCTTTTCTTTCTCTTTTTCTTTTTCTTTTCCTTTTCTTCGTACTAGTTAATTTTCCTATATTACTCTTTTCGTTTTTCTCTTCTTTGCTTTTTTCTCCCTTTTCTTCGAAAAAGGGATGATTTTTTATGCTTTCCTTTTCTCAACTTTTTGTATTTCTCTTTCTTCTTTCTTTTTCCGTTTATTGATTTCTTAGCCTCTTTTTACTTCTTTAACATGCATATATTTTTAGTTTTTCTTTCCTTTTATGGAAGTTTTTGTATATTTCTTTCTTTTCCTTTTATGGAAATTCTTCTTATGTCTTCCTAAAGTTAAAAAAAATGTAAAAAGAAGTGATGTTCCATAAGTAGCATTTCTAAATAAAATTGTTTATAACCATCTTTGTTCACCACCTGATGAGATGCTTATGTTTAGGAATCGAAACAAATATGCATCTTTGTAGTGATTACTTGTTTGTTTGTATGTAACAACTTATAATCTATATCTATAAAAGACAGGATGTGAGTGTGTGTGTGTAACGAATGCACGGCCGTAATTTTCGACGGATTTGCACCAAAATTTACATGCACATGCTCCAAGTTAGCGAAAAAGGCCAAGACCGACATTGGATTTCCCAAATCCCATCGATAGTGGAAATAATCAACTTTTTCATGCTTCTACGGCAGTTTTCATGTAGTTTGCGCCCATTTTCTACTGGCCAGGGTGAGAGCCTAAAGCTGGCTGCCACGAATAGACAGGAAGATTCTATTGGCCAGCGTGAGAGCCAACAGCTGACTGACACAAATGTTAACTAGCATGCTAGCATGCCAAAAAAATCGATAGCTGCATTCGTCACAATTGGGAAAAATTTACATCTGCATGGAACTTTACTCCAATTGGCTCATTCGCTTGCTTAAACTCAACGTTGATTC
>OZ038497.1:74259437-74274437 GCA_964036315.1 Acanthosepion esculentum | reverse complement strand
TCCTGATCAGAGACCTTGCTGTTGGACGTAGATTATAGTCTTACTCAGGACGCGGATGTAGTTTATAGTCTTACCCAGGACGTCCAAAACAAGGACAAACGTCCATAAAACATATGTCCGCAAAATCCTCCGTTTTTGAGTTATTCATTTCATCCAGACTTAAAGGTTTGTGGTGACCTAATTTAATATACTGATTTCCGATTTAACGGTAATTAATATTTTAAAGATTAGTCTATAAAATTTGTTCTTCGCAGTTAGGTGTACGAGCAAATGTCGGTCTTCATTGACCCATAATTTGTGGTGCCACGGATCCTGTCTCAGCAACGCGAAGATAAGCAGCAGCAAATGTTGGATGACTCAGCTGCCTTTGGTCTGGAAAAGCAATCCTTATACAGCCGTGCAGCCTCGCATCCATTACGATTAGCGCGGCTGTATTTAAATATCATATCTGCCTGCACATAATATAAACGTCCTGCCATTGTTAAACGGAAAACTTCTCAGTTAATTCATTACTACGCGCATTAAACGTTGAAGAACGACTAGCTACAAATGTACACGAATGGCAAAAAACCTCAAAATCAAAGGATTTGCGGACATATGTTTATATGCACATTTGTCCTTACTTTGGTGAGAAAAATCCGACCCCAAATTTATAAAATTATTTTTGATACGCCATGTACAGAGAATTAATATAGGTCAAAGGTTTGGCACTGATGATAGATGTAATCTTCAGAATACCGACTCCAGAGTTTCGTAGAAGGGCCCGCCAGAATTCACTCCGTCCACTCGTCAGGGGTTATCAGCAATATACAGTATTCACGTCGACAAGACTTATACGCGAAAAATGTTGTTAAAAATTTCTAAAACTGTGCCTATATTTATAAATAATATATTCGCAAGATTTAAATATTTTATAACGCAATGGACATGTACATAACTGTTACCTCATTTTCTTTTCTTTTTCATTTTCTTTTATATATATATATATATATATATATATATATATTATATATATATATATATATATATATATATTAGGTTGGTGCAAAAATAATGTCGTTTTCTCACATATGTTACTTTTATATATGATTTCTGAATTAATTCATTGATATATATATAGCCATGTTATATATCATTTTGAAGCGCGTTTTTCGCTCTATCAAATGGTGTTATTCGTTACCGTTCTCAATCTCTTCATTTATTTTTTTGCAGGCTTTTCGACAGCATGGACAAAATTCAAATCCGCACGATTTTCTTGTTCCAGTTCAAACTAGGTCGAAAAGCTGCCGAGACAGCTCGTGATATCAATAATGCGTTTGGCCCAGGAACAACTAACGAACGTGTGGCACAACGGTGGTTCAAGAAATTTCAAGAAATTTAGCAATGGTGACGAGAGCCTCGAAGATGAAGACGGTCGCGGCCGGCCGACTGCGGTTGATAACGAACATTTGAAAGCCTTAATTGAAGACGATCCTCGCAAAACCAAAAGTTGCTGTTGAACTAGAGGTCGACCACTAAACAGTCGTTCGCCATTTAAAGCAAATAGGGAAGTCAAAAAAGTTGGATAAATGGGTGCCGCATGAATTGAACGATAATAAAAAAAATCGTGGTTTTGAGGTGTCTTCTACGCTCCTTCTGCGCAACAAAAACGACCCATTTCTCGAGCGGATTGTGACGTGTGATGAGAAGTGAATCCTCTACGACAACCGGCGACGTTCGGCACAGTGGTTGGATGCCGGAGAAGCTCCACAACACTTCTCGAAGCCGAAATTGCACCAAAAAAAAGTTATGGTGACTGTTTGGTGGTCTGCGGCCGGTCTTGAATCCGGGCGAAACGATTACGGCGAAGTACTGCCGCTCAAATTGACGAAATGCACCAGAAGCTCCAACGTATGCTCCCGAGATTGGTCAATATGAAGGGACCAATTCTCCTCCATGACAACTGACCCTGTAGAAGCTGAACGAATTGGGCTACGAGACTCTGCCTCATCCACCATATTCACCGGACCTCTCGCCCACCGATTATCACTTTTTCAAGCATCTGGACAACTTCCTGCGCGAAAAATGCTTCAAAAGCCGAGATGATGCCGAATCGGCCTTCAATGACTCCATCGCTTCCAGAACGCCGGATTTCTATGCTAATGGGATAAATAAACTTGTTTCTCGTTGTCAAAAATGTGTCGATTCTAATGGTTCTTATTTCGATTAATAAAGTTTATTATGAAAGGAGTTATTATCTTTTGAAGTTGAACGTCAAAAAACGACATTATTTTTGCACCAACCTAATATATATATATATATATATATATATATATATATATATATATATATATATATATATGAAAAATTAATGGATTTACTTTTAATCCGATTTTTTTAGTAATACATATGTTGGATTAGAAGTAAGTTCAGTAATTCTTTTAAAAGTGCTTTGTTTATGCTTCAGATACGAATCTGAACGGATATTGGCTGCTCGAGGAAAAAATATCTCAATGATAAGTTATACTTAAAAGGGAAAAATAGAGGTGATTTCTCTTACAAAAGGGGACGACGGTTCGATCACTGCCGGAGAGCAGGCGGACATTTATGTGCCAAGTGTGATACATGCTTAGGCGATCATGTATCTTTCGATACATAATTGACGAGGCAGATTTTTTCCCGCAGTAGGTTACCATTTGTTTCTGCGGTAGACCATTTGCCATCCATCTATATTTACCCATAGCTAGGGGAAAAACAGGATTCATACCTTTTCCAAGGGTTTTAGCACGTAAGTGAATTCATTGGAATCGATTGGAATTTGAACTCGTCTCTACCGATGACTCAATACGAGCCGGTATCTATTACACAACCGTTAGAGCACATTTTCTTTAATTAAGATTTCCGAATGAGCATGCTGATAAAAATTGGCCGTCTGTTTTATATACGAATCCACTTCAATAATGGTTGTCGTACTATATATATATATATATATATATATATATATATATATATATATATATATATATATTGCTAATATTTCCTATATTTATAGAGGAAGAGAGAATGAGCGAGAATTTAAAGGTATAGGTAATGTGGCCATGAATAGATAGTGATTGGCAATTATTCGCTTCAATGCGATTTTCAGATACGAAAGAAACATACCCCCAATATATATATATATATATATATATATATATATATATATATATATATATATATATATATATATATATATATATGGTATCAGTTTATATTTAGTAGGGGTAATTCCAGGGAGGACATTCATCCAAAGAAAGCTCAATGTAAGAACAGAACATTATAATAATGACGAGTCCAGACGATCTTTAAAAATCCATTCGGTTATAATTTATTTCATGAATATACAAAAATATATTCATCTCTTCAGACCGAAGAACACTATTTCGAAACTTCGCTGAGTTAACCACCTGGTCAAACCTTGGAGGTCGAAAACGCGATAGTGTTATATTCATCGTTTTGTTATTTTAGGATATTAAATCACACTACAGTATTCATTTTTCTAACTTCATTTTTCTAACTTCATTTTTCTAACATGATACTGGGAATTTTTTTAAACCTACGTTTTTAAACAACTATTTAAGTGCTTATTTACTTCATTATATATATATATATATATATATATATATATATATATATATATATATATATATATATGTGTGTGTGTGTGTGTGTGTGTTTTTCAAAATAACAGATTTTGTTTATCAATCCGACAGATACGAGGGTCATTCAATAAATAAGGTGAACTTTTCGGTATAAGGACTTCTAATACAGATAGAAGCTTACTTTTTCTTTCTTTTTTTTCAAGGTAGTCTCCCAGCACCGTCACACACTTCTCCCATCTGTGCACAATCTTCCGTATTCTCTCAGCGTAAAAATCTTTGGACTGATGTCTCAGCCAGTCGCTCACAAAAGTTTTGACTTCATCGTCACTTTTAAACTTCGTGCCTCTCGTGAACGCTAACAGGGGACTAAACAGGTGAAAGTCTGAATGAGCAAGGTCTGGGCTGTAAGGGGGATGAGGGAGCAGTTCCGAGCCCAGCTCGTTGATGGTCTGCGCCGTTTGGGCTGCTGTGTGAGGCCTTGCGTTGTCAGGATGCAAGATGTCTCCTTCCGACTCATGGCCCCTGCGTTTGTTCTTTATGTCTTTCACAGTCCTTGCAATGTCATCCACTGTCACCCTTCTGTCAGACTGAATGAGGTCATTGACTGATTCGATCACCTCAGGAGACCCCACTTCTGTAGGCCTCCCAGGCCTGTCTTCATCCTCAACACTGCTCCGTCCTTCTTTAAACAATTTAGCCCACTTGTAGACATTTTTTTGGCTGAAACATGTGGCACCATACACAGTTGATATTCTCCTATGAATTTCAACTTATTTGCACCCTTCAGCAACCGAAAACTTGATAACTGGCCGCTGTTCAATCCTGGAGCATGCTTCTTGGTTGGCCATCTTTGTTAATCCCCAAAACTCTCAAAGTTTTTTTTTAATCTGCAAAAGAAATTAAATCCATGTCAAAAAGAAGTAAAAAAAAAGAAAATAGTAAGCTTCTATCAGTATTAGAAGTCCTCATACCGAAAAATTCACCTTACTTATTGAATGACCCTCGTATTTATCACTTTAAACGTTATTTTTAGTTGATGTTCATATTTGAGTAGATGCTCCATTTATTTATTAAGCAGCATATATATTTATTTTCGTCTACCGGCATATAAGATTTCTCGAATATTCAGGTCGGTAGATGAAAATAAACTGTTTAATAAATAGATGGAGCGTCTTCTCAAATATGAGTGGCCGTTAAAAATAACGTTGAAAATGAAAATATAAATGGTGGTGGACTCTCTCGACGAATGAGAGTCAGGCAGCTTAGTTCCTAGTAGCCGACAACCCAGACACCAGCACATATTATTTGATTATAGTGGTGAAGGTTTTGTGCAGAATCAACCACACTTTTGAAGAGCCGAATACAGAGACCTGGTGAAGTACGTGCCATAATGTCCGCAAACAACCCTCCGCAGGTTTTGAATTCAGAGTTGTCCTTCTCCTAGACCAGTTGCCATCCAAAGTACAGATCCCAGTCTGTTCATCTATTTACTCATAGTTGGAGGGAGAAGAAGAGGATTCATAGCTTTTCCAAGGGTATTAGCACTTAAATGAATCTAATGGATTCGACTTTAATTTGAACTCGGCTCTCCCAATACTCCACGGTGCCTCCTAATATATATATATATATATATATATATATATATATATATATATATATATATATATATATATATATATATATATATATATATATATATATATATATATATATGCTAATGATAAGAAATTTATTTTAGCTGACAATTATTTTTTCAGCGTAATTCTATGCAGTTAACGCTACACATACCCTTAAAGCGAAAATTATACCGTGAAACTTTCAGAACGAGAGATAGATAATCTTTGTGTGTAATGTATTTCTTAATAAACCATCGTATATACACGACGAGTTCCATCACTTTGTTCAAGTCAGTTAAATT
The DNA here is from genome assembly GCA_964036315.1 of Acanthosepion esculentum. Classification (NCBI taxonomy): domain Eukaryota; kingdom Metazoa; phylum Mollusca; class Cephalopoda; order Sepiida; family Sepiidae; genus Acanthosepion; species Acanthosepion esculentum. Next base: position 74,268,899 of record OZ038497.1, on the reverse strand, counting down.
AGCCAGAATTTTTTGTCTGAACAGGAGTTTTCACACATATCTCAATCCATCTATCAAAATCTATACAAGCAATTTTTTAATGAGTTTTTTTCCCTTTCTCGTTTTATTATTATTCACGTATTCTCATTATCTATTGGAAAATAGCGGGGGTTGTTTTTCCGTTGCCTTCTTGGTTTAGAATTCAGAGGAGTCTTCCTAGACTTCTATCTATCTATCTATCTATCTATCTATCTATCTATCTATCTATCTATCTATCTATCTATCTATCTATCTACTCCACTCTCTCCCCCCACACACATACACACACACATACACACATACAAGTATATATATATATATATATATATATATATATATATATATATATATATTTTGAACGATAAAAATTATTAAAAAAATCAATTAAAATCTTCAGACATACTGGGTTGTAGATTAATATTCTTATGCTTTTATTATTATAATTTCATTTATATTCCTCGACTAGTTTCGACCAACATGGCCATCATCGGGAGAGAAAAAAATGTCTCTGTCTATATATTGACATTCACAAACGTACTGATTCGCTGTATCACAGCTCATCAGTGTGGCTAGACATCCGATTGCCTCAAGACAAGATCGAAACTTGAGTGATTTAGCATCAGTCGGAGAGTTTTACCTCTGAGCCCGGTTGAGAGGAAGGCTAATTTTTACGTATTTATTCTTTAGATAAACATCTCAATGACCGAGGGGTCTCAAAAAGAGCGAACAATGATGTCGACATTTAGTGGCGACTGTCATGGTACTGTTAAAATTTGCTCTATGGATAATAGTCAATATTAGGGGTAGAGTCTATGTATAGTTTATTCATATCTCTCTATACTCTCTTTCTTTCTCCCTCTCCCCTCTCTCTCTCTTTATATATATATACATACATACATATATATATATATATATATATATATGATATATCATATTTTTAATATATGCTATATTTATGAGTTAGAGTGCCTGAGTGATTGAGCGTATGTAAATTCAAAAGTAGGTACTGAGGTCAGCACCCAGCGGCGACAGGCTGTTTCATATTCAAATGCATGCATTTTTATGTAAAGTTAATTTGTATGTTAATTTGCTTTAAATCCTTCTCAGGAAGGCACAAAAAGTAATGTTCTGTTCTGGGGTAGAGTCTGCCTTGAATCTCTCGGTTCTTTCCTTCCTCGTGAGTATGAACGGATTTTGTTAAAAATTAGCAGATATAATGTTTGTAATTTATTTATTCAGTCATGCCTAAAAGAGAATTTGCTGCCTAAATATACAAATGTATATATGTGTCTGTGTGTGTGTGTGTGTGTGTGTGCGTGCGTATATATAATCTTTCTATCTCTCTATCTATCTATCTATCTATCTATCTATCTATCTATATATATATATATATATATATATATATATATATATATATATATAAGTATATGTTTATGTCATTGACAATCACAGACCGACGTTTTATCTAAATGTGCATAAAAATGTTTAAGTAGTAAATTACAAAAGTGGTTTTTAGTCTCTATTTATTTGATTTCGCGAAAGACTATTTTTGCAATTTTTTTTATTTATCAAAATGTTAATGAAACCATTAGGAAACGTGTGCCTCTCTTTCACTCGATGTCACTTCACTTATGAAAAGTTCGAAATGATAATTATGTTTGCGTCGAAAAAAATCTCCTAGCAGTAAACGAAATATCAAAGGGCAGGTAATTTCATCAGCCTTACATCGGTCACCCTCTTTTCTCCTTTTTATGATACAGTGAAAAAGAATACATAAAAATACAAGCAGAAATCACAAAATTACAGAGGTTAATGGATATTTCTAAATTTCAGCATATGTTCCCTTTCTGATAGCACAAACAGGTACACGTACACGACATACCGGAAGCCAGTATACGGAAATGTCTTCTGTATTTGAAAGTGCGGAAAAGACCTAACTCTGAACAATACAGAAAATGGCGTCGGTGAATTGAGTAAGTATTACAAATGCAGTATGTGCTTATTTCGCTTTATTAGCTCTAAAGAAGAACATAAATTCAACGCAAGTCCGATATTATTTTTGCTGGAAACATGTAACCCAATTCAACCTGCTGCTTATTAGCAGACAGGATTTAGAAAGCATCACATAACACTTCTTATTCTGAGAAATGAAAAAAAAAAAAGAAACCATTACCTAACCTGATGATCTATGGATTCATTCGTCTGAATGTTACTCTTTTTTTTTTCAGCTAACATCCACCTCGAACAATAGAATATGACGGCGGTTATTCGTTGCTTCTCAGACTACCGTAACACTGCTTTTGAAATCCCCATTGCAGACGCCTGCTCAACAGCCACAGAACCCGCTTGTGGATTATACTGTAACTATGCTGAGCAGAACTTAGTTACAATAGAATAAGCAGAACTTAGTTACAATAGAATAGAACAATACTCCTGGAAGTGTTCGGGTTATCTAGCGTAATCAAGTCTGAACAAGATCGGCTCGCTCAAGCGATGACTTGTGACATCATGCTAGCTATTTGGAGATAATAACGAGCAAGTTGCTCTCCAACATTATTCTGGGATATTCAGTGAAGAACCCATTACACCACCGAAACAAACTGCTATGCCATGGAAAATTGTATACATAATTACTTAGCTAAAAATTAATTTCGGTTGAGCTCTTTGGTTTGAGGTGTGAGTTTGTAAACAGTGGCTATTTAAGCTAATATTGCACGACTCTTCGGCAGAATTGAGTCACTGTCAGTCACTATGTGTTTATCTAAATCTAAAAATAAACACGCTAAAATTCACCTTCATCCCTGCCGTGTGCCGACGGCTTAGTGGTAGAAGTTCCGACTGACGCAAATTCAGTCGGGTTTCGATCTGTCTAGCCACACTGATGAGCTGTGAAACAGCGAAACAGTCTGTCTGTGGATGACAGAAATATATATATATATATATATGTGGGGGGTGTATGTATGTATGTATGTGTGTTTGTATATATATATATATATATATATATATATTGGGATATTTTGTATGTATGTATATATATATATATATATATATATATATATATATATATATATATATATATAAGAGATTATAATAAAAACCTGTTGAAATCGCTACACAAAAGCTTTCATGTTTCAATACTATGATTGTACTTCTTCAGGCGATGGTGGTTAAATGATTTTAAAAAAAAATTAAAAACAAAGTGTTACCTCTTTTCCGAAAGTTAAAGGTAAGGGAGGAAACATACGATCATTCATATGGAATACATTACATTAGACCTAGTTAATAATGTATTCCAACCATACATGAAAACAAACGCCAGTCCAATATATATCCACCTAAATTCTAACCACCCTCCATCGGTAAACAAACACATACCCTCCTCCATAGAATATAGGACTAGCAATAACTCTCCCAGTGAAGAACTCTTTTACAAGCGTAGTAAATTTTATAACAATGTTTAGTAGCTAATAGTAGCTAATAGTTCCGTGACATGAAATATGTAAAACATAACAATAGCGATCGTAGGAATAAAAATAGAAACAGAAAAAATCATTTGGTACACTCCACCATTTGACCAAATGGTTAGTTAGGACAGAAGTTTCTCCTTTTAATTGAGAAAATCTTTCCCAGAAATAATCCACTTAGTAACATTTTTAACAAAAATACACTAAAACTAAGCTATAGCTGTACAGATAATCTTGAAAAAATTATTAAAATCAATAATAAAATTTTAAATCAATGCAAAACCTGAGTAATAATTGCCATTCCAAAGCAACAAACGCAAATAATACCAATAAGTGTAATTGTAGAAATTCTAACGAATGTCCATTGCAAAACCGATGTCAAACTGACTCTTGTTTATCTAAGCACTATTTCGACTATAGAAAATCCAGCAGTTAAAATTTTTTATATCGGGTGTAAAAAGAATTTCTTTGATAACTAAGTGTTACCAACATATATTATCTTTCTCCAATAACGCGTACTGAAATAGGACGTCTCTTTCTAAATATTTTGGAACTTAAAAGAAGTTAATAAAATATCTACGATAAAATGGAAAATACTAAAAAAACTTGTAAATTTTTAAATAGACCGTGCTTCTTGTGTTTACATGAACAATTAGAAATTCCTTATTAAACCAAACGTGTGAATTAACTGTAAATTGCCGACGCAGTTTATCTTAAAATATAGTTAAATATTTAAAATTACGTATTACCCTTTCTTACAGCCATAATTTGCCGTCCAGTTAGTTGGAGGACATCGGCTCCTACTCCTGGGTGTCTGCTCGTAAGGATGTTCTGCCTTCCCACCATATTAATAATGTACTATATAGGAAGAACTACCTTGGGGTTAGACGCACGGATTAACCAGCATGTACTTATTAAGAATTAGGAATGGTACGTTCCAACCTGCTGACAATATCGGGAACACATACAGCTCCGCTATTGCTGAGCATTTTATAAATAATCCAAGTTGTGCCACCAATTTCAGAATTGACTCATTTTCCATCCTTAGTCATGCTCATTCTGTGTTACACTAAATGGTATTGGAAACGATCTATGTCAGGTCCAGGCAGCCCTCCCTCTGTAAACAGAGGGAATGCCTGTTAGGGCTTGACATGATTTCCATCTGATCTTTCCACGTTTATTTTATCACATGCTTCTCATGTTTTTATTTTTTATATTGCAATATTTAGTCTCCCCTCGAATTCAGCTCTGTTGAGTGAGGGCAAAACCGGTCGGCTGGTTAAATTTTTTTTTCTTCCTATTTTCCTATTTTTAATTATGAATGGTAAAGCACGTCTTGCCATTATTTATTTCCATTATATATATATATATATATATATATATATATATATATATATATATATATATATTAATAAATACCTATATACCCACGTTTGTAGTGCAACTTAGAGTTGCTAATATCTTGTTATTTACTTTATATTTTTCCAAAGAAGAATCTGTCATGTAATCGATCCTGACTTGGCATCTTAACTTCAGTCACTTTCTCAACCTGTCTTTTCTACAAATATTTTCATGGCAAAATCTTTGACTAATTTTTTCAAATGGTGCCCCGACTACATGAATTTAAGCGTGACACTAGACTGGTACCTACGTCCCATCCGTTTATTTTTGAAGTTTCTAAATGCAACCACCACTTTTACCCCGACAGTTCTTTTTCTCACAGTTCTCACCTGTGGAACTCCCTTCCCTTTACTTGCTTCCCTGATAACTAGAATCTTTGAAAATTTAAATGCAACATCAATCACCATCTTCTATCTTCTTGAATTCTTTCATATTTTATCCTTTCCTTAATCCTCCCTATATTCATACATTTTTCTCTCTTTTACTCCCTGTAACACCCTGCGTACAAGCGTCATTTTATTTTAGTGTGCATTGCATCTATCTGTTTTAGCATTCAAAAAAGCTTCATAAATAACATATGCTCTTCGACAGGGTTCGCAGGTTCGAAAATGTAAGTTTAAAATAAGTATATATATATATATATATATATATATATATATATATATATATATATATACATATACATATATATATATATATAAGTATAAGCATTACCAGTTTGTGACTGGTAGTGGTAATTCCAAGAAGGATATTTATCCAGGGAGAGCTCAATGTAGACTACACAGAATAATAATAATAATAATAATAATAATAATAATAATAATAATAATAATAATAATATCAAGCACATATACTAAAATACTCTGTTAGCCCAAAATGCAGATTCTGTGTTAAATATCCAGAAACCATTGATCATCTTGCATCAGGTTGCACGTTATTGGCACTCACTGAATATAAAAACCGGCATGACAGAGTGGGCCAATATCTGCACTGGAAAATTTGCAACTTCTACGGGAAGGAAACTGAAAGAAACTGGTACGAACACCACCCAGACCCAATTACGGAGATAGGACCGGTTACAATTCTATGGCACTACACAATACACGCTGACAGAACAATCAAAGCCAACCGCCCAGACATTGTTATTAAAGATCACAAAAAATGCTTCCTTATTGATATAGTAGTCCCTGAAGATATTGAAGATATTCGAAAAGCTGTCAAAATACAAGGACCTTGAAATAGAAATCTCAAAAATGTGGCACATGGGAACATCAACAATCCCTGTTGTAGTTGGAGCCCTTGGACTGGTTGGAAAAGATACCAGTAGGATGATTGAAGGGATACCTGGAAGTCCATGCCTCAAAGAGATACAAAAAATTATTCTGACAAGTACAGCCCACACTTTACGAAGGGCTTTATCTATGTAATATTTTTTTTTGCAGTGGATAGTGTCATGATAGCATTTCTAACCTTAGGTCCCTGGGCGGGACCCGGAAAGAAATGTGTAAACGCCAGATATCAAAGAAAATAAAAACAATAATAATAACAATAATAATAATGATAATAACTATAAACACTGTAAATAACTATATATAATGTAATAATAATAATAAAAATAATAATATTTATAAACACTAGAATAAATAAATTATCGTCGAACAGAAAATATTTAATGAGAACAAAATAACTTATGATGAAGCTGTCAGCAAGAGTAATTTCAAACAAAAATTTGTTTACCAAGTATCTTCAGAGAATAATAAAACAAGTAAACAAGTAAAACCAAATACAGAAAAAAGAAATGTGCTTCAACCCCTCTTTCTGTAATCTATCCAATGTAAATATTGGCAGATACTTCTTAAACTTAGTCGACAAGCACTTTAACCAAAATAACCCTCTACGGGAAATGTTCAACAGAAAAGCTCTCAAAATTAGTTATTCCTGCACCAAAAAAAAACATGCAGAAAATTATTAGTACACAGAACATTCCAAGACGGCAAAACAGCGAAAAACAAACACTCGTGTAACCGTAAAACGGGAACCAATTGCCGAGTCGTAGGTACTTGTAACTCGGAAAATGTGGTATACCTAGCTACCATTTTCCCGAAAGAAAACATCAATCAGCAAAAAGACATGCATATCCGCATGGAATATTACCGTTTGAGCCTTTTTGTGGAACCTGACCCGTTCCACAAAAAGGCTCAAACGGTAATATTCCATGCGGATATGCATGTCTTTTTGCTGATTGATATATATATATATATATATATATATATATATATATATATATATATATATATATATATATATACATATATATATATATATATATCTATATATATATATATATATATATATATATATATATATATATATATATATGCTGGACTCTCCTGTATTCTATGTATGCTGGACTCTCCCGTATTAGACGAATGAAAGTCAAGCCACTCAGTTCCTAGGAACCGACAGCCAGACAACCAGTCCATATGATTTGATTATAATGGAGAAGGCTCTGTGCAGAACCAACCAAATATTTTTAAAGAACCGAATACAGTGACCTGCTGCCAAAAGGTCTTCAAATGACCCTCCGCATGTTTGAACCCAGCCTGTCCTGCTATTTACATATAGGTGGAGGGAGAAAAAGAGGATCCATACCTTTCCCAAGGGTATTAGCACGTAAGTGAATGTAATGGATTTGACTGAAATTCGATATCGGCTCTCCGATTCCTCAATCCGCTATCCATTACTCCACAGCCCTGTATCACAGCTCATCAGTGCTGCTAGACATTCGATTGTTTCTACTCCTGATCTATCAGCGCATGAGGGAAAGGGAAATTCTAACGTATTATTTTTACGAATATATATATATATATATTAATAATTCTTTTTTTAATTTGTAGGTCTGATGAATTGGATCGTCATTACGATTCCAATGTAATAAATTATAACCCTGGAATATTACCGTTTGAGGCTTTTATATTATATTATATTAAATTTTAAAAATAGATCTCAATTTTTTCATATATGAGATCTTTCTGGAAACCATCCAAACATTTTATATTAACCAATAGCCTTCTCACCCCAACCTTAAAGGTATTCGATTTGGGGACACGCGCACGTATCCCTGCCACCTTTCGATTTTGCTTACTGGGGTTGGTACTCGCCGATTTCTTATTACTTTCATCAATACTCTGGCATCTCCTTTTCAACGATGATTTTAATGTTGAGAAAACCTGTAAAGATTATAATATATCTAATGTATGCGATATGTCTTGTCAGAAAAGAAAAACTACAAAAAAGATGACAAATATGCAGGTATTCTGCCATGGCTAAAGCAACGACCACACAGAGCGCAACCTCATCTCACAGCTATTTGTGCAACACCACAGGGAAGTTTATATTCTCACACATTCAATGAAGCCATACCCTGATTGGTTTTCAAATTACATCGTTCATGCGTGAACGTTTCTATAGATATTCAATATCGCTGGATACTTTCCGGAGAGCTCTCAACTTTATCTATCTATCTATCTATCTATCTATCTATCTATCTATCTATCTATCTATCTATCTACGCATATATATATATATATATATATATATATATATATATATATATATATATATATATATATATACCATAATCAATACCTGCTGATCTCTTACTTCGTCTCGAAATAATTACCTTGGCACGGTTTTTATTTAGCTGTTATTGATGCTGTGGTGGAAGAGTGCCCAGTGCTGAAACTGGTTTTCGTGTCAGTGTGACTTGGAAAGAGTTATGTACATTCAAGCGTTAGTCTGGTAAAGAGGCACATCGGATCCAGGTCTGAGCGGTCGATAGAATCTGATATTTCCTACTTCAATTCTTTTCGTTCCTTCCTGTACGGCGGGAGATTGACCATGCAGATAAAGTTGTCAAGACAATAACTTCTAGTCAGCCGTGATGAAAACAGGAAGTTTACCTAGGGAGATATTTTTAACCAATTTACATTGTGCTCGGTGTTGGCTTGTAGAGGCGTATAAATTATCAGTACTAACAAATTATTTCTATTTGTTTTAAAGTAAGGAATGACGTAATTTTTTTACTGTGGAAGATGTTTGTGGTTTAATTACTGAACTTCATAGACAGGGCAAATATACGGCCACCTATTTACGAGAGAGGACACTTTAAATTTGGAGCACAACAACTGTTGTTTGAGTTGAAAAGTGATAGGCCCCGCTAGGTCTACTTGTCCAATACCCGCTATACATGAATGAGTACTTCTCTAGCTTTCCACCCAGATAGGTGAATGGAACGGGTCAGGTGCTCAGTTGTACATTGACACTACGACCACACCCAACACGGGGCTGCCTCATGGCAAAAGACAAGGCTAAAAAAATAAACATAACATATTTACACACCTTTGGGCAAGGTTGTCTCGCTAGAACAATTACGACTGAGTAGTGAGTTCGATCCTCACTGGGTGCCCCATACTTTCGGCCTTGTGCCACATCTAAGCCGGGCTTAGAAAATCGCTACATACTTACCTGACCCAGGGATCCGTCCCTGTGCTGGGGGTATCACGGCTACGACTAGCTT